>JAYESA010000002.1:107916878-108474378 GCA_036927795.1 Iris macrosiphon
ATGTTGGTCAAGGATATAGAAAGTGGTAGAAAATGATTGATACCAGATGGAATTCTCAACTACATCGAGATATACATGCAGCTGGTAAGTACTCTATAAATTGAATACCCTTCAAATGTTATTTTATAATATTTGTAGGAATTTTAAAACTAGTTATTTATTCAATATTGCAGGTTATTTCTTGAATCCCAAATACTAATATTCTAATAATGTTATAAATGACGATGAAGTACTGAATGGTTTCCATTGTGTCGTTAATAGAATGGTGAATGACAATACAACACACCTTAATATAAACAAAGAGGTAATTATTATTTGATATTGGATTTTTTTATAACTTTACAATATTTAATTTTAATGTCATAAGATCCATAACTTGTGTAATATCACTTTGTAGGCAGAAAAGTTTAGATTGAGAAATGGTGTATTTAGTTCAGATCAAATCCAAAGTGCTGTAAATAGATGTCTTCCTGGTATTAATAGTTAATACTTTAAAATATTTATTAATTAAAATTATATAGTTACAAAGCTAATATATTTTATTATTTTGTAGCTGAGTGGTGGTCCATACATGTTAGGGAGGAAGCCCCAAATTTGACTCGATTATCTGTGCACATCCTAAGTCAAACAGTGTCTTCTTCCAACTGTGAAAGAAATTGGACAATATTTTCTCTCATCTATACTTGTCCCCGCAATAGACTTTTAATGACAAGACTAAAAATTTTGGTTTTTGTCCATTATAATATGAGATTGAGGGTTCAAAATATGCAAAGATCATGAGATGAACAAAATATTATAGATTTGGATGAGATATTTCATGAAGAAGATCCACTTATAGCTTGGACTAGAGAAAGGGAAATACCACTCTTAGATGGTAGAGAAAATGAGTGGTTAGATGATAACTTGGATGCTGATCCACAAGATATTGCCAAAAATTCTCGAAGGCCTGGAAAAAAAAGAAAACACCAAATGTACAATCTCGACAGGTCGATAGCGATAAAGACGATACTACTGATAGTGGAGGCAATGGAGCTACATTCGCTGTTGGTGCTGATAATACTAATGAATATGAAAGTCCTGGAGATCAATCTCATGAATACTCTGAAGACATTTCCAAGTGATTATTAACCTAGAGAGCACCGCATGGATGATACATATGCTGGAGGATCTAGCCATCATGATGTATCTACTCCTACAGACAATTACAACAATACATATGATAGTTCATGCACAAGTTATTATCTATACAACACTCCAGAGGCAGAACAACATTCAATATTTGATGGCCTCATGACAATTTTTTTCATAATACAAATATCAGTCGCTACTACCCTCATAACCAAGAACCATATCGGGACGATTATGATAATTATGAACAATTTTAGTGATATATTTGTATTTTTTTGTATTTGTATTTATTTTCGTATTTGTATGCTTTATGTAGTTCGTACTTATTGTAAAAAGACTATTATTCATGAAATTTAAATGAAGGGATAGGCCAGACTCCCAATGAATTTTTTTGGCCAAGTAATTTTTTGTCGTACTTTTAAATTTAAACATGTAAATCTTGTTGCTGATTTTATTTCGATATATTATGAAACAAAATAATTTGTGTCATGGATCACATTGTAACAATTTATAACTATTCACTTATACTAAATTTCTGAATACAATTAAATCTTTATTTTTTACAAAAATTTAAAAAAATATCTCGAGTCCTCGACAAATATAATTATGGGTCTTGTGACTTGTCTCATGATCTCATCCTGCCATTTGTATTGCTTCTAATCTCTTGTGCCTCCCTCTATGCGTCTTAATTCGTCAAAATTAAAACCTACAGAATAATACAAGTTTCAATTAGTACGAATATAATGACATAGTAAGATTGTAACTAAAAATATGTAAAGAAAGAAAACTTATATATCGCAGGTAAAGCATTCAGCAATGATGACTATTGTTTTATTCAATTATAATTAAAAAAACGTAAAAAATAATTAAATAATACATAAATATGAAAAAAAAATATTTTTTTACTAATTTATTAATAATTATTTAAATTGTCGATACATCCGATACCAAAAAATTCGATACTCCGATCTGATACCACCGATACCGATACCGATATCGATACCGAGTTTTTAAACCTTGGGTTAGAGAGGATGTGTCCCACTTACTACGGGCCAACAGATGGAGTGTCACCTGAGGATGTAGTGTCAGTTACTGAGGCTATTTAGATTACCATATCTTGTAGTAGTTGTTTCTATTTTAGATTGTGGGTTGTATTATTATTTTGAGAACTTATTTGTGTTTAGATTTGTGTTGGACATATGATGTATTGAGATTTATATTTATATTCTTTTTATTTCATATTATGCTTACATCTTTCTTTAGTTTTATATGTGATTGAGTATCATTTGGAATTGAGATGGCATGACAGTATTTTATATACATTGTCTGAGATATTAGATAGTATAGTAGGCTAAGACAGCATTCTACCACCGATACTACGGCATAGGCTGGACGTACCTACGTACTCATGCCCCTATACCGGGTACGGGTCATGACAGAAGGCATCAATATAGTCCCAATAATTATATGATATAGATAAATTTTTGTCTTTGTTCACTAGAACTTTAGGTCGATTAGGATGTAATTCCCCCAAGATTGGCGAGTCATAATATTACGGATGATCAATTTGTTGTATGATACTTCACTCTTGATATCATTGGCTCTTTTGTAGAAGTGCTAAATTTTCACATATTAAGTGGATATGAGGATGGCCTCAAAAATAGTTCGATGTTTATCTTTGGTAGGAAATATAGAAGTTTCCAAATATCTATCCTTAAGTTTTCATGGATCATTCATCAACGGAATATCATATTTTTCCAATTAGAGAATAACTTCAGAATAATTTTTCTGAGTAAAGATTTCTTCAGTCTCAATCGCATGTTTGTATAAAACTGTATCATCAAGGATATTATCATGTTTCCTCCCTTATTAGAGGAATCTGATATGCTACCAAGAACAATATTTTTCTTGGGATGGGGAGTATTTTTACTAAGATTGATGGGTGCCGGAACCCATGGTTATTTTCCTTTCTTTTTATTCATATATATACACTCTTATATATATATATATATATATATATAGCACACACACACACAATAGAAGCATTAGACCAAACACTTAGCATGTTATCTATGATACTGTATGATACATACCCAAATGGAATGCCAAAATCCCCTAATTCTTTATTAATACTCATAATACAATCCAATTATATATTAATATAATTAATATAACTAATTACAATAGGAAATGAAGAGAGATTGCATAAATCAATCAAAATGAGCCTCGTCGCTGCCACCGCCTCCGGTAGTGGAACGAAATTGCCTGCGTGGCCGAGGCAAATGAGAGAATCCTTCCCTGGACCAGCAACGGATGAAACTTCTGCCGTGTCTGTGAGCGAGCCTGGCGAGATCCCGGCTGACGAACCTCGACCGCGTCTTGGTGGAGGCTCGGTAGAGCACCTGGTGGTGTCGGTGGGCCCACCCCCTTCTCCAGGTATGACAGTTCACATTGCGTCATTAAGGCGTGGTTGAGCTACGTGGGCTGCAGATGCGACATATATACCGTTGGCTACGGGTAAATATCACCTTTATGTCTCCTCTTAGAAAGATTAGCATCATATTGATATCAACTTTCTTGTCCTCTTCTCAGGGGATGGCATCCACGGGGAGTATAGCGTTGAAGAGCCTTCTGGCTCTGCTCGGGCTCTTGGTGATGACACGGAGGTGCCCGACTTCGAGGAGAAAATATCTTCGGGGGCCAGCTCGCCCGGAGTGGTTTCGTTACCTCAAGAGGAGGATGAACCCGTTGTCGTGACCTCGCCTCTCGTGAGGATGTCGATGACTTCGATCGTCGTTGTCGCATCTCCTTCGGTCGTACCACCCGTCGAGGCGACGGTTGTGGCCATCTCATCTGCAATCATTCCTGGAGGGGGACTTGCCGATATCGCGGCCACTCCTGGCGTCCAATCGGATCTAGTCGCGCTGACCGAGCAATACACCAGCCTCTTTTACACCAGTTTGAAAATGCTGATATCAATGGTGTTGGCGAAGAACCTAGACTTCGAGCGTTTGAAGAAGGCTTCTCAGTTTCCGATCGGGGCGGTCAGGGAGTTCGGCGATTCTGGGGTAGCTGACGCCCTGGAGGCGATGGTTAATGGTTTGGAGCAACCTATTAACGAGTACTTGCAGCTGGCTCGGGGCAGCCTTGAAGCTGAGGTCCAGGCCAGATATGACCTCATGACTGCGCGGCTTACTAAATAGCTGGAAAGCCTAGATGACTCCATCAAAGCACATAAGCTGGAGATGGATGAAAGAAAAGCTGTCGTGGAGGAGGCTCTTACTATTCAGACGAAGTGCCAATCCGAACATGAAGGGAATATAGCGAGGGCCCGCAAGTTGAAGGAAAAACTCGCTCTGGCAGAGGAGTGGGCTTCTCAGTCATTGGCAGGTCTAGATATAGCGACTGGTCGACTGAGCACAGCACGCCGGGATCTGGAGCGTGCAGAAGCTGCCCGTGCTGGCTCTCTTCGGGCAAGGGCCGAGCTGTCCTTTATGAACAATCTCGAGGCACGGCTGGAGCGGGCCCGTGCTGATGCCTTGGTTTTCAGGGATGAGAGGATAGCTGCACTGGTACAGCTGATTCGCGATCTGACTGCTCCCCCACAATGATGTACCCTTTCTTCTTTTTGCTTCCCAAATGTAATTCTACTTTTTTTTGGGAATAAATAAAAGCGACTCTTTTCTGACTTTGTGGACCCATCATTTCGGAGTGTAAATGACATGTTTGGGCGAGAGTGATATCAGAGATAGTATAAACGTGATAGACTCTTGATAACCTTTTGGCAGGATATATCTATTCAGAGGTCATACGGACATGATAGAATATGACCCAACTAGTTTTATTTTGGAAGTAGTTTTGTCAGAATTGAGATTCTCGCTATATTCCACTTGAGCAGAGGAGGTTAAGCATAGTACCTTTTTAATAATTTACCGTTGATAGGAGCCATTAATATGTCTCCATTAGGCTGGGCTAACCTGTAAGTGCCATTTGAGAACGTTGTCTCGATCACATAAGGGCCTTCCCACTTGGGCTGGAATTTGCCTTTACTTCTGTGAGTAAGGATCATCGGCCTTCTTACGGCTAAAACTAGCTCGCCGACTTTGAACACTCTTTCCTTTACTTTATGATTGAAAGCCATGGAAATGCGTGCTTGGTAGAGCGTGATACGCTGTTGAGCTTGGAGGCATTTCTCGTCTAATCCTTCTAGCTCTTGAAGCCTTAACAGGTCATTCTTTTCGTGAGTCAGCTCATAAGTCACGGCTATCCTGAGTGACGGGATCTGGATTTCAATGGGGAGAACTGCTTCGCTCCCGTAGACCAGTAAAAATGGGGTACAACCTGTCGGTGTTCGTACCGTTGTGTGGTATGCCCAGAGACATTCGCCTAGCTTCTCATCCCAATCTCTTTTGTTTGAAGAGACGAATTTCTTCAGGAATTTGATAATGGTTTTGTTGAAATCTTTCGCCAAACCATTAGCAGCTGGATAATACGTCGTAGAGGCAATATTATGTATCTAAATTTTATCGCAAAATTGATGAAACGCTTGGCTGATGAACTGAGGCCCATTGTCATGGATTATCCTTCGGGGAATCCCAAAGCGATAAATGACGTGATGCTTGATGAAGCTGATGACATTAGGCGCCTTTACCTCAGTAAGAGGGATTGCCTCTGCCCATTTGGAGAAGTAATCCGTGATGGCCAGTATGAACCGGTAACCTCTGGAAGAAGACGGGTGAATAGGACCAATGATATCCATACCCCATGCTTCAAAAGGCCAGGATGTAACCGTAGGATATAGATATTCAGACGGCTGATGTATAAAGTTTGCATGAACCTGATAGTCTCTGCATTGTCTTGCATAGTTGATCGCGTCTGCGATCATAGTAGGCCAATAATAGCCCATTCTCCTGATACGATCCTGTAGCTTAGGACTGGGCTGATGTGCTCCGCATACGCCGTTGTGAGCTTCCCGGATAATCTGCTGTGCTTCGTCGTTAGAGAGGAATCTTAGTAGCAGTCCATCGTAGGTTCGGCGATATAGGCATTGTGAAGATGCATCGAAGTAGAAGCGTAATGATCGTCTTTTGACGGATACTGTTTCTTTGGGGTCCTCCGACAAGATTCCGTATGTGACGAAATCTATGAAGGGACTTTTCCAGTCTCTTCTAGGGGGATCTGTGTTCACAGCGTAGCTGCGTTCTATGTGAAAGTTGTTCTTCACACAGAATAAATCTCTGTTAAGAAGGATTACCGAATCCTGCCTTCTTATAGGAGTGGCTAAATCCGCAGCTAGACTGGCTAGGGCATCAGCTTCCAGATTCTGAGATCGAGGTACATGCTCTAGGTAGAACCCTTTGAATGTCATGGCTATCTCGACCGTTGCTTGGTGGTAGGGGATGAGGTCTGGATTCTGAACTTCATCTATTCCCCTGACTTGATTGACGATAAGCAGAGAATCACCGAAAGCTTCCAAGGACTCGACCCCCAGCTCTTTGGCGACTTGGAGCCCGATTAGCAGAGCGTTGTACTCTGCTACATTGTTGGAGCATGGTTCGCTAAGAGAATATGCTCGGTAGATGATGAGTTTATCAGGAGTGACCAGGACGATTCCTACCCCTGAAACCACATTTTCCTTGGGACCAGTCCTGGAGGCGCCGTCGAAGAACAGTTGCCATGCGTCACTTTCCATTGCGGAATTACATTCTGCAACTTCGTCAGGGATGTCCTCGTAAAATTTGGAGGCCTCCGGGATCGGATGAGTAGCTAGGAAGTCGGCCAGCGCTTGGCCTTTGATGGACTTCTGCGGGACGTATACCATGTTGTATGGTGTTAACCGCATTGCCCAAGTCACGAGTCAGGAATTAAGAGCACTTGGCTTGCTCATCAGTACTCGAAGAGGGTTGATCCTGGAGATGATATGAATAGTCTGGCCGATGACATAGTGCCGCATCTTCTGGATAGCGAATATCAGAGCCAAGTATTCTTTCTCCACTGGGTTGTACCGGTGTTCTGCTCCGACCATCATCCTACTGAGGTAGTAGATAGCCTGTTCATGACCCATATCGTTCTTTTGTGTAAGAAGAGCTCCCAGAGAATGATCCATCGCTCTAACGTACAGCAAGAATGGTCTTCCCATGACGGGAGGCACCAGAACTGGCGGAATGGTGAGATAGCGCTTGATATCTCCGAACGCTTGTTGAAAGGTTTCGTCCCATATGAAGGATACACCTTTCTTCATGAGATACGAAAAGGGCTGACATCTTCCCGAGAGGTTGGATATGAATCTCCGGATATAAGCCAGATGGCCTTGAAATCCCTGGAGTTCCTTCAGATTGCGGGGCGGTCGCATTTCTACGATGGCATGGACTTTGTCAGGGTCCACTTGGATGCCTTTGGCGGTGATGACAAATCCCAGGAATTTTCTACTAGATACACCCAGAAAGGACTTCGTAGGGTTCATCTTGAGTTGATATTGGCGCATCAAATCGAATACCGTCCTCAAGTCTTGAATGTGATAATCTTTGATGCGGCTCTTGATGGCTATGTCGTCCACGTAACATTCTACTATTTTGCATAAATGCTCATAGAATATGTTACTCATAGCCCGTTGGTATGTAGCCCCGGCGTTCTTCAATCCGAAGGGCATGACCGTATAGCAATATACCCCCAATGATGTCCGAAAGGCAGTGTGCTTCTCATCTTCGGGATGCATCTTGATCTGATTGTATCCTGAGAATCCGTCCATGAAAGACATGCGTTCAAAACCACAGGTGTTGTCGATCATGATGTCCGTGATGGGAAGAGAGAACTCATCCTTGGGGCAGGCTGTATTCAGATCTCGGTAATCGATGCAGATACGTATTTTCCTATTTTTCTTCATGACTGGGACAACATTGGCGACCCAGTCGGGATATTGTTCTTCTTGGATGAAACCGCAGGCTATCAACTTCTTGACTTCAGCTTCGATGACAACCGATATGATAATCGATAGCCAAAAACTCGGAGAGTTTGTTCAGAGGTAATATGAACATGACAAACTTCTCGGATGCAATTCCACCGAGGATGGAAGCGCATATCTACTCAGAGGTAATATGGACATGGCAGTCTTTGTGGACCTAACACCACTGGCGTACTTAGAGTTAAGTATGGGTGCCAAGTTGAGATGACAATCGATGTGATAATCGATAGCCAAAAACTCAGAGTGTTTGTTCGGAGGTAATATGAACATGACAAAGTTCTCGGATATAATTCCATCGAGGATGGAAGCGCATATCTGCTCAAAGGTGATATGGACATGGCAGTCTTTGTGGACCTAACACCACTGGCGTACTTAGAGTTAAGTACGGGTGCCAAGTTGAGATAACAATCGATGTGATAATCGATAGCCAAAAACTCGAAGAGTTTGTTCGGAGGTAATATGAACATGACAAACTTCTCGGATGCAATTCCATCGAGGATGGAAGCGCATATCTGCTCAGAGGTAATATGGATATGGCAGTCTTTGTGGACCTAACACCACTGGCGTACTTAGAGTTAAGTACGGGTGCCAAGTTGAGATGACAATCGATACCAGAGGTAATATTAACATGATAATCGATAGCCGATTTTAGGAAGGTTTGTTCAGAGGTAATATGGACATGACAAACTCCTAGGTTTTAAGAAATGAAATGCTTGGATGATGAACATAAGATTATGTCTGGACAATTCACTGTGGAGAGTTTTTCTTGAGTAAGGATAGTCCTGAAGAATCCACTGGAGAGACCTTTTTAGGGACTCTTCCTTAGGTACATTGTTACGTAATAAAAAAATCCAATTGGTGAGGACCGTCCCCTCGTTTATAGATTCAAAGTGATGAACTTGGCCTTGATCAACTCCTGAATTTTCTTTTTTAGCACATAACATGCCCTTGTGGGGTGATGAGTGTACCGATAGAAGAGACAATAATCTGGGTCATCCACTTTGCCAGCCCTCTCAGGATGTCTGATGTCGGGTAGCTGAAGCTTGCACTCTTTTATCAATATATCGAAGATTTCAATGATGTCGTCTTCATTGAAGGAGGAGGTCCCTTTCGGTTTTTGGGTTCCTGGTGCCTAAATTTTACGGCTTTGCGGAAAGATCGTCATCGCTGCATCATCTTCGGATCTTGAGGGAATTCTACCCCCAGCTTGGGATGCCGCCATGTTTTGCCGAGGTAGGCTACCCCCAGACATGCCGTGGCATCTGTCCACAGAAGCTAATTTAGAAGGAGCTGCCTCTGGTTGTACAGGATTAGACCTTGAAGATTTGGATTTTGCAAGAGATGCAGTATACCCCAACCCAAAACGAGCTTGTTAACGATAAGAATTACCATGCAGCGGTATTCGTCTGCCCTTTCCATTGTTGAGGCCTTGCCTTAGCTTCAAATCATAACCCATATTTTGTATAATTTTTAACGCTTGCGGGCTATATCTGTGGATTTGTATTCTGCCAGTTTCAGACTCGCGAAATTCTTCCTGTATGATCGGGCTGCTTCGTATGCGACCGAAGACTATTGGATGTTGGTCGTCGCGAGTTAGAGGGATAATAAAGATGGAATCTTTACGTGGTCTACTTGTCATGACGATATTAGATATTGAAGCATCCTCCCACAAGATCTCCCCGCGTTTGACCGTTAGGGGAACTGAAGCCTGTTTATGACCTTCGTCTTTGTGTTTCTGGATCAGATAATTGTGCGAGTCAGGAGGAGTAGAAGAAGAAGACGACAGCTTGTTTTTTTTTGTTCCCATCAGTGGGCATGCGGAGATTGGGCACCATGGTTTTCCCTGTGCCACCTCTGTACAACAGGTTGGCCATTTGGGTGGCGGATAATCCCCGGGGAGGGTGTCTTTCCGTAACTTGAGCTTGCTTTACGCTGTGGGACTTTGCCTGGCATAATTTAGAGATTTGCTCAGACTGGCGTAAAGCTGAAGAGGTCCTCAGTCGGCCATCGGCTTCTCGCGTAATCCGGAGGGTAGGCAGATTCCTCCCTCGCGGGCGTAAAGGCCGAGAAGTTGAGTACTCTGCCGCTTGCCTTCCCTTGCAGAGATCACAGCACTCATCCGGTTCCTCGTAGAGGTCAGATGTTGTCTTGCGCACGGAGCATGATTTATACTTTCGATTTGGCGCTGAGGCATCATCAGAAGTTTTGTCTGTACCGCGCGTAGCGGGAGACTGGTTTATACGCGTAGAGCGCAGTGGATACTTCTGGGTTAGCGCTGAGGCTTTGCCCGAAGTTTTGTCTGTACCGCGCGTAGCGGGAGACTGGTTTCTACACGTAGAGCGTAGTGGATACTTCTGGGTTAGCGCTGAGGCTTTGCCCGAAGTTTTGTTTGTACCGCGCGTAGCGGGAGACTGAATTTTACGTGCAGGGCACGGAGGGAGCAATGCTACAACCTCATTGGTCAGAGAGATCGGAGAGATCGGAGAGTCCATAGGAATGGTAGAGGATGTCTTGGACATCCAGACCTTGCGCAGTTTCCTGTTGTCTTGGACGGAGAGAGGGTGAGAGCTACCCCCTGTTCGAAGCATGTCTTCATAGGCAGACTGGTCGAATTGGACGAACAGTGTCTTCTTCATGGTTCCTATAGATACCACATCATGTTGAGCAATTACTTCCTCATCAGAAGAGAAAGATGTCCCCAGCGTCATCTTGTTTTTGGTGGAAAACGAAAGAATGAAGATGTATTCAAGATGGGGTTTACACGAAATCCGCCTTCTTTGGTTTACAAACAAACTTGTACAATTTGATCCTATACGAGGATGTGGGAGTACAATTTATTTAATCTGGGTAAATATTGCTATAGGTGTCTGATCTGCAGTCGATCAATTTAGCCCTTGGACCACACGATGATGAAGAAGTGCCGTAGAAGACAGGAAGCAGCTTCGAAGGTTGCAAAAGAGGGTGGATGTACGATGCCAAAGTCGTCGATCCCTACTCTTTGCCTGCGCTCCGGGTTCTCTCTCTCTCTCTCTCTCTCTCTCTCTTGACCTTTGGTTCGATCTTTCTTGGAAGTTTGACCTTAATTTCTTTGACCCTCCAATTTTTTGACCTTGTTCCTCATTGATAGAGTTCTCTACTTATAGAGTTTTAGTGACAGTGACCACTCCGTCGGTATAGAAACCGAGGAGTGGAAAGTACAGCACCCTTTTACACAATGGTTAAAATAACCAATGCCTGCGTATAGATGATCCTTTGAATGAGCGTGTGATGCGTGTCCAACTAAGGGGACAAAACGCGTATATCTGCTGCGAAGATCATAGCGTAGAAGCCACGTAGGTAGGTATCCCTCGTGTAGAAGAGGTGGGCGTAGAAGCCAATGTCTGTCACCATGGAGTAGAAGCCAAGTAGGCATAGAAGCCAAAAATAGGCGTAGAAGCCGAGTGGGCATAGAAGCCGAGTGGTCATAGAGGTCGAGTGGGCGTAGAAGCCAAGTGAGCACAGGAGTTGAATGGGCGCAGAAGCCGCTGCGCACCGTGCCATAGTGCTGATGTGGACGTCTTAGCCAGAATTACGGCTTTTGAAGATATAATCAAATCTCTTGCATTAAATGCAGAGATTTGCCACCATCCTGTGCATTAAATGTGGAGGCATGTTTTTGAAGGTCTGCAGCCCTTCTGTGCATCCGTCGTAGAGGCGTGCCTCGAGAAACTGTCACCGCTCTGCGCATTAGACGTAGAGACGTGCCTGGAGACACTGTTACCGCTCTGCGCATCAGTCGTAGAGGCATGCTTCTAGCAACTGTCATCGCTCTGTGCATTGGTCGTAGAGACGTGCCTCGAGCCCCGTACGAAGTGCAGTATTTGATGTGGCAGGTGGTTTGTCTACTGCGGGGCGTAAATAGCTCATGTCTACCTGTGTAAAATAAGGCAGCGTATCCCTTTGTGCACGTAAAAGCAGTTTACGCGAAGGAGATGGCGGTAAATGATAGCCTGGGTCGCAGTGCCGTGCCATCATTATAGCCGTCGTCTGGGTAGTCGAGCAGTATCCGTGGGTAGTCGAGCAGTATCCCTTTGTCAGAAGTCCAGACGTCAGGTTTATTGCAGGATCTGACAGGTTCACTTCGGGGAATACGAAGCGTCTCTCGTACACTTCAATGTTGTGTTTGCAAGAGGATGGGTTTCACGCCCGGGAGTCGATGAAGCACCCTGTTTACGCTGAAGCGGTTTGGACGTACTGCCTTACGTTGAGCTTATATTTCATGCTGTGTTTGGCGGAGAAAGCTCTGTTTGCACGCTTGATTGGCTCTGAAGGCCTCTATTTACGCTGCTCTACATCAATATACTGCGTATAGCCATCCAGCATATTTTTCATGCTTCTATATCTACATTTAATGCACGAGATTTGGTTATATCTCCAAAGACTGGGCGAGCCATAATTATGGCTAATACGTCCACATCATTACCTTTGCACATTATGCTATCAGGCTATTTTCAGCTATAGGAGCACGATGTACGCTATCTCCTCGGAATACGCCAACTCAGGCTATATTTGCATTTGTATGTGATATAGCTATTTGGTCCAGAATACGCTCAAGGCCTCAGTTAAGGAAGGAGGATCAGCTATCTTTTACACTAGCTACCTATCCATGCAGCACCAGGCTTCTACGCCTATAAGGCTGCTATGCCTACAAGGCTTCTACACCTATTTTGGCTTCTATGCTGACTCGACAACCACTTGGCTTCTACGCCAACCTGACAACTATTTGGCTTCTATGCCATGGTGATAATTATTGGCTTATACGCCAACCTTTTCTACACAAGGGGCGGTTACCTACGTGGCTTGCATGCCGTGATCTTTGCAGCAGTTATACGCATTTTCTTATCATGGGACACGCGTCACACGCAGACTCAGAAGATCATCTATACGTGGATGGCAGTTATTATAACCGCCGCGTAAAAAGTGTCATACTCTCCACTGTCCGGCTTCTACGCCAACTGGACAGTTACTGTCACTAAAACCTTATAAATAGAGACCTCTATTGACAGAGGTCCAAGGTCACAAATTCTAAGGTCGCAAATTCCAAGGTCATAAATTCCAAGGTCGAAACCAGGTCGAAGAAATCGAAGAACAGAGAGAGAAGAGCTCAGACAGAGAGTAGTGATCGACGATTTTGGCATCGAGTATCCACTCCCTCTTGCAATCTTTGAAGCATCTCCTTCTTCTACAGCACTTCTTCATCATCGTGTGGTCCAAGGGACAAAGTGATCGACTGCAGATCAGATTCCTATAGCAATATTTACCTAGACTAAATTTTGTACTTAACATCCTCGTATAGGATTAATATTACTTCTTGTTTGTAAACCTAAAAAAGGGTTTTTGTATAAACCTAGTTTTTATTTCTTCCATTTATTATCAAATACACCTACGAAGGACGATATAGATTTTGGGGTCGTCCTATGTCATTAATGTTCAAACTATGATAAAGTATCCTAATACAACAATTAGATTTAAAATGATTTTAAAAATAATCTAAATAAACACAATAAATATAGTTGGTCAATAACCAAGTGTGGCTATCATTTGTTACATATGCTATGTATTCCAACAGTATAGGCTACTTCCTACGAAAGGCAATATAGACTTACTATGTGCTATGTGTTCCAACGTGTTAAGTGTTTCTACGTGATTATGTTACATGTTTCATACCGAGGGGTGACTATGTGCTAAGCGACATGTGATGTAATAAATTTCTCCAGTATGGACATGATAGTTGGTCAATAACCAAGCGTGGCTAGGATTCGTTTGACTGTTGCATCACGCTAGGGTGAATCTAAGTTGAACTGCAAAGTGACAAAGTGAATTCATATCTAGCGTGCTCGTACTACGATATGACATATAAGGGGAGTAACATGTGACCACGCCATATGATTCCAGCTAACCATAGGGTTAACTATGCAACTAAAATATATAGAGCATTGGGAGGGATGGAATCCCGAGATCGTGCTTAACTAGCCACCCTAAATTATTATATAGGAAGTGAAGGATGGCCCACATGGATATTGTTTAAATCCTCATTAGTAGATGACAATATCCAACTATTATATTATACTATGTGTTCTATGTGATCTTAGCACCGTGGCCTTACGAGAGACCGGTGCATACTACTATGTGTTATACGATGATTTATGGCTCGGCTAGCCCCTGCTAGAATATTTTTTGATCTGAGGATTCCTATTATATGCATAATACCTCTGGGATAACCCAGACTCTAGCTAGTAAGCCGTACAGGTGATTGGCCAATTATATAACTGAGCTTGTTTGTGTATTGTATCTGCTGTCAAATAGTCTAGGGACATGGACTATTACGGTACGATGGTCTAACCCTTGTCCTTGTTTGGTTGTAGGGTTAGATTATTGTGTTACGATAGGCTATGAACCGAAACTATAAGACAGAACTATATATATATATATATATTTCATAACCTAGTTCTATTTCTTCATTCGTGCTCCTTTGTGGTACTTGCTATTTGAGGTTTAACCCCCACTGGTTTTGCATGGCAAGGTTTAGAGCCAGCATCTGAGGATTAAACGTACTTTTCCCTGAACCCTGGCACATACTAGATGGATGGCCACTGAGGGAAACAAGTAAATTTCTTCTTCCATGCTCGTTATTGTATATTTTACTCATTTTGGATATTTAGCCACCGGCACTTGTTAGCCGTAAATCTGGACATTTAGTTTTCTTACATGATTTTAATTGATCAGACTGTAGTTGATCATTGTCATGTACTTTTTCTACTCTGTCAGCTTTCTTATTTTTGCACAGGTGGTTTCCATAATATTGTAGCAGGACATTTGGGATGCATTACTTCCTTGTCATATATATTATATACTTACTGTTCTTACTTGATTGATTGAGATAATAAATATGATGTGTGGCCCTAAGTGACTTACTTGTATTATGCACCCCTTATCAAGTTACAGCCATGACATCCGTACGATATTTTATACCTTGTGTAACACCCCGTTCTGTTCAAGCGGACTGCCAACTCAAATGGCAAAAGTGCAATTGTCCTGACCCGCTTTGCCTCAAACGAGAAGCAAAGGATATCCAGACTTGTCCCTACAGAATCCGGTTTAGCCTTTCAGAGGCTCGCTTGACGTATCGCTCTACCGAGGCAAATCATCGCTAAGGTGGGTGGCTACGGTGAACTTGTCTTTGCTTAGCCAGCACACATAAAATCAAGAATATTCATGCTAGTCGCTAGGTGAATCACCCCCTGCATGCTAATACGAATCCAACGTACCTAGCTAAGGAAATAATCCTAACTTGTATTGCTTATGCTAGAATATAGAAATAAAATATTGCTTTTATATATGTTCAGACCCTCGCATGTTACCCTAGAACGTATCGCTCGAGAAGTTCCCTAACGATCTCACTCCTCGGCTTACCTTCGGGCCCGAGCTAACGTGAATGTTGTGTTTATACAATTGCATGCTTGTCTGTTTGTATATTGCCTTGTTTTCATCCAAACCCCGGGAGACTACTAAGTAGTCATTCCGTGCATAATTGAACCTGCAAGTATTCAGGACCGTTGGGTCACCAGGCAGCCCCGAGCCAGGGGAATACATCAAGGCAAGTTATTCACTGTACAGAATCAAGATTCAAGTATCTCGTGTACTCGTGTTCTTGTGTACTCGTATTCTCTTGTTCTAGTGCACTCTTGTTCTCGTGTATCTCGTGATAATTGGAAAGACCCAATAATTGCATGTCGCAGACAACTCGGAAATGAGGTATAGTTCCACGGACGGTCACCGGGGCACTGGGACTGATCTGATCCGGATGGAACTCAACTGTGTTGTACAGTCCATTGTGTTGGACGAGATGGCGTGTAGCACTTATTATTCTTTCGCTGTATACCATTCTCTCCGGTGACTGAACCCTATTGTATAGTCCATTATGCTGGACGAGATGGCATGTAGCGCTCCTTGTACTTTTGTTGCATACCATTACCGCCAGTGACTATTGTCTTAAATGGCTATGCCAGTGTAAACCCCCTGATTTTTCAAGAATTTTTTTAAATGGATTTTTCACAATTTTCTGGAATTTTTTGGGATTTTTATTTAATTAAACTAATGTGTTTTGATTATTAAATGAATTTTTAAATGATGTTAATTAATATTAAAATATTATGAAAATAATATTTTTATGTGTAAAATAAAAAATTAGACATAGGATAATTTTCCGAGAATTTATTGGACCCCGAAAGCATTTTTAAAGACCTAAAAACCAAATTTTAATTAAACCTTAGATTAAACCGGGTTTATTTTAAATAAACCAAACCGAACTAACCCAGAGCCGGTTTATTAAACCCAACCGAACCTTAGCGGGTCGGATCCGGGTCTAACCCGCGATCCGAAACCCGCATACCCGACCCGTCACCGCCCGACCCGAAATCCTTTCATCTCCCCCGACCGTTTCAACTCCCCGCCGCGTAACCGACGGCGCCGCTCCGCCTGCCGACCGCTCCGCCTCCTTTTCCCGCAACGCCCGGCCAGCTCCTCCTCTTCCCCTCCCCGCACCGGCTACCGCTCCGTCTTCCTCTTCTCCCTATATAACCCGCTGCTCCGCCTCGACTCCGCCGCCTTTCCCCTCAGCCCGTCTTCTCTGAAGAAACCCCTACCGTATAAACCCCTCACCTCACCTTCGTTGCCACCGCCCTCCTTCCTCTACGGCGACCTCGCCGAAGTCCCCGCAGTGCCTCGAGCCTCCGACACCCTCGTCGTTCCCTCCCGCAGAGCCCAGAGCCGTCTCCTCGACTCAGCTCCGCCACCCCACCGTGCCCGACGCCCTCTGCACCCGACTCTCCCCGACGAGTCGACCCCTCCGCCCTCGCCTGACCCGCCTCGACCATCGCCCTGTCCAGCCCCTCCTCGAGCTTCGCCACCGACGCTGCCCTCGCCTCCGTCTCCATCAGTGCAGCCGCAGCAGCCCCGGCGACGCCACCCCATAGCCGCTCCGGTGAAACCCCGACCAGCTCCGGCCAGATCCACCGTCTCTGACAAAAACCCTAGGAGGGACACAGCCCGGACAGAGCAATATCGTGTCGCATTGTGTCGCCTCGGACACGAAAAACCCAGTTTGCGGAGCCCTGTTCAGGTACCCATCTCTCTCTCCTAGCTACCCCATTTTCTGTTCCATCTGTTGCGACAGGTAGACTGCGTGACCCTCTCGATGCCCGTGCAACCCGCTCGGTGCGTCGCGTCCTGTGGCGATCGCAAACCGCGATCCAAAAACAGGAAAATCAACACCCTATTTTCCCCCAGAACTGAGTGCACCCCGCCAAATGGGACGACTTGGTCACGTGCGGTCTTTACCGAAGCGTGCGTGCCGTTAATACGGACGTATGAGATTTCGCAGAAGTTGATTTGGATGTGCGTGCACATCGAAATCAACGCGTATCCGTCGACAAATGCCCCGTATCCGCCTTTTCTGGATCTCGCCGTAACTTGGTGTACACACGTCGAATCGAAACAAAACTTGTGCCATCGGACTCGTAGCAATACGTTGGTCCTGTGACCCAAGTTTGGTTCGATTCTGAGAACATTAACAAAATTGTGTGTCGTGGGCCCCACGGCTCTACTTGACGGGCGATTTTGTGATCAGCTCATCGGAATCCAATTTTGGAAGTTCCGTTGGGTTCGTATCAACGTTCTGGACCTGTTGACACTAAGTTTGACAGATTTGGAGACCTTTGGTTCTAACACATTTTTTGGTGTGAAGTGGGCCACATGTGGACCCCGCTTTGACCAAAAACTGTGATTTTTGCCCCTGTGTCCAAATTGGACTCAAGGACAGGCGTTTCTAGCTATTTGATATTTTCTGAATCTGATGGTGATGTTTATTTCAGTAACCGGAGGAGTACCTGCAATTTCCACTGAAGTCAGAGCTACAGTTAGAGTCAGAACCCCAAGCAAGTATACCTTGCCAAACTCTGTAGTTTTTGCTACTTATTTCCTTGACATATATATTTGTTGTACATGCTTGACCTAGGACCGAGTGACATTGCTTAGCTTCCGAATCACATTCGGGTACCAACACTGTACGTAGAGTTGTGTAACGTCACCTAGAGATGGATATCGTGACCCTTTATATTCTCGTACTTGTATTATCAAGTACGTTATACCCAGGACACCTGACACTAATCATGAGACAGAATCTTCCTGAAATATTCAAGGTGATTCTGTATTGGATACTGGTTTCATGACATAGACATTATATGCTTAGATCTTATTATGACTTGCTGTATTAGTTTTGATCTTGCGTGTCATGGACATGAGACATGTGATTACATTGGGTGGGGAGAGACACACAGGCTACAGGCTGATTTATCTATATATATATATTTATTGTGAGGCCTTAGACTCTATATTAGAGCTAGGCACTACTAGTGATATTACTACTATCGGCTCCCTGACACCGAGCTTGTAGTGGTCTCAACCTGAGTTCTAGTGCTGCTCTCAACTTGCATATCACATAGCTGGTTATATAGTTACCCTATTATTTCATTTATTGCTGCACTGCATTTATTTTGGCATGAGTTATTTTTGTACCTTGCTATGTCCCCTGAGGACCTGGATCCGGATTATGTCCCCAGGATTAGCAAACGAGATCGACCCCGAGGTACACGGAACAGGAGCATTAGCAAGAACAGGAGCAGGCACTGGAGCAGTACCAGATCCAGTAGGCGAGTGATTCCCGAGGTTATCTTCTGAGTATATACTTTATCCATACTCAGTATTGTTGTTGATATCTTTATTCTTGTATCTTGACAGTTGTATCAGACTTAATTTTTGGGTTGTTCCCCAATTTATTTACTTGTGACTGGATGATATTTATTTCTTTTTGTTGATATTGATATATTTATTCTGTGGATGGGATTAGTATACCCTTATTGTTGTATCTACAGCTTAAGTATGCCCTAATGGATCCATTAAATTGGGTTTGTCTATCGGTGCGTGTTGCTGGCTATTGCCACGTGTCTAGTCCCTCGATATTTTGGGACTGGGACGTGACATAGTTTTTGTGGTGGCCCATGCAGGTCAACGACTAAATTGTTCGGTTTTAACTTAGGGACCGAGCAAGCCTGCAATAAGAATATGATAAGTTTTTAGGATCTCATCCACTTGCTTGAATCATTCTTGACATCTATATCGGATTCGAATTTATTTCTTGACTTGCATCCTGCCTTGATTCCTGTGAGCCTCTTATTGTTTAATTTGGATGTAGAGTTATGGATCCATGAGCAAACGATGAGACTCCTACAAGATCACCACGAGATGCTGTGGTAACCAATGAAGATAAAGTAACACTAGTGGATGGAGGTCAATTAGCACACCAAAGCAGTCAAGTGAATCAGTATGACTCGAGAAACCAGCAAGATGACATTCCACCATCGACGCAGTTTACTCCACCAATGCCTGTATTTCTACAAGGGCAGGCTATGGACAGGCATCAAATATTACAAATGATATACGCAATGATGCAAGCTCAACAACAAATTCATCAAGAGGCTCTGCGTCATGATGCAAAGAACTTGAGGAGCAGCCTAGTAACCGCACTAGAGCAGGAAGATTTACCAGCACGACGGCCAACGACGGGCTCTATCACCGATTTCCGCCAGCTGAAGCCCCGTACCTTCTCAGGCAAAGAGGAGCCCACAAAAGTTCATGAGTGGCTCACCAACACTCAACATCAATTAGAAGCAGCTGAGCTTCCACGGGAACGTTGGATGACTGCCGTCAGAATGCAATTGACGGGCAATGCACATCACTGGTGGCTATCTGAGGAGACACGGCTCGGACCAGACCGAGTCACTTGGGAAGAGTTTTTCAGACTCTTTCAGGAGATGTACATTCCAGCCATCGACTTCGGGACAAGTTCAATCACCTCACTCAAGACAAACTGACAGTGGAGGAGTACAACACTGAGTTCATTCATCTAAGTCGCTTTGCCCCAACCTTGATCCCGACAGAAGAAGAGAAGGCCGAGAATTTTTTTGACGGACTAAACTTTGAGCTACAGAGACTGATCGGATCCGTTATACCTACTTCTTACTCGGACGTCCTTGCAGCAGCCTGACGCATGGAGCGCATCATCAGGAGAGAGACCAACCTGAAGCGGCCTTCCATATCCGTACCAACCAGAGCAGCTCAAGGGGAGTCTGCAAAGCGTCAACAGATAAATCCACTACCGAGAGCAGCACCAAAAGCCTCATTCCTTCATACTTGTTACTACTGTGGCAAGATAGGCCATATTGAAAGAGAATGCAGACGCAAACTGAGAATGTGCTTAATTTGCGGATTCAAACAACACTTAGCCAGAAATTACACAACACATCAAGGAGAAACACTGATGATTCATCAAGAATCTTTACCAGTGTCGAGGCCAGCCTATCCAGCATTGGAAGCACCACAAACGGGAGTTCAAGGAGTCCTACCACCAACTCCAGGAGGGTATCAGCCGAGGTCACCTTTGATACCCCAGGCACTACTCTTCCAGCAGGCTCAGCAACAACAGAGGAATCGACTGTAAGGACGCGGACAAGCCCTGGCAATAACCTTGGAGAACGCGCAGAATCATGGAGTAGCTAATGCGCATAAGTTTTTGTAGTTTTCTGCTTCTAGTATTGCTATAGTTCGTGCATGTTGGTTCGTGACCTCAGCCTTGACCTAGTAACTTTGAACTTGCTAATAATCAACAACCTAGAATATTTTATAATTGATAATCTAGTATGTTCTTAAGTGATAACCTAGTTTTTCTAAACTATAGTCTTCTAGATCTCCTTCATACGGGAGATTGCATAACTTTTAATGTGTAGGGAAATGATTTTTCCTATGTATTAGTCTCACACCCTCAACCTTGACTTTTCTTAATCGTGATGTGCTTCGAATAATGTTTACAACTGTGTCATCTCTGTTGATCGGTTATTCTATGATTGCGAGGACGCAATCCTCTTAAGGGGGGTAGATTGTAAACCCCCTGATTTTTCAAGAATTTTTTTTAAATAGATTTTTCACAATTTTTTAGAATTTTTTGGGATTTTTAATGAATTAAACTAATGTGTTTTGATTATTAAATAAATTTTTAAATGTTGTTAATTAATATTAAAATATTATAAAAATAATATTTTTATGTGTAAAATGAAAAATTAGACATAAGGTAATTTTTGGGAATTTATTGGACCCCGAAAGCATTTTTAAAGACCTAAAACCAAGTTTTAATTAAACCTGAGATTAAACCGGGTTTATTTTAAATAAACCAAACCGAACCAACCCAGTCCCGGTTTATTAAACCCAACCGAACCTTAGCGGGTCGGATCCGGGTCTAACCCGCGACCCGAAACCCGCATACCCGACCCGTCACCACCCGACCCGAAATCCTTTCATCTCCCCCGACCGTTTCAGCTCCCCGTCGCGTAACCGACGGTGCCGCTCTGCCTGCCGACCACTCCGCCTCCTCTCCCCGCAACGCCCGGCCAGCTCCTCCTCTTCCCCTCCCCGCACCGGCTACCGCTCCGCCTCCCTCTTCTCCCTATATAACCTGCTGCTCTGCCTCGACTCCACCGCCTTTCCCCTCAGCCCGTCTTCTCCGGCGAAACCCCCACCGTGTAAACCCCTTACCTCACCGTCGTTGCCACCGCCCTCCTTCCTCCACGGCGACCTCGCCGGAGTCCCCGCAGCGCCTCGAGCCTCCGCCACCCTCGCCGTTCCCTCCCGCAGAGCCAGAGCCGTCTCCTCGACTCAGCTCCGCCACCCCACCGTGCCGGACGCCCTCTGCACCCGACTCTCCCCGGCGAGTCGACCCCTCTGCCCTCGCCTGACACGCCTCGACCACCGCCCTGTCCAGTCCCTCCTCGAGCTTCACCGCCGACGCTGCCCTCGCCCCCGCCTCCATCAGCGCAGCCGCAGCAGCCCCGGCGACGCCACCCCGCTGCCGCTCCGGTGAAACCCCGGCCAGCTCCGGCCAGATCCGCCGTCTCCGACAAAAATCCTAGGTCGGACACAGCCCCGGCATCGGGTCGTGTCGCCTCGGACACAAAAAACCCAGTTTGTGGAGCCCTGTTCAGGTACCCATTTCTCTCTCCTTGCTGCCCTATTTTCTGTTCTATCTGTTACGATAGGTAGACTGCGTGACCCTCTCGATGCCCGTGTAACCCGCTCGGTGCGTCGCGTCCTGTGGCGATCGCAAACCGCGATCCAAAAACAGGAAAATTAACACCCTATTTCCCCCCGGAACTGAGTGTGTCCCACCAAACGGGACGAATTGGTAGCGTGCGGTCTTTACCGAAGCGTGCGCATCGTTGATACGGACGTGCAGGATTTTACAGAAGTTGATTTGGATATGCGTGCACGCCAGAATCAACGAGTATCCGTCGACAAACGCCCCATATCTACCTTTTCTGGATCTCGCTGTAACTTGGTGTACACATGTCGGATCAAAATGAAACTTGTGCCATCGGACTCGTAGCAATACGCTGGCCCTGTGACCCAAGTTTGGTTCGATTCTAAGAATGTTGACAAAATCGGGGGTCATGGGCCCCACGGCTCCAATTTTGGAAGTTCCGTTGGGTTCGTATCAACGTTCTGGACCTGTTGACACTAAGTTTGACATATTTGGAGACATTTGGTTCTGACACAATTTTCGGTGCGAAGTGGGCCACATGTGGACTCCGCTTTGACCAGAAACTATAATTTTTGCCTCTGTGTCCAAATTGGACTCAAGGACAGGCGTTTCTAGCTATTTGATATTTTTTGAATCTGATGGTGATGTTTATTTCAGCAACCGGAGGAGTACTTGCAATTCCCACTGAAGTCAGAGCTACAGTTGGAGTCAGAACCCCAGGCAAGTGTACCTTGCCAAACTCTGCAGTTTTTGCTACTTATTTTCTTGACATATATATTTGTTGTACATGCTTGACCTAGGACCGAGTGACTTTGCTTAGCTTCCGAATCATATTTGGGTACCAACACTGTACACAGAGTTGTGTGACGTCACCTAGAGATGGATATCGTGACCCTTTACATTCTCGTACTTGCATTATCAAGTACGTTATACCCAGGACACCTGACACTAATTATGAGACAGAATCTTCCTGAAATATTCAAGGTAATTCTGTATAGGATACTGGTTTCATGACATAGACATTATATGCTTAGATCTTATTATGACTTGCTGTATTAGATTTGATATTGTGTGTCATGGACATGAGACGTGTGATTATATTGGGTGGGGAGTGACACACAGGCTACAGGCTGATTTATCTATATATATATTTATTGTGAGGCCTTAGACTCTACATTAGAGCTAGGCACTCTACTAGTGATATCACTACTACCGGCTCCCCGACACCGAGCTTGTAGTGGTCTCAGCCTGAGTTCTAGTGCTGCTCTCAACTTGCATATCATATAGCTGGTTATATAGTTACCCTATTGTTTCATTTATTGTTGTACTGCATTTATTTTGGCATGAGTTATTTTTGTACCTTGCTATGTCCCCTGAGGACCTGGATCCGGATTATGTTCCCAGGATTAGCAGACGAGATCGACCCCGAGGTACACAGAACATGAACATTAGCAGGAACAGGAGTAGGCACTGGAGCAGTACCAGATCCAGTAGGCGAGTAATTCCCGCGGTTATCTTCTGAGTATATACTTTGTCCATACTCAGTATTATTGTTGATATCTTTATTCTTATATCTTGACAGTTGTATCAGACTTGATTATCGGGTTGTTCCCCGATTTATTTACTTGTGACTGGATGATGTTTATTTCCTTTTGTTGATATTGATGTATTTATTCTGTGGATGGGATTAGTAGACCCTTATTGTTGTATCTATAGCTTAAGTATGTCCTGATGGATCCATTAAATTGGGTTTATCCATCGGTGTATGCTGCTGGCCATTGCCACGTGTCTAGTCCCTCGATATTTTGGGACTGGGGCGTGACAGCCAGCGACTCTTGTTCATATAGATAAGTCATCCTCGCTTAGCGGCTATCCGTGTGCGAGTTATTGTATCACATCAGTGAACAACTTAACACCTGAACGATTATGACACAATGACTCTCGTGTTGCATATGTAATTGCCTTGGTTTTCATTATACTTGCCCGTGCATGAATTAATAATATTTGCCTTGGACAGGGAAGGACAAATGGTAAGTTGGTAAGTCTCACCGTGTTTCATCTCATGTCACACGGCGCACTGCCACACGAATTAGGCTATTCAAATCTTGCATGAAATTGATCCTAAGGCAACTAGAAAGACAACTTAATAGTTGGTGCACAGAACTATATTACGTGTTTGGATTTGTCGAGCGGGCGAGTAGCTTCCCCACCAGTGTATTCAATGTACTGATAATCCACCAGTTTATATGCAGGGTGCGGGAGAACCTCATTCGGTGTGGATGCCTCCTTCGTAAGTGCTAAGGCGTGGAGATCACTCCGAAGCATTGTTGCATCCGGAACAGAAGCACATATATAAGACATAATGTTGTGAACATCGTCTGTACAATCATTCCACAATTGTAGCCACTTGGCATGCTTTTACTGTTTCAGAGAGAGAGGCTTGAGCGACTTGTAATTTCGACTATGTGCTGCCTGTAACACATGTTTATATCAATAAAAGAGTTGCTTTACTTCAACTTGTGTTTCAATGTTTTCGCTATATTGTCAACTCAGTGAACTTGTTACCGATCGCCTATGCGTTCATGACTCCGCTGCACTCGGACAATCTGTGCGACTCTGTGGCTTAGAACTCTTACCGCCAGCCAATAAACCACGGTCTTGCATGAGCGTGGCTCATGCTCATGCGACATCACGCCCGGATGGGTCAAAGCGATCGTTCCGCGGGAGCGCTGGCGCAGTGATTCTCGCCTAGCGGGAATGGCCTATTTAGCCAGCAGGAGATCGGGGCAAGACACCTTGTACGGGGGAGCTGGCCATGTCCGTCTCCGTATTCCGGTATGAGACGTGACACAGTCATCCCTAACCTACCCACCTGGGCTCATCCGTCGGCTACTGCCTATATATATATGTGTGTGTGTATAGGTAGGGTTTTATTATTTTTGCTGAAATTAGAGGAGAGAGAGAGATTTGATGAGAGTTTCATTTAGGATTTTCTTCAACTTCGAGAAGCCATATCTTCTAGCTCCGGACTCCAAACGCGTTCCTATTTCTTGCGTTGGAACCATATCGAGTTATAGTTTCTACATATATAATTTATTTTATAAATTCTGAACCATTTTTTTTGGAAAATTCGTAGAGTGCCAGTTGTCCAAAATCTGAGATATTTCGGTGGTTTCAAGATTCTGGGAGATCTCGAACTCGGAATCACGATCCGTTTGAAGTTTTAGAAATCTGACATAATAAAATATAAAATATATTTTTCCCAAAATTTAATAAATTATTAATTATTCTATTTAATTCGTGGAACATAAGGTTCACTAGTAAACCACCAAAATTATCATCTGTAAGTCGTATTGCACATAACTTTTTACTGATTCGAGATTCGATGAAACCGTCGATTCCAGTATTCATGTAGCACTGAAATCTATAGGATTTTATACACAAATCTAGGTTTTGTGTTGATTGACTTTTTGGTTAAATAAATGCCTCAATTTACGACCACAAATCCAATATTTGCAAACGACCCTAATAGATTAAAATTTATACTTAATATATAAACTAGAACTTAATATAGGAAAAGCATGTTTATAAATAATTTTATTCAAAATTATATATAAATAATTTAGAAAAAATTGATTATTTTGGATCATTAGTATTCGTAAAAATTGTAGATCTAACTTATAATAAATTTTGTACGATGGGGTATGCGACGTGATGGAATGATTGGATAGCTAGTAGATTAGATTGTGCATCCTGAGATTGTGACTGCACCACCTATGAAAATAGGCAAGATACCTTGCCAACTTGTACAATATTTTGCATACTTTCCTTTTCAGTTATTATTTTCTTGTCATATATAGTTTCATGCAGTTCTTTGTCATATTTGATTTATCACCTGCTGCTCTAGTTTTATTTTTTCATTTTACGTGTACATACATTATTTGCCCTTTTCTATATAGAATTGCTTATTTCATAGTCATATTGTGGTGGTATCTGCTTAGCCCTATATGATCGTTCCTTGACCTGACTCATACCACTTAGGCGAGATTAAGTTCTAGTTATTGACCTATGTTCCTCTATAATCGAGGGTGTCCCATGGCATTACGGTAGTAAAGATTATCTTCCGTCTCTAGGACTGGGAGTGTCCCATGGCATTACGGTATTAGAGACTTATCATTCCATCGGTATTAGAAATTGTAGTTTCATTTATATATTGGGAGCATCCCATGGCGTTACGGTATTGAGATATTTTCGTATCAGGTGCATCATATGGTGTGATGGTATATTATTTTCCTTATTGTTTGTACGTCTCTCATTCTGCATGTTTATACTGTATATATTTAGCATGTTCCTTCTGTATCTTGTTACGTTCCACTAAGGACCTGGATTTATTCTCCAGATTTGGCAGACGAGGAGTACCCGCGGATTTACGGACTGGCACCAAATAGTGGTACAACAACAATTGATGGCTTTACAATTGCTTAGTTTATTCCTTAGCATGGACTCAGTTTTATTTCTTTATCTTTTATTTTACGTCTACTAGAAGTTGATTTGTCTCCACCGGACGACTTTTAGATTTTGACGAGATTAATCTATTAGTATATACATTCATCTTTATCCATTGTTATATTTATTTTTCGTTGATTTATTCTGTTGTATAGCCTAGTTTTGTAAGCTTATCCTTTTATCGAACTTGTTCATGATATATGTGTTATTGGGGGCCCACACTAATATATTTGTCTATTTAGAATTGGTTTATTATGGTCTGATCAACCTTAGTGCACTTGGTTCGCTCCTTGATGACTATTTATGTGGATTGAGATAGTTGACTTGACATTTTAGATAAGTATATTTTCTATCTAGACAGCTTATATGTATCCGAGTTGGGCTGGAGTCCACTTGATACGTGGCTGATATGTTACGTACTCCTAGTCCTACGTATTTAAGGACTAGACGTGATATATTTTTGTGGTGGTCCATGCAGGTCAGAGCATATTGTATCAGTTACGTAATTGTAATGATATGAGCCTATGAATAGGAATAGACCAAGATCTTATCTCAATCCACAACTACTTAAAAAAATTCATTTTGAACTCCATTATCACCATTGGACTCCATATATATGCTTTCAATCTTTTCTCCTTCATTGACAACTCGCATTATTGTTTTATATTTTTTTCTATTCTGGAGAAACGAAATTCATGTTTGGTAAAAATTAGGAAATTGGCCAACTCGTAATGTCTGCAAAGTTAGTTTCCTTATCATATTTTCCTTGAAAAATAAGAAAGGGTAGTATGGATGTTATAAGTATATAATAGTGTCACGCTCTAGTCCCAAAATACTGAGGGACTAGCCACGTGGCAATAGCCAGCAGCGCACTCCAATGGTTAAACCTAATTTAATGGACCCGTTAGAGGGTACTTAAGCTGTAAAACAATCTAATGGTCTATGATACATGTCACAGTCTAGTTCTAATCTCATCCATAGAAGGTAAACACAAATCAAATATCAAACTAATCAAAGAGAAATATAATCCAATAAGTCTCAATAAAATGTCTTGGGGAACAACCCGATAATGAGTTTAGTACAGTAATCCACGAGACAGGAAATAGAGAAAATAGAAACAGAAATAACTGAGTATATAAAAAATACTCAAGAGAAATTCTCTGGCAATACCTCGTCCTCTAGTGCTGGTACTGCTCCAGTGTCTGCTCCTATCCCGTATGTCTCGGGGTAGATCTCATCTGCTATACCTGGGGACATAATCTGGATACAGGTCCTCAAGGGACATAGCAAGGTACAAGAATAAATCAAGCCAAAATAAATACAGTATATAAAATGTATCAATAGGGCAAACTATGTAACCAGATATGTGATATGCAAATGAGAGCATCACTAGTACTCAGGTTAAGACCACTACAAGCTCTGTGTCGGGGAGCCTGTAGCAGTGATATCATGTAGTGGGCCAAGATCTGATGTAGAGGCTACAGCACCACAATAATATATATATATATATATATATATATATATATATATATATATATATATATATATATATATATATATATATATAATCAGCTTGTAGCCAGTGTGCCTCTCCCCACCTAATGTAATCACACGTCTCATTTTCACGATATCTCATGTCCATAATACGCAAGATCATGACCTCTAACTATTACAGCGAGTCATAATGATATCTATGTATAATACAAGACTATGGCTCGAATCTTGTAAGGCTATACAGAATCACCATGAATAACTCATGAAAGATTTTGTCTCATAAATAGTGTTAGGTGTCCTATGGTATGACGTACTTAGCAAAGCAAGCACAAAATATAGGATCGTAATATCAACTCTTTAAGTGACGTTACACGACTCCGCATATGACGTCAACACCCGAATATTATTCGGACATTAAGCAATATCTCACAGACCTAGGTTGAATAGTTAAAATAAAGAAATAAATCAGAAAATAATATGAAGCAAGTACTGCAAGTTTGGCAAGGTACACTTGCTTGGGGTTTGAATTCCTCCAATTGCTCCGGTAACAGTGAGATCTTTAGGTACTCCTCCGATTGCTGAAATAAATATTACCATCATTCTCAGAAGATATAAAATAACTAGGATTGCCTACCCATAAGTCCAATTTGGACACAGGGGCAAAATTGACAGTTTCTGGTCAAAGCAGAGTCTACATGTGGCCCACTTCATACCGAAAAACGTACCAGAGACAAAGTTCACCAAAGACAAAGTTCTCCAAATTTGTCAAACTTAATGTCTACAAGTCCAGAACGCTGATACGATTCCAACGGAATATTCAGGACTGGATTCTGATGAGCCGGTCACAAAATCGACCGTCAAGTGGAGCCCTGGGGCCCAAGATACAGGATTTCATCAATGTTCTCAGAATTGAACCAAGCTTGGGTCACAGGACCAGCATAATGCTACAAATCCGATGGCATAAGTTTTATTGTAAAATGATAATCACACACGAAGTTATAATAAGTTTCAGAATAGGCCCGATACGGGACAATTTTGACGGATACGCGTTGATTTTGGTGTGCACACACATCCAAATCAACTTTTGCAAAATCCTACACGTTCGTATTAACGATATGCTCCTTTTGGTGCAATTCACACATGACGAAGTTGCCTCGTTTAGCAAAACGTACCCAGTTTCAAAAATTTTGGATTTTAAAAACCAAGATTTTGGTCAATTTTATTCGCGAATAAAATACAAATTACAGCACAATAAAATAAACTAATTATAGGGTTTTAAAACTTGGTTATAATGTCTAATTTATTGTTTAAGTTAATTTTAGAATTAATAAACATGTTGAACGTAAAATGGTCGTGAACTTGGAAGTTCGGGACAGTTTCTGGTCTCCAAAATTGGGTTATTTTTCCTGTTTTTGTGTCACAGTTTGCGATCAACACAGGATACGATACCCCAATCTAATTATACAGGGTTCAGGAGGGTCACACAGTGAACCTGTCGCAATAGGCCGTTCAAAAATTGACACAGCGAGTAGGAAGAAAAGCTCACCGAAACAGGGGACGACCGTGGTGCTATGGGTGAACGAGGAGGCACGGCGCTGCACGTCGGCGGCGGCGGTGCACGGCTGCTGTGGTGGTCGCCAGTGGCTACTGCGGGGTAGATCATCGGCTGGTCGATGGCCGGAGGGGTCATCGCGGGAGGTCGTCGGAGGCTCGGGGTCGAGTGTGGTGGCAGAGGCTTGTGGTTGTGATGGTGAAGATGGTGATGATGATCAGTTTATATAGGGGTTGCACGATGGTTGCAGGGAGGTGGGAAGTCGGTCAATGGCGGAAGGCGAAGCGAGGGGTCACCGGCGGGTCACGGCAGCGGGGAGGTGAACGGTCGGCCGGTCGGGGGAGACGAACGGGCGGGTGTTTTAAAATTCTTCAATTACAATAGATGTGAGTTAGCGGGTCGAGTTTTAGGTGCGGGTACAAGTCGAGTTTAGAACCAAATCCAATAGAGGTTGGTTTAATTGGGTTTAATTAGGTTTGGTTTATTTTGGTTTAGTTCGGTTCAGGTTGGTTTAGTCTGATTTATTCTGGTTTATTTAAAAATAATGTTTTTAGCTGTTTAAAAATAGTTTTTGAGTCCAATAAATTCCAAAAAAATTATACTATATCCAATTATTTATTTTATACTAAAAAATATAATTTTCATAATATTTTAATATTTAATTTAATTCTTAAAATAATTAATCCCAGAAGAACATTTATTTTAAATATTTAAAAATTACAAAAAAAATCTAAAATTTTATGTTTTAACTTTAAAAAAAATCTGGGTATTTACAATCTACCCTCCTTAAAAAAATTGCATCTTCGTAATTAAGAAAAATGAAACATAACCGGTTTGAAGAGATAACGCGGTTGCAAGACATATTTAAAACATGACACAAAGGATAAGGAATCATGAACAAGGAGAAATCGAGAGAAAAGGTGAGGGTTTTGTTCAAGCAAAACATGTAGGGAAGGAATAAAAATATTTCCCTAGGCAATGAGAGATAAGTAACTCAAGAGTGAAGGAATCTGGTTATAACAAGATTAACTACAACTTAGGAAAACTTTGGTACCAGTTACTAATCTAGACTAACAAGTTCATGCTAGCATAATACTAGGTATAGGCTAGGGAATGAAACTAACAGGCACATGCTAGGGTATTACTAGGAATAGATAGCTATGATAAAACTTAAATCTTACTCATATTCACTATTCTACGAATCTGTGCCTCCTCTACCGTCATCGCAAAAGCATGTCTACGTCCCTGTGGTGGTGCCCTCTACTGTTGCTGGGCCTGCTGGAAGAGTGCTGCCCATGATGCCAATGGTGGCCTCGGCGAATATCCTTCCAATGCTGGTAAAGCTTATCGATTTACTATTGGTGCTCTTTTACGACGCTCAGGGCAATCCCTTACTGAATGCTGACTGGATCCGCAAGTTAAACATAATCCCAATCTGCGTCGATATTCCTTGGCGAGATGGCCTACCTTGCCACAGTAGTAACAAGTAGGAAGGATTAGGTATTGTGATACTGCTCTCTGTGGTGGATTCATCTGTGGTCGCTTTACAGCTCTTTCCTGTTGTGCTTGGTTTGGTGCTAATGCATGCGGCCGCTTCTGGCTAGACTCTCTCCTGGTGACACACTCCATGGGTCGTGTTGCAGCAAGGATGTCATTGTATGATATAGTTGCAATGGAGCTGATTAATTTCTGTATCTCAAAGCTAAGTCCGTTAAAGAACTTCTCCGCCTAGCTTTGTTGGCCCTGTTGGGCTTGCATCATTGCGTGGAACAACTGAAACATTTGTTGTCCATCCATAGGCTGTCCTGGTGAAAAAGTAGGCATCGGTAGAGTAAACTACGGTGATGGTGAAAGTCGTCTCGCTGGAATCTCGAGGCGAGCTGATCTGCTTGATTGCTTTGTTGAGTTGATTGACCTCCACCTACTGTTGCCACTTCATCGTCGTAGGTGACAACTGTAACTTGTGGTATTCCTGTGGGAGTCTCGTTGCTTGCTTGTGGATCCATTACTCTGTATCCAAAATAAACTATAAAAGGCACACAGGGGAATCAAGGTAGGATGCAAGTCAAGAAATTATTTTGAAGTCGATATAGAGGTCAAGAATGAATCAATCAAGTAGATAAGATCCTATAACTTATCCTATCTTAATCGCATTCGAAGATTCATGATTCGAATTAGGGATTTGACTCGGGATTTGGTTTTATATTATACGTGTAATGCTTATTTACCCTTGTTCGTCGGATAGAGTAAGGGGTGTAGTTCTACTCGGGAGACGGTCTGTGACCTCCATCCTTGTTTGGTTTAAGGGACTTGGATCTGATCCAGAGTGGTTCATACATTTTCTTATCATTGTCCGACGACATTCATTATTAGATTCTTGTTTCCATATTATTCTTTCTAGGCATTGTTCTAGATTAACCTGATTAGACTAGCAGTTGCCTTATATCGGGATTGTGAACTTTGGATAAATTTGAGAATTGAATATTATTTTAAATTGGAAGTATGATCTTGGGATATTGACTTGGCAAGCTCTTGTGTACTCTATTGGACTTTGCAAGCCTGGGCTAGAGGCATAATATTGTTATTATTGAATTTCTTGGACTTAGACCATTGTGCAAGCATTTCGCGGAATAAGACAAATATCGAGGTTATTAATATATGATTTTACCCAATTTTCTAAGTTCCTGATACCTGGTACCTTTACGATTTGGTAGACCTCAGTGATTTTATATGGTTGGGGAGCATGACATTTAGTGGATGTGTCCCTTATTTGATACATGGTGGATCAATGAGTATACATGATTGACTTACTGCCCTAGTAACTTCTAGTACTAGTACTTATAGATGGCGGACCTTGTTAGGTAGAATCTATATTTTATACCCTGGATGTTATAGGACTTAGCGACTAATAGCATGTGATCATCGATTTGGTAGATTCATGTGAGCCAGAGGATCTAGTATTATTCATAGAGATTAGATTAGTGTCTAGTGCTCGTATTTTCCTGATCTAATATCTATATTCCAACGTGGATGGAGGAACTATTGATTGATTGACCCGGCTGGTAGATCGACTTGATGGATCAACCGATCTGATTGATCGTCTGACTGATTATTCTTATGCACCTGACCTGACATACATGCTATAATGTGAGGAGAGGATTCCACTCGATTGACTGACTTATCATGTATCCTTACTTGACTACTTGTATCCATGCTGATACGTTTACTACCTGCTATGGTTTCCTATGTGCTATGTGTTACATGTACACTGAGGTACGACATATCTTGTTATGTGCTACGTGGTACATGCTTCCTATACTACGCAATATATGACATTATATAATTTCTCCAGCACGAGCTTTGTAGTTGGTCAGTGATCATAGCTTAGCGTGGTTGGATGATGTGTATTGATTATTGCATTACGCTCAGGGTGGATCTAGGTTAGAACCGATGGGAACCAATGTAGACTCGTACACAATGTACCCGTACTGCGGTACGACATTCTAGGATGATGATGATCGTGTAACCACGGCACAAGATTCTATATAACTATATGGTTAATCAGGTAACTAAAATTGGTATAAGCATTGGAAGAAAACGGAATCCCAAGATCGTGCATGACCAACGTCACTCGAATATACACTCGGGGATGTCGGTTGGCCCCCACAGATAATATGTATCATCTACACTAGTGGAGTGCAGTATCTGATTACTATATGTACTATGTGTTCTATATGATCATAGCACGGTTACCTTACGAAGGACCGGTGCATATACTATGTGCTATGCGGCGATTATTGGTTTGGCTAGTCTGCTGTATCATAGCACGATCTGAGGATTCATATATATTACATTACTGGGGTAACCCATACTTTACCTAGCAAGTAGTAGGTATTTGAGTGGTCGTTTATTCATATAATTGAATGGTGTGTTGCTTGCTAGTTGGCTGGTACTTAGCCTGTCCCGGTGTAGTAATTTATTCCCTTGTCCTTGTTTGGTGTAGGGGTAGATTACTGTACCGATGACATATTACGGACTCCAGGTTGGCGATACAAGTATTATTGGATGATATAATGATTGTGATTGATTGTTGGCTCCTTACTTGCATTAGTTTTTTATTGATGCTTTATATTCTGTAATCGTGCATTGGTACCGCATGATTCCTTTCTCATGTGTACTGCAATTTCTATATATTTTATGTTACATGTTTATTGTTGGATTTTCTTTGCCCGTCCTTAAGCCTTCATTTCTGGTACTTGCTGCAGTTGTCTTGACCAACCCTGGATTGTTCCCAGATTGCAAGTGACCGACCCTTTGGATCTTCCAAACCTAGCTTGGAGGATACGTTTCAGTTCTAGATCACATTGGGAACTATGTGGGAAGGTACTCTTGTCTATATCTTTTTTTACTGTAGACTTCCTGATTATTATTGGTATTTTTGACCGTTTGATCTTATATGATTTCTGGTTGATATCATTCTTATTGCTTATTTCATTATGGTTGCCTGTAGATATAAGATCAGATTTAGGCCATAGGTTGTATCGCATGCTAGGATACCCAACATGACTGACAACTGTGATCGATGTGCGATGCTATATACCTTGTACGGGAGAGATAGCTATGTACGTCCCCGAATTTACCCAGTATTCTGGGAGCCGGGCATGACACTTTTGGTCTATGAAGATCTCCATACGCTCTCCGTACAAATAGTATTTCCACAGCTTTAGAGCAAAGATAACTGCTGCCAACTCCAAATCGTGGGTAGGGTAATTCTTCTTATGAGGACATAATTGCCTGGAAACATAGGCAATCACCTTCCCATTTTGCTGCAAGACACAACCCAAATCCTTTCCTGAAGTATCACTATAAATAGTAAATCTACCTAATCCTGATGGTAATGTCAATATTGGAGCTGTCGTCAACCTCTTCTTTAGCTCCTCAAAAGAGGCCAGACTCTTCTATGTCTAGACAAACTCCATATTTTTCTTGGTCAGCCTAGTCATCGGCTCTGTAATCCTGGAGAAGTCCTGTACAAACCTTCGGTAATAACCTGCTAGCCCCAAAAACTTTTGATCTCTGCCACTGAACTCAGAGTAGCCCATGACTCCATTGCTGAAATCTTCTTCGGGTCCACTGAGATCACGTCACCTGTAATCACATGCCCAAGAAATTTAACCTTGTCAAGGAAGAACTTACACTTTGAAAGCTTGCCATAAAGCATCTCCTTCCTGAGAGTCTCCAGAACTATCCTCAAGTGCTCCTCATGCTCTTCCAGGGTCTTAGAATACACCAGAATGTCATCAATAAATACCACCATAAACTTATCAAGATACTGGTGGAATACCTTATTCATCAGATTCATGAATACCACTGGGGCATTGGTCAACCCAAACGATATCACCATAAACTCAAACTGGCCAAACCGAGTTTGAAAAGTTGTCTTCAGAATATCTGCCATCTTCACTTTCACCTGGTGGTAACCTGACCTCAAGTCTATCTTCGAAAATACCTTCACTCTGCTTAACTGATCAAAGAGATCATCAATCCTCAGTAGCGAGTATTTGTTCTTGATAGTGAGGCTGTTCAGAGCCCTGTAGTCGATACACATGTGTACCGATCCATTATTCTTCGGTATAAACAATACTGGAGTACCCCATGGTGATGAACTGGATCGAAAGAAGCCTGTCCTGTAACTCATCCATCTGCTTCTTCAACTCTACCAGTTCATTATTGTTAACTCTATAAACATGATAAGATATCAACTCTACGCTTGACACTAAGTTTATAGAGAACTCAACATCTCGGTCTGGTGGCAAACCCGGTAACTCCTCCAAAAAAATATTTATGAACTCCGCTATCAATGGATGTGACAACTCCTTCTCTTCCATCATGGCTCCACAGATGGAATCTTCGCTCTGCTCCGCTGCTCCTCTGGCAATCTCAAACTCTGGCTCTCCTGGCGGTTGAAACAAAACTCTACCTCTACGATAATTTATACTAGCATGGTGCCTACTCAACCAATCCATCCTGAGTACAATATCATAGCTCAAAAATGGCATTTCGAGTAAGCACGCACTCAACTCTCGGCCTCCCAGTGCAACTCTCTAATCCTTGCAAACATCACTGACCAAGATAATGTCGCCCTCAGTCATGATCTTGCAAGTCCTAGCCAAAGGTTCATACTCTAAATAATGCTTAAGAGAAAAATATATAGATACAAAAGAATGGGAAGCACCAAAATCAAATAAAGCATAAGCTGGAATAGAATCAAGAAGAACTGAACCTAATATCACATCTCCGACTGGATCCTCCTCCTCAATTATCATGGCGAAAGCTCGCCCTCGCAGTGCACCTCTCTGCTGCTGCTGCTGCTGGACAAAATATTATTGCTGAGTCTGTAAAGGAGGTCCCCTCTGCTGTCATACAAGAGACCACATTGGTACTCTTTGTACTGGTGCTGCTCCCTGGCCTGCTCGAACTGGAGCCACTAGATACTCCCTCAACTGGTAACATGTCTCTCCGTAATAGAGGTGCACTCCAAGACTTTTCCTACAAACCTCCCATGTATGTCCAATCTTTCCACAATGAGTATACTGTGGTGCCTACTGTGCCGGTCTCGGGGCTTGGTATGCCTGCTGCACTTGTGCTCGAAATGGTGCATGAAACTGATATCTCTGCTGTTGGAAGGTCCTCTACTACTGGAAGTAGGGTCATTTGGTTGGATGTGCACTACTGCTAGCTCCACCTGATGTGTCTCTCATCCTCTTCGATTTGAGCTCCAAGTCATCCGCTGTCCTCTGTGCATCCATCAGGATATCTTCAAATACTGTTATGCGGTGTCCTCTGGTGAGAGATTTGATCTCCCTGATCAAACCCTTTTAAAACTTCTAGGCCTTCCCTAGAGGATTATGCCCCTTTACAAATCTGTCTAGTCTGCAGAACTCTGCTGTGTACTCATCTACCATCATGCTCCCCTAAACGAGGTCTAGAAACTGGCTCTCTAGAGCACTCAGAACCAAATCCGAAAAGAACTTCTTCTTTAAAAGCTTCCCAAGTCAGTCCTGGCACTGCGATCCTCGGGTCTGTATAGAACCATGCCAGCACAATGTCGAACATCTGGCTGCTCGCTGCCTCTACCTGTAGGCCCTCTGAAATCTATGCTAGCCTCAGGACCCTTTCTATGTCCTCGATCCAATCGTCGGCGCATAATATTCCTTTGATGCCCGTGAAGTCCTTGGGTCCCATCCTCTTGAAGTCAATGATGGTACCTGGCCTCGGCTGGTACGGGGCAAGATAAAGTGGTACGGTCTGTGGCTGAACAAGTGCTACCTTCTCCATAGTAGCTAGTGCTAACTTGTGAGCACTCTCGATGCCCTGACGTAGAACATTCGTCTACCTCTACTACACTGCCATCATCTCCTGGAACATAGCAAATATCTGTATTTTGTCTACTGGCATAGGTGATGGGGTGGAATATCCTCCATAACTACTGGAATAGTCCTCGAAACTAGTGATGGAGCACCTCCAAAAGCTGCTACAAAAATCTTCACCTGGAGTAGTTAAGCGATCCTCTGAGCGGAAGAAGGCAGAACAATAGTTGATGTCTCTCTCTGAGGTGATTAAGTAACAGACCTCGCCGAAGATTGGTGAGTCATAATATTACGGATGATCAATTTGTTGTATGATAGTTCACTCTTGAGATCATTGGCTCTTTGGTAGAAGTGCTGAATTTTTACAAATTTAATGGATATGAGGATGGCCTCAAAAATAGTTCGATATTTATCTTTGGTAGGAAACATAGAAGTTTCCAAATATTTATCCTTAAGTTTATCAATAAATGCATTGAAGAAGGTTTAGCTTTATGTAATGACCTAAAGCTAAAAAATTAAATAAAATCTCAGAAATTAACTGAGAGAAAGCAATTAGGAGAATTTTGCGAACAGTTCATAATTGATACTTCTAAGCACCCTTCTAATTCGAAGGGTAAAGAAAAGGATTATAAGGATTTCAAAGATAATAAGAAACCTTATAAGCACAAGAATTATTCTTTCATAAAATATGATAAGAGACAGGAATCAACCGTCTCCAGAAACAAAATTATTTAAGGAAGCCATCTTCCTCAAAGAATAAATTAGTTAAATGTTATAAATGTGGCAAATTATGACACTATGCTAGCAAATGCTACAAAAAATAATAACTCCCATAAGGGATTGACTACAGTCTAGACATCTTCCATCTCTGAGAGATGTCATAATAGACGCATTTAAACCTTGTAAAGTAAGAGGTTTAAAAGCAACCTGAATTAGTCCAATATGAACATAATTATATTTCTCATGATAGTGACTTATGTCATCTTTACTAAGCAATTTTAATGACTGTTCAGTATCACTGATTTGAACAGTTCTTTCCATTATTTTAATCACAATAGAAGATGTAAAGTCAAAGGTACCAATCTGGTCTTTCTTTTTTGGTTGAACTTTAGGAATAGTCCATTTGTTCAATGCCTCTAATTCAGATAAAAACTCAACATTTTGAGCAATCTTAATAGCCTTTCTCTTATTAAGTTGCTCTTATTAAGAGCTTTCTTATTGGAACCAATTGCTAATGAATCCATCGAAAATTCGAGAGTTTTAGAAATCTTATTTTTTGTTGAAATAGTTTCATTTTAGGAGCAGAAATAACCAAACCATTTTTTATTATCAGGTGTTTGAATATTTTCAAATGCTTGAAGTGCTCTTCAATTATATTAGAGAAGATTAATATATCATCAATATATGATAATATGAAACTAGAATGCTGAATGAATATTATATTCATGATGTTCTGAAATTCAGAATGAGCATTCCTTAAACCAAATGGTAGGATATTACATTCATAATATCCAAAAGGAACGGTAAAAGCAGTCTTATACCTATCATTCTCGTCAATCTGTATCTGCCAATAACCCGGTTTGAGGTCAAATTTAGAGTAAATTTTGGCTTTCACAATTCTATTGAGAATATCCTTTTATTAGGGATTGGATAGATAATCCATCTAAGTACTTTATTCAAAGGTTTATAATTAATGACTAATCTAGGAATACCTCGTTATCTTTCAGTATTAATATTAATATAAAATAATGTGCAACTCTATAGGGAGTATGATCTTCTGATCAACTGTTTATCCAAAAGATCTTGGATTTTTTTACATAATTTAAGATATTCTTGATTCATCTGACAAGGTCTAGCCTTAGTCGGGATATCTTTCTCATTAAAGATATCTTCATAAGGAAGTGCAATAATATGTTATTTTCTATCCCAAAAGATATTAGAAATATTAAGTTTGTAGTTTGAAATCCTCTTCAAGCAATATAATCTTATGCTGGATTTCTGATTTCTTTAACTATTGAGATATATTTACCTGAGCAATTTTTTCTTTCAAGAAATTAATCTGATTTTCTTTCAGAGTAACTTTATTTAATATTTTCACAACAGAGTTAGCTATAAATTTAAAAATTATTCTTTTTCCCTTATAGATGGTTCTAATTCCTTTCCTGTTTATTTCTTGAATATGCATGAGTCTTTCAAGAAATAGAGTTCCTAGGATAACATGCTGGGATATTTTCTTTACCATAATTAAATGTAAAGGAATGCAAATATTGCTTTTACAAATATTTACATCAGTTATTTTGTAAGAAGTGGTTAATGCTTTATTATTAGCAGCACTAAGTGTCTGAAAAGTTCGTTCATAATACTTGATAAGAACAATGCATTCCTTAACATAATTTAGATCTGCACCACTATCAACTAGTGCAATTAAATTGGTAATATGGTACTCATTATTAATGAGTAGATCTATTTTGATATACCATTTATGGGTAATAAATAAATCTATTTTTTGTAAGAGATTATCTTTTCTTGCCTTCTGTTTCATTTGAACAGTTGAGAGTTTATCATCCTCATTTTCTCCTTTATTAGAAGATTCTCCTTGTTCGAATATAATTGCTTTATTTATTGCTTTATTAGCATTTTTGAGAAGCTCTATACGTCTTTGGATCAATACATCCTGAGAATGTAGGAGTTTAACTTCTACCTTTAGATTTTTAACCTCGGACTGAAGATCCTATATAGTACCAGGTCTTGACTGTCTATTTTGATATCTAGATATTACTTCGGATATATTATAAGCATCTTCATTATGCTTCTAGATATTATTAGAATCATCTTTTTCAAGAAGATCTATAATTTTAGCTTTGATCTTATTATCAATGCTATCAGTAATCAGAGACTCTATTATCTCATGTTTATCTTTTAGAGTTAACACATTTAAAGATAAACCATTCATTTCTACTATAGACCTATAGTAGTTAATATCATTGTTTGTAACACATTCGTTACATTGATAATTAATGCCACAAATTTCAGAGGAACTAATTTTATCATATCTAAATAAATATTTGTTCGATGGCAAACAGAGTTAGCTATATTTGATTTTGATATAGAATTTATTAAAGGTAAAGAAAATTCTCTTCCTGGCTTTCTTACTCGTGAATTTTTGCAGAATAATAAATAAAAAAAAGAAAAACAGCCATGGGTTCCGGCACCCGTCAATCTTCACAAAAATACTCCACATCCCAAGAAAAATATTGTTCTTGGTAGCATATCAGATTCCTCTAATAAGGGAGGAAAATAGGATAATATCCTCGATGATACAGTTTCATATAAACAGACGATTGAGACTGAAGAAATCTTTACTCAAAAAAATTATTTTGAAGTTATTCTCTAATTGGAAAAATATGATATTCCGTTGATGAATGATCCATGGAAACTTAAGGATAAATATTTGGAAACTTCTATGTTTCCTACCAAAGATAAATATTGAACTATTTTTGAGTCTATCCTCATATCCACTAAATTTGTGGAAATTCGGCACTTCTACCAGAGAGCCAATGATCTTAAGAGTGAAGTATCATACAATAAATTGATCATCCGCAATATTATGACTCACCAATCTTGGGGGAAATTATATCCTAACCGACCTAAAGTTCTGGTGAACAAAGACAAAAATTTATCCATATCATATAATTATTGGGACTATATTGATGCCTTCTATAAGGTTTTCTATTTCAATAATATTAGGTAGAAACATTCTTCTACTTCCTCAAGATTATGATATAATAATTATCATGTAACTTTTTTTTGTTTCATGGTTCTTTTATACTAGTGTTAATTATAATGGTTAAATTGTTGTCTCAATGGACTAAGGGTAGTCTTTCATTTTCTCTCTGGGAGATGTGTCTATGTCTAGTTGTATTGGCCAAGGTCTTAGAACTCTAGTCGCGTAGGCGTATTGTGCCGGGATGGTCATGTTTGCCATAAATTATTGACAGCCATGTGCTAGAATTTTACTATCTACTAGAAAAAAATGTTTTGCTCTTACTTATTTGGTCAGTCAATTTAGACAATGGTTTCTATGTTAGTTACTTTTAGTATCTTTGATATCTTGATAATATTAAGTTACTGATGTACTATGGTTATAGTTTTTGAGTGAAGTAGAAGTCTCAAATTTCTGATGAATTCATTAGCAATTGGTTCCAATAAGAAAGCTCTTAATAAGAGCAAGGCTATTAAGAATGCTCAAAATATTGAGTTTTTCTCTGAATTATAGGCGTTGAACAAATAGACTATTCCTAAAGTTCAACCAAAAGAGATATACCAGAATGATACCTTTGACTTTAAATCTTCCATTACGATTAAAACAATGGAAAGAACTGTTCAAATCAGTAATACTAAATAGTCACTAAAATTGCTTAGTGAAGATGACATAAGTCACTATCGTGAGAAATATAATTATGTTCATATTGGACTAATTCAGGTTACTTTTAAACCTCTTACTTTACAAGGTTTAAATGCATCTATTATGACATCTCTCAGAGATGGAAGATGTCTAGACTGGAGTCAATCCCTTATGGGAGTTATGCAAACTAACATTTTCCATGGACCAGTCTATTTCAATGTTTATCCTAATTTGAATTTATCTTTAACTGATAGAAATCTTCTCAAATCAGTTAATTTATATCTCAAAATCAATGTTTATAATTTCTTACTAGGTTCTGAGACTATAGCAATAATCTATAAAATTTATTATAAGGTAATGACCTCTTGTGCTCCTAAAGCAAAGCATATCACTAAGCCTGGGAAAACTACTTTGATTGAAACTAATTTATTGACCTCAAAGATAGCTAATAATAGGATAATTAAGTGGGATAAAATAAACTTTCCTAATGAATGGATCTTAAATTTAGATGTACCTCCAAGAGCAATCATGGATACAGAAATAGATCAGATTATTCAGACTCACGATGGTGAGATAGAAGTAAGATTTACTCCACAAGACAAAACTAGACTTTCGATATCTAGTTCTAGAAGATCATCGTCCTCCATAGGAAGACATTTTATATTATCTTCTTATATTGCTTCTTCTTCTACCAAAGGCAAAGAAGAAAATGAGGTTAAAAAATTAATTTTCAACAAAGATGCAATTGTACATCCAAATATTATACGGATGATTCCAATCTTTCTGAGTCAAATTTTAAGGGTGACTTTGTTCTTGTCATTTTCGAGGATTTATCTAAAATCTATATATCAGAAAGATACTAGATCAGATATATTATGATGATAGTGAATTTAGAAAATGGTATGAGAAAACATATTCTAAAGATGAAATAAAGAAACACAAGGATGATTACTATAATCATCTTAGTACCAAAGGTATGATTGAACCTGTCACGCCCCAGTCCCAAAATACGTAGGACCAGGAATACGTGACACGCCAGCTACGCATTCGACCAGACTTTGGTCTGACTCGAATACGTATAAGCTGTAATATAAAGGGCACTATCTAGAATTTTCCATAAATGTAAACCTCTATGTCTCAATCCACAATGTACATGAGTATACAAGAAAGAGCTAAATGTGCTAAGGTCGGCCGCCCAATAACACACTAACTCGAATAGACTCGAGAAGAAGTATGAGTCTACAAAACTAGGCTACAACAGCAGATGAATAATCAATGTAAATAACCATAATGTCGGTAGATATAATGTGAGTACCTGGTACCATGCTCGCAAGATATGACACTCCATCAGTATCTCCAAGTGATCCGTAATCGCCTATGCTGCAAAACTGGCAGGGAACCAGGTCCTCAGAGGGACGTAACAAGGTACAGAAATATAGCATGCCAAGTAAACAGAAAGTACAAGTGCACGACAGGGTACTCTATCATAACCAACTAGTGTGACACAGTTTAAAGACAATGTTCGACGCGTGGGCTGTCCAAAGTAAAACCGTAGCTCCGAACACGGAAACACACGGCACGTACCGCAGCTCCGGGCAAAGAGTCACACGGATGAAACAGTTACAGTAGATACAGGTATCACTAGAAAATACTACATATATATAAGCGCGTACAGAGTAGCCCAAACGTCTAGTAACTGTCTTCCCCTTCCCAAGCGGTCAACGATTGTGCATTGAACCTGAACCTCTAACTACAGTCTCGACACAAGGAAATAACTCAACAGACGCGACCCTAAGGTCGTCCCAGTCTCTGGTCATGATGTCAGTATCAGGATACAGGAATCTGGCACGATCACAGTGTATGAGTGTGTCCTGGGGTATCGATAAACTCAGGTACGCATATCGAGATACTACGAATCATTCGACAATCTTCCTAGGATGCTACGACGTACGTCTTCACCCGGCTGTAAACCGGACGCGAAGTACCGAACGTCAACATAACTACGTGCACGATGTACATACAAAACAATAAATATTTGTAAACTGAAATACAGGGTGGCAAGGTACACTTGCCTGCGTGAGGCTGCTGATGACGGGGATCTAGTACATCGTCCAAGTCCTCAGGTCCTGCAGTACCTAGAGAAGAGATACAGACCAAAATCAATAATCTAATTAAGACAGACAAGTGTGCTATACACATCTACATCTAGACTCTGTCTCAAACACGACTCTCAGGGACAAGTCACTAGGGGGTTGATTACAGTTGACGATTGGTACGATAGTCCATCACTAGTCCTCTTTACACTCTCCTCGACAAATCCTTATTTTGACAATATTCATCACATGGTTCAGTATCAGGTGTGCTCACTCCCTGACTGTATTTGTAACCTCCGATTTCCAATTTCCACAATAATTAGATTTTTATTTATTTTAAAATATCAAGTTTTATAAAATAATTCTCCTTGAAAATTTTTATTTGATTTGAACGATGTTTGATTTTAGAAGGTAATTTAAAAATCTTTATAAAAATCATTTTTCCTAATTGACGATGTATTACAAAAATAAATAAATAATAATGTATATATATTCCCTAGTTTCAAATGTCTATTGGCTTGAAATCATAAAGTTAGTTATTTGATAAAATTAATTAAAAGACTAGTGTTTCTTCATAATAAATTTTATAATTAATTGGGGTAGTAAATAAATGAATTACATACTTCCTAATATTTTGAAAAATGAGTTTAATTAGTAGCTAATCGAAAGCCTCTTAAAAACATTTTTCTTAAATTTCTTTTCTATTTAATTTATCGTTTTTCGTCTCCCATTCACGCCCCCATTCTTCCCACATGAAAAGCCCTTTATATTTAATTCTGGGCCATTCCTCATTGGGCCAACCCGCAACCCTTTATCCCACACCCTTCTCCCTATTTAGGTTCTCATTCTCACATTTCCCTAGAAACCCTAATCTCCTAATTATTAACTAGCCTCCACAATTCCCAAGCCAACAAGCCATCACCACCATTTTCTTGTGTGCTCGTGTCCGTGTGTCCAGCATCACCGTGTCAGCCGTGATGGCCTCGGGTCCGACCCCGGGTGTCCCACCATATCCATTTCTTTTCCTGTGTCCAGATTTACAGTTTACAACCAGCTTTTCCGTATCCGACACACCCGGACACCACCTCCACATCCACCACTGTACACAGCTTCTCCGTGTCCGGCAAACCCGGACACGTCCACAGTAAAGCACCCATCGTGTCCTGCCCCGGACACGATCCACAGACCCAACCCCGACACAAAACCCAGAACCCTAACCCTAGACTCGAAGCCGCCGCCCGGAGTCGTCGTCGTCGTCGTCGTCGCCGCTGAAGCCGGTGGCCCGCCGCTGGAACGAAGCCGCCGTCGCCGCCCTGTCGCTGCCCTGGGTTGAACCGCCTGGGATCCGTCGACCGAGCTTCGCTGCCACCACCGCTGGAGCCGCCTCGGACCACCTCACCATCGAGCCCGCCTCCTCGACCAGACGCCGCCGTCGTCGAGATCCCGCGCCGACGTCTCCTCGAAGCCGCTGCCCTCGAGCGCCGAGCCGCCCCCTCGAGCTCGAGCCCGCTGCCCTCGAGCGCCGAGCCCGCTGCCTCGAGCTCCACATCGAACCGCCGCGCCGACGCCCTGGCCGGCCGACCTCGCCGGAAAACCCCAGCCTGAAACCCCGCAGTGAGCCTCTTCTTCCCCTTTTCTTTTCTCTGTTCTGAAATCAGTATATGTAAAGATAATTAGTTAAGTTAATATTTTGGTATATTAGTTAAGTTAACATATGTAATTAGTTATTTAATTAGTTTAGTTAATTAATAATCAATTTAATTAATTTATAATTTGTTTAATTAATTTATAATTAGTTGAATTAATTTATAGAATTAGTTTAAGTTCAATAAATAGTTAATGTATTGTAATAGTTAAATTATAATTTAGTTAATTAAATTATATAATCTGTAAATATATATAATTAGTTATTTTATATAATTAATTTAATTAATGTAATTGGTACATATAATTTGGTTATTTTATATAATTTGGTTATATTAATATGTAATTAGCTAGTTTATGTAATTAGCTTATTTTTATGTAACAAATTAAAAGGGTTTTGATATGTAAAAATAATAATAATTTTTGGTTACATTATTAAATTAAAAAAATATAGTTTCAATAATCTAAATTAGTTCAAATTTAGTTTATTTGGATCGGTGACCGATTTTACCATAAATGAAAAATATTAGCTTTTACATAAATTCTAGTTTTTATAAATAAACTTTTATTTGAAATTATTGTTCAAAATAAGTTCGAAATGATTTATATACGTAAATACGTATTTCTAGTATATGTAATCAATTTAGTATTTATATATATATATATTTTAAAAAGGTATTTTTGCATATGTATGAGTATACATATATAATGTTCAACTAGTATAAATCAAATATGTATTTAAAAGATATATATATATATATTGTAAATACATTTAAATTGGTGCATGTATAAATATTGTAAGTATAATAAGTGTAATGTATATTATATACGTGTCCCTACTAGATGACCCTAGTTGACTAGTGCCCTGCCTGACATGGCCCTGAGACCAGTATTTTTTGACTGTGTTAGTGTAGCATCTGATGCGAATGTGGTTTGCTTGTGTTATGTTTATAGGACTGTTGGTTTACCCAGGGGATACTCTGGAACAGGACATTGGTTTTACCAGCTAAGGACCCAAGGCGAGTACATTCTCTGATTAGTTTCTAATTTATGATATCTCCTATGTTCACTGTATCTAGTGTAAATATCCATGATCTTGACACGATGGTTACACGGATTGGTATACACGGATCTCGTCATGAGATGTTATTCCTTATTCATGGTGTAGCTTGTACGAGACTTGTTTCCTTGATATCTTGTGCATGTACAGACACTAATTCCCGGGGAGATTTGCTACCTTCCTAGGGAATCCTGTGCCATAGCGTACCATGATTGGATCTACTATACCAGTCGGGGGTTTGGGGAGTATTTTAGTGTAGATATGTGATCATACCCAACTTTCCATGCATCATAGCTCACCCCACATCTCACGTCGGGTGCGGCCTGACCATCTCAGTGCCTCATAGCTGTTACGTGTGATTAGCCTGACCTCTACATGCATCATAGCTAACCAACGGTTAGCCTGACCTTCGTGAATCATAGCTAATCACATGTAACCAGCCTGATCAAGTTCCCAAGCCGATCACATATTAAAGCTAGTACTCACACACTTAGTCATAGAATTCTTACTCATGGACATATTGTTTCTTTTCCTGCATTTACTTACAGTATTTCCAGTACTTCTCTCATTGTACATTCCTCGTACTTATACATGCATCTGGTATGTTTCCATCTAGAACTGCTACATAGTTTATGTCATTTATATAGAACTGCTATTTAGAGATGTACTTTGCTCCTTCCTGACTGGAAAATATTTTTCCAGACTGTGACATTAGTAGACTGGTTTCTGACACTTGGGGATTGGAAGTAAGGATTGCAGGTATGTATGTTATCATTAGGCTTGTGCTGTATTCTTTTATTTCTTCATTTCCTATCGTGCTGTAGTTGTGATTGAGTATTTCTAGATTTATTTTATGATATCCACGTCTCCTTATGGAGTTGGATACTAGCGTGAGATTGTTTAGATAGTACTTGACCTAGACAGCGTTCTACCGCCGATGCTGCGGCGTAGGCTGGACGTACCCACGCTCTCGTGCCCCTAAACCGGGTGCGGGTCGTAACACGTTTTTAGTGGTGGCCCATGCAGGTCTGACTTCGCGAGATGTGCGATATCGTAGTAGTGTGGCGTCCTTGTTATACTACTGCGTACCTGCTATTGAATATAGGACATAGGATACTAGGATGAGAGAGGATACTCAATCACAAATTCTTGAAAGATTTCCTGGGATGACCCCATGAGAATCTTATTTTCAATTTAAATCTTTCCTTGTTTCCGTCCGCTCTCGCTTGTTGTTACTGAACTTGATTCTTGTTGAGCAGTTTTAAAATTTAAAATCTCGGTATCATTGTTGAGTTTGATTCTTGTTGACCAGTTGTTAACTTTAATTCCTGGTATCGTTGTTGAGTTGATTTTAAATTGAGATGAATTTTTACGGACTAGGATTTATGGTATCATCTGATGACATATATTGATGAGGACAGTGAGGAAGGTAAAACGTCTACTTTGGTTATGGAACCTAGAATTTATCGCAGCCATATTAGCTGTGGTGACGAGAACGTAGGGACCTGACTTGGGTGTACATACTATAGTTATGAAGCTTAGGGTCTTTCGCAGCCATACCGGTTGGCGTGGCGAAGATTCTAGATGACATGATTATAGAGTTGCATACCTTAGTTATGGAACCTGTCGTTTATCGCGTCTATGCTTACTGGCGTGGCGAGGATTCTGAGTGTCATGATTTCAGACAGACGTGTATGATTATCAGGTTGTATCCTAAATTGGTTCTTAAAAATATCATCTCAAGACTTATCTATTTCTGTTATTCCCGGACTTTGTTCCACCACTTCTTTCTTTACTAGCAGTAAAGATACCTTCTGTCCTCAATTCAGTCTTTGAGCTCCTATTCCTTGAGGATTTCTTGTTAAGTATGATAATTAGTGGCTTGTAATTTTGTTGTGTCTTGTATTAGTATTGACTGTGTTGCTAGTGAGTTGTCAGTGTTTCTTAGTTGGACATGTGAGCAGTAGGCTTTAATCTAGAGTTAGCCCTTAGCATAGTACCTTGTACCAATGATTCTAGGAGTAGTGTCATTAGAGACTGAGAGTTAAGGAGAGTATAGAGTATCAGTGATAGTTCTCAGAGTTAGTATCAGAGCCAATTACCCGTCCTGGATAATCATGATTATGTAATTGAGTGATCTATGTAAACGATTAAGCATCCGGGAATTGTGTTAAGGATTTATGGAGCATGATGTCCAATTTGATGATTGATATCGGAAAGGTTAAAGGTAAAGAAAGGTATATGTATAAAGGGTTTAATGAGATGTCATAAGTAGAGGAATATCAGGATTAGTAATGAAAGTTGTGAAGCGTATCACGGATTAGTTTAATAGGCTTTAAGGGATTGAAGGAAATACATATACAACCATCGAGATGAGGAACCACACACATACCCATGAGAGTAAAGAAACATGAGTGTTATAGAGGATACAGGTGATCATGAGTCTAATGAGCTTGACGAGATAATCCATTAATGCAGCTAGTGATAGAATACCAAGAAGTGCTAATGATTCTATATCGCGGATTAGTCAAGGATGACGTTAATAACAGTAAGCACTCTGTGTGTTGATAATTAGATGATATACCAATTGACATAATTGAAATCATGAAGGAAAAACACAGTTGATGATAACTTTGATCATTGGAGGTAATAGTGCAAGTGATTCGGACAGTACAAATTTAGTACACAGTTCTAGACAATAGAGGTATTGAGTGCACCTTGAGTATCAGAGACCGTGAGCACTAATATGTACATTGAGGAGTTATAAAATAAAAGGTGGAAATGAATTTTAAATTTTCAGAATTTTTAAGGAGTTGAGATTTTATGTTGTTAAATTATTGAGGATTCAAATTTGATTCACTAAACATAGTTAAGGCTACAAAGATTTTAGAAGTGATTAAATTTTATTTCGATGTGGAGTATCTAATTTTGAGGAAGTATATGCATTTTTAAGTTGATCGGGAAGTTAAACCTTGACGATTATTTTAAGAGTTAATTTTTGGTAGATGAGAGATATGAATATTAATATATGATTAGTTGATATGGGTACCAGTGTACATGAATAGGAATTAGTTAGTGAATGTGCTAGAGTTAAGTGTTGTTAGAGATAGTAGACACTACAAGTAATATGTTAGCAGGTTCTTTCTTTTCCTTCCTAATGTTCTTTTCGTCCTTTGATTGATTGATTCCCTAGTAACGTGGTTTATATTCATGATTTTTTGTTAGAACATAACTAGTAGTACCCCCTAACAGAGACTGAAATACCATGACAAAAGACACATGACCTATATTTTCTTAAATTGCATGGCTGTAGGAAGAGTTTTCTTAAACCATGATCATTGGGTTTTGACCATAGCAAAGATCTATGACGAGGTTATGACTGACGAAAAGAGACAAGAGGATTAAATTTGTGGATGACCATTAAATTAAATAAAGAAATTAGGGGTTGTTATAACGGAGTTGATGGATCATTGATTTTATGATAATCAAGGTATGATTGAAATTCGAGGGCAAACAATTACTTAAAGGGAGAATTAAGAAATTGACAGAGCCAAAAATTTGAGGATTTATTAATTTTAAGGAGGTCTTGATATGATTGAATTGATTATTTAAAATTTGAGAAATTCGAGAGATTATCATTTTATCTATTTGATTGCAAGATAGAAATTTTATATGTTACGAATGTTGCATTGAAGATTCTGGAAGCATCGCATCGTGCATATTTGAGGAAAACGAAAATCAGAAAATAAATATCGTAAATGGAATAGTATCGAATTAAATTCTTGGGATGAGGAGTTAGATTGGAATAAGCATCAATTGAATTTGAGTTAGATGATTGATGAGTTTTAAAGTTAAATTTTGGGATGCAGGTTTTTAAGTTTTATAAATATGCATTAATTGGGTTTCAATTGAGGGATTGGATAGTAAATTTTGTATTTAGTTATTTACTCAAAATTTGAGGAGGTTATGATGCGACTGGAATTCAATTAAAATATTAAGGATTTGAGTAGTAAAATTTTTTACATTGGGATAATAAATTCAGAGGATGAAAAAAAATATATATATATATATTAGTTCAAAATTCGGAGACATTATACATACGGGTAAAGAAATATGGAATGAAATAAAGCTCATGGTAAAGAAGATTTTAATATAATTGATTATGGGATCATATAATTGAAGGTCGTAAAGTAAGATCATGGTATATTGAGGTTGTGATTTAAATTGAAATCTTGACCATGACAGTAACATTTGAAATCGAAGAAATAATCGAGGTATAGTTGATGCTAAGATAAACAAACTCGAATTTGATGATGAGGCTTTTGATTCAGAAATTCTAGGATCTAATCTAATAAGTTTGTGGAATTTGAAACTTTTATAGAAAGTAGTTAATGATGAATCACAAGGTTGAGAAAAGTAAAATGAACAAGGATAAAAGGAAGGATTTTCAGATGGTAGTAAGACTACTTTTCCTAGAAATTAAGAAAGGCGATTAGATGTCTCTTGGTTACATTCTGAAGGATGTATTTAAGTTTCTTAAATCAAATTGTCGACCGTATCTTTCGAATTAGCTATAAACTTTCATGTCTATATCATTCATATACTGGGTCTTCCTTGGTTTAGTTACTTGAAAAGATAACGTGCATTATTCAAATTATCTGTTTTTAGTGATCGTGTCTACTTCCCAAAACCTAAACCTTCTAGAGGATTCAAAGCCGAGCCATGATTCCTCCAAATTATTCCTGTCTTAAACCATATTTTCTTTTCTTCATGTTTCCTTCTGTTTGGTAAATATTTCCTCATAGAAATATTTTCTTCAATGATATATTCATCATTATGAACAACAAAAATTTTCTATCCTAGTCATCCCTAAAATTTCGAGGACAAAATTTTTCTAAGGTGGATAGACTTGTAACCTCCGATTTCCAATTTCCACAATAATTAGATTTTTATTTATTTTAAAATATCAAGTTTTATAAAATAATTCTCCTTGAAAATTTTTATTTGATTTGAACGATGTTTGATTTTAGAAGGTAATTTAAAAATCTTTATAAAAATCATTTTTCCTAATTGACGATGTATTACAAAAATAAATAAATAATAATGTATATATATTCCCTAGTTTCAAATGTCTATTGGCTTGAAATCATAAAGTTAGTTATTTGATAAAATTAATTAAAAGACTAGTGTTTCTTCATAATAAATTTTATAATTAATTGGGGTAGTAAATAAATGAATTACATACTTCCTAATATTTTGAAAAATGAGTTTAATTAGTAGCTAATCGAAAGCCTCTTAAAAATATTTTTCTTAAATTTCTTTTCTATTTAATTTATCGTTTTCCGTCTCCCATTCACGCCCCCATTCTTCCCACATGAAAAGCCCTTTATATTTAATTCTGGGCCATTCCTCATTGGGCCAACCCGCAACCCTTTATCCCACACCCTTCTCCCTATTTAGGTTCTCATTCTCACATTTCCCTAGAAACCCTAATCTCCTAATTATTAACTAGCCTCCACAATTCCCAAGCCAACAAGCCATCACCACCATTTTCTTGTGTGCTCGTGTCCGTGTGTCCAGCATCACCGTGTCAGCCGTGATGGCCTCGGGTCCGACCCCGGGTGTCCCACCATATCCATTTCTTTTCCTGTGTCCAGATTTATAGTTTACAACCAGCTTTTCCGTATCCGACACACCCGGACACCACCTCCACATCCACCACTGTACACAGCTTCTCCGTGTCCGGCAAACCCGGACACGTCCACAGTAAAGCACCCATCGTGTCCTGCCCCGGACACGATCCACAGACCCAACCCCGACACAAAACCCAGAACCCTAACCCTAGACTCGAAGCCGCCGCCCGGAGTCGTCGTCGTCGTCGTCGTCGCCGCTGAAGCCGGTGGCCCGCCGCTGGAACGAAGCCGCCGTCGCCGCCCTGTCGCTGCCCTGGGTTGAACCGCCTGGGATCCGTCGACCGAGCTTCGCTGCCACCACCGCTGGAGCCGCCTCGGACCACCTCACCATCGAGCCCGCCTCCTCGACCAGACGCCGCCGTCGTCGAGATCCCGCGCCGACGTCTCCTCGAAGCCGCTGCCCTCGAGCGCCGAGCCGCCCCCTCGAGCTCGAGCCCGCTGCCCTCGAGCGCCGAGCCCGCTGCCTCGAGCTCCACGTCGAACCGCCGCGCCGACGCCCTGGCCGGCCGACCTCGCCGGAAAACCCCAGCCTGAAACCCCGCAGTGAGCCTCTTCTTCCCCTTTTCTTTTCTCTGTTCTGAAATCAGTATATGTAAAGATAATTAGTTAAGTTAATATTTTGGTATATTAGTTAAGTTAACATATGTAATTAGTTATTTAATTAGTTTAGTTAATTAATAATCAATTTAATTAATTTATAATTTGTTTAATTAATTTATAATTAGTTGAATTAATTTATAGAATTAGTTTAAGTTCAATAAATAGTTAATGTATTGTAATAGTTAAATTATAATTTAGTTAATTAAATTATATAATCTGTAAATATATATAATTAGTTATTTTATATAATTAATTTAATTAATGTAATTGGTACATATAATTTGGTTATTTTATATAATTTGGTTATATTAATATGTAATTAGCTAGTTTATGTAATTAGCTTATTTTTATGTAACAAATTAAAAGGGTTTTGATATGTAAAAATAATAATAATTTTTGGTTACATTATTAAATTAAAAAAATATAGTTTCAATAATCTAAATTAGTTCAAATTTAGTTTATTTGGATCGGTGACCGATTTTACCATAAATGAAAAATATTAGCTTTTACATAAATTCTAGTTTTTATAAATAAACTTTTATTTGAAATTATTGTTCAAAATAAGTTCGAAATGATTTATATACGTAAATACGTATTTCTAGTATATGTAATCAATTTAGTATTTATATATATATATATTTTAAAAAGGTATTTTTGCATATGTATGAGTATACATATATAATGTTCAACTAGTATAAATCAAATATGTATTTAAAAGATATATATATATATATTGTAAATACATTTAAATTGGTGCATGTATAAATATTGTAAGTATAATAAGTGTAATGTATATTATATACGTGTCCCTACTAGATGACCCTAGTTGACTAGTGCCCTGCCTGACATGGCCCTGAGACCAGTATTTTTTAACTGTGTTAGTGTAGCATCTGATGCGAATGTGGTTTGCTTGTGTTATGTTTATAGGACTGTTGGTTTACCCAGGGGATACTCTGGAACAGGACATTGGTTTTACCAGCTAAGGACCCAAGGCGAGTACATTCTCTGATTAGTTTCTAATTTATGATATCTCCTATGTTCACTGTATCTAGTGTAAATATCCATGATCTTGACACGATGGTTACACGGATTGGTATACACGGATCTCGTCATGAGATGTTATTCCTTATTCATGGTGTAGCTTGTACGAGACTTGTTTCCTTGATATCTTGTGCATGTACAGACACTAATTCCCGGGGAGATTTGCTACCTTCCTAGGGAATCCTGTGCCATAGCGTACCATGATTGGATCTACTATACCAGTCGGGGGTTTGGGGAGTATTTTAGTGTAGATATGTGATCATACCCAACTTTCCATGCATCATAGCTCACCCCACATCTCACGTCGGGTGCGGCCTGACCATCTCAGTGCCTCATAGCTGTTACGTGTGATTAGCCTGACCTCTACATGCATCATAGCTAACCAACGGTTAGCCTGACCTTCGTGAATCATAGCTAATCACATGTAACCAGCCTGATCAAGTTCCCAAGCCGATCACATATTAAAGCTAGTACTCACACACTTAGTCATAGAATTCTTACTCATGGACATATTGTTTCTTTTCCTGCATTTACTTACAGTATTTCCAGTACTTCTCTCATTGTACATTCCTCGTACTTATACATGCATCTGGTATGTTTCCATCTAGAACTGCTACATAGTTTATGTCATTTATATAGAACTGCTATTTAGAGATGTACTTTGCTCCTTCCTGACTGGAAAATATTTTTCCAGACTGTGACATTAGTAGACTGGTTTCTGACACTTGGGGATTGGAAGTAAGGATTGCAGGTATGTATGTTATCATTAGGCTTGTGCTGTATTCTTTTATTTCTTCATTTCCTATCGTGCTGTAGTTGTGATTGAGTATTTCTAGATTTATTTTATGATATCCACGTCTCCTTATGGAGTTGGATACTAGCGTGAGATTGTTTAGATAGTACTTGACCTAGACAGCGTTCTACCGCCGATGCTGCGGCGTAGGCTGGACGTACCCACGCTCTCGTGCCCCTAAACCGGGTGCGGGTCGTGACAGTATTTACTCATTAGATAATTAGGCCTTCCTCAATCCTCACGATCATTTCACCCACAACTCTGCTCAACCCTACAGATCATCACGTATATCCATAAATGTGTTTAACCCTTAAACTCAATATTCTCTCACTCAAATCTATATTGATATACCGGTGACGATTTAAACCTCCAAGTTCACCGTTAACCCCAAGTCATAATATTTACCATTCATCTTAAACCATATTGTTCCAGTGCTATACTAGGCTAACCATATTTTATGCCAACAATATATATATATCAAATCCTATCAACTACATCTTTCTTTAATCCTCGATATACCACAATCCATATATGATCATCATAATTAACCCTAACTATTATACTTAACCTCAAGATACAAGGGCTATACTACAACTATATAAATATCTATTCTCAACCCTAGCCAATATAAGTCCATATGTATGTATAAACATCCTCATCAAAATAATATTATAAATCTGGAAATTTAAAGACAATAGAGGGGAGAGGGTCGACCTCGACGGCGACGTCGGAGCACGTCCGGCGAAGGTGTCCGGGGGTGGTGGTGAAGTCGGTGGTGGTGTATTGGTGTTGGTGATGATGGTGGTAGAGGGAAGAAACCACAGTCCGATCGGCGGGATGCTCGGTTCAGCGTCTGGGGTGGTCGGCCGACGGGAAAGGTGCAGCGAGGGGGGGCTGTGGAGAATGGCGCAGGCGGGATGCTCGCAGCAGGGCGGTGCACCACGCGGGAGGGTTCGGCCTGGCGGTGGGGGCGGCTGGGAATGGCGTGCTCGGCTGCAGTGGGGGGTGCCGGCGCGGGCTGTAGCGGGGGCGGCATGGGCTGCAGTGGGGCGGGGACGCACGGGGGTGGCCGGCGTAGGCTTGCCGACGTTGGCCGGAGGTCGGGGGGAGTGGCCGGAGGTCGGGTGGGGCTTCAAGTGGGAGGAGAAAGGAAGGAGGAAGAGAAGAATTGAGGGAGAAGGGTGGAGTTTTCTTCTTGCATGAAGAAAGTAAATGAAGTAGGAGAGAGAGTGGTTTTTGGGATTAGGGCCGGTAGGTTTGGTTGAGGGTGGGGTGTTGGAGTCACTTTATAGGAGAGTGTGTAGGTTTGAATGGGTGGTTGTGATCATCCCATGTAGAATGGGTGGATGGGATTTAATATAGATAGGATGGATTTTCTTCATGAGGGAATGAGGGAATTGAGATTGGGACCCTATTTTGGGACCCTCTCAATTAATCATGACCAATAGGATGTTGCCAACAATTTAATAATTGCAAATAAGCCCCCGTAAATTCGAGAATTTGCATGGAGACATGAAATAACGCAAAAATTGCGGAGAAAAATATATTTAAAAATTGACATGGTGAGGGGGTGTTGCGCGTTAGGCGCGTGTCTAATTTGAAGGGCATTGGGATTAATTTAGGATAAAAATAGAATTTACAAAGTTGGTAAATCCCGATTTAAATAGAGATAACGCGTTCCGCAAATTTAATTTAATTGGGGCCCGCGGGGTCAAAATTCGGAAACGGCGCAAAGGCCAAAAATGGTGGGGGCTTGGAGTCAGTCTTGGACCCTTTAGTTGTTCCGGCTCAACGGGTTAAGTTGGTACCCCAAAATTGAGGGTAACGACACAGGTGTCCGACATGAAATTAAATACGGGTTACGATTTTCGGAAATGTTGCACAATTAATTTAGAGCACACAAAAGTTAATTTTAACAGTCAAAAAAGTCCAATGCCTAATTTGGCGAGTTGAGTCGGAAGTACAATAATTGTACAGAATTTATGGGCTGATAATGGGCTCCGAATAACTAGACAAAGATAGGGTGTGCCAATGGGTTAAATTAATTAGATTAAAATTCCAGGTAAATTTTCTCTACTCTAAACCTCAATATCTTCTATCAAAATTATTCCTGGTCCACTCTAACTATCTACAGAATAAATCGAAGGGGTTTACAGAACCATTTAGAAATTGGTTTATAGAGTTTTTTGTTTCTTCTGAATTAACACAAATCAATGTGTTAGAAGAGAAAGTTTGGATCCTTAATATCGGATCTATTGATACCAAGATTAAATCTACGTATTCTCTGAATGAATCAATAAGATTCACAGTCAAAAATATGACTGAACAAATTGAAGCCACTTCTTTTCTCAAAGTAGTTGAGAGTAAAGAAGATATAATACTAGAATTCCAAAAGTTAGTAAAGCAAAATAATGTTACTAATAAATTTATCCAAATTATGGCTAAACAACTAACTCAAATTGAATCAGTTTTAAAAACTTTATTACATAAGATTGGTGTAATAAAGAATTTAGATCTTTCTGATATATCGTCGTTAAAAGAAATGATAAATATATCCTTAAAACCTCCTTCTAATGTTGAAGGATACAAAGTTAGAGCTCCTGAAGTCACTAAGGAAGATATTACTGGGATGATTGCTCAGTTTAAGAAGACAAATTTGCATACTATTAATGCTAAAGAGCAGCAACTTAAAGATCTTATAGCTCATGCTAGGAAGATATTTAGTGAAGAACCTAAATTACAGGTTCTTGGAAAGCAAAGCTATAACTTTCACACAACCTCTGAAATACCAGAAGAAGATATTTAGTCAGAATCTTTATATCATCATATTGAAGATGGGGAGTAAGATATCAATACAATATCGATTGAAAAGATAGAAAGATCTTTTAGGAATCATGATGATGGTCATGAAAAGATCAAGGGTGCCAATTATGGTAATAACTAGAGTATGATACAGCCCGTCAAGTATAATAAACCAAACTTGACAAAATACTACTATAAAAGACCGACTCATGTCGATGTCTTATTTGAGAAAAATGATTCAATAATTCAGAATCATTATAGTGGTGGAGATATCTATGAATGGAACATATATGGTGCTTCGAAAAAGAAAATTCATGACCAATTATATCGTATGATGATGTATTCTAATATAGCTAAAGTTAATGGTAATTCTGATAAAGATATTGCAGGCTTTATCACTTGTGATTTCTCTGACACTCTTAGAGGATGGTGGAATAACTGTTTAACAGTAACACAAAGAACAAAAATATTGAATTCCGTTAAAAATGAAAATAATGAACATAAACAAAATGTTGTTTATACTCTCATTGTTACAATATTAGAATATTTTACAGGAAAAATAACCGACCATGGAGAGAGAGTTAGAACTCTTCTTCAGAACTTGAGATATATAATATTAACTCACCTTAGATAGTATAAAGATACTTATGTAAGTAGAGTAATGCTATTAGGAGATGCAAATGATGCACGTTGAAAATCAAAATTTATCGATGGCCTTCCAAATCTCTTTGTAGAGAAAATTAGACAAGGATTAAGGAACCAAAATAATGGAACAATTCCTTATGCTCAATGTACTTATGGAAATCTTATCAATAAGTGGATTGAAGAAGGTTTAGCTTTATATAATGACCTAAAGCTAAAAAATCAAATAAAATCTCAAAAATTAACTGAGAGAAAGCAATTAGAAGAATTTTGCGAACAATTCACAATTGATACTTCAAAGCAGCCTTCTAATTCGAAGGATAAAGAAAAGGATTATAAGGATTTCAAAGATAATAAGAAACCTTATAAGCGCAAGAATTATTCTTCCAGAAAATATGATAAGAGACAGGAATCAACCGTCACCATAAACAAAAATTATTCTAGGAAGCCATCTTCCTCAAAGAATAAATTAGTTAAATGTTACAAATATAGCAAATTAGGCCACTATGCTAGCAAATGCTACACAAAACAAAAGCTAAAGAGATCAAAGATGAAGGGTTAAGAAAGACTCTTTATAAATTAATGATCAATTCCTATTATGAGGAAAGCTCATCTGATGATGAAATTTGTTCCTCTGAAATTTTTGGCACAGATTATCAATGTAACAAATGTGTTACAAACAATGCTATTAACTACTATAAGTCTATAGTAGAAATGAATTGTTTATCGTTAAATGTGTTAACTTAAAAGATAAATATGAGATAATAGAGTCTCTGATTACTGATAGTATTGATAATAAGATCAAAGCTAAAATTATAGATCTTCTTGAAAAAGATGATTCTAATAATATCTAGAAGCATAATGAAGATGCTTATAATATATCTGAAGTAATATCCAGATGTCAAAATAGATAGACAAGACCTGCTACTATACAGGATCTTCAGTCTGAGGTTAAAAATCTAATGGTAGAATTTAAACTCCTACATTCTCGGGATGTATTGATCTAAAGATGTCTAGAGCTTCTCAAAAATGCTAATAAAGCAATAAATTAATTAATTATATTCGAACAAGGAGAATCTTCTAATAAAGGAGAAAATGAGGATGATAAACTCTCAACTGTTCAAATGGAACAAAAGGCAAGAAGAGATAATCTCTTGCAAAAAATAGATTTATTTATTACCCATAAATGGTATATAAAAATAGATCTACTCATTAATAATAAGTACTATATTACCAATTTAATTGTACTAGTTGATAGTGGTGTAGATCTAAATTGTGTTAAAGAAGGCATTATTCCTATCAAATATTGTGAACGAACTTCTCAGACACTTAGTGCTACTAATAATAAAGCACTAATCACTCCTTACAAAATAACTGATGTAAACATTTGTAAAAGTAATATTTGCATTTCTTTACATTTAATTATGGTAAAAAAAAATATCCCAGCATGTTATCCTAGGGACTCCATTTCTTGAAAGACTCATGCCTATTCAAAATAGGGAAGGAATTAGAACCAGCTATAAGGGAAAAAAGAATAACTTTTGAATTTATAGCTAACCCTGTTATGAAAATATTAAATGAAGTTACTCTGAAAGAAAATCCGATTAATTTCTTGAAAAAAAAATTGCTCAGGTAAATATATCCCAGCAGTTAAAGAAATCAGAAATCTAGCATAAGATTAGATTGCTTGAAAGGATTTCAAACTACAAACTTGTAGTAATATTCTTAATGTCTTTTGGGATAGGAAATAACATATTATTGCACTTTCTTATGAAGATATCTTTAATGAGAAAGATATCCCGACTAAGGCTAGACCTTGTCAGATGAATCAAGAATATCTTGAATTATATGGAAAAAAATTCAAGATCTTTTGGATAAATAGTTGATCATAAGATCATACTCCCTATAGAGTTGCACAAAATTTATGTTAATAATAATGCTGAATGGGAACGAGGTGTTCCCAGATTAGTCATTAATTATAAACCTTTGAATAAAGTACTTAGATGGATTAGATATCCAATTCCTAATAAAAGGGATCTTCTCAATAGAATTGTGAAAGCCAAAATTTACTCTAAATTTGACCTCAAATCGGGTTATTGGTAGATACAGATTAACGAGAAGGATAGGTATAAGACTGCTTTTACCGTTCCTTTTGGATATTATGAATGGAATGTCCTACCATTTGGTTTAAAGAATGTTCCTTCTGATTTTCAGAACATCATGAATGAAATATTCATTCAGCATTCTAGTTTCATATTATCATATATTGATGATATATTAATCTTCTCTAATACAATTGAAGAGCACTTCAAGCATTTAAAAATATTCAAACACTTGATAATAAAAAATAGTTTAGTTATTTCTGCTCCTAAATGAAACTATTTTAATACGAAATAAGATTTCTAGGACACGAAATTGTGAATAACACAATTACCCCAATTGATAGAAGTATAGAATTTTCTTCTAAATTCCCTGATATGATAACTGATAATAAACAGTTACAAAGATTCTTAGGTGCATTAAATTATGTATCATATTTTTGTCAAAATATATCAAAGGACACACAAATCTTGTATCAAAGATTGAAAAAGGATCCTGCTCCTTGGAGTGATGCTCACACAAAAGCAGTTCAAATTATTAAGCAAAGAGTTAAAAAAACTACCTTGCTTACACTTAGTCAATGCTGAGTGGTTTAAAATAGTAGAAATAGATGCCAGTAATATCAATTATGGTGGCATATTGAAGCAGAGAAATTCTGACAATAAAAATAAAACTCTTGTCAGATTTTATTTGAGAAAATTGAATAGTGCTCAGCTTAACTATTCAACAATTAAAAAAGAAATTCTTTCTATTATTCAATGTGTCCATAAATTTTAAGATGATCTTTTGAATCAAAAGTTCTTGCTACAAATTAACTGTAGCTCTGCTAAAATAGTTTTAGAAAATGTTATTAAAAATTTAGCATATAAATAAATATTTGCTCAATGGCAAACAGAGTTAGCTATATTTGATTTTGATATAGAATTTATTAAAGGTAAATATAATTCTCTTTCTGACTTTCTTACTCGTGAATTTTTACAGAATAATGAATAAAAAGAAAGAAAAATAGCTATGGGTTCTGCTACCCGTCAATCTTCACAAAAATACTCCCCATCCCAAGAAAAATATTGTTCTTGGTAGCATATCAGATTCCTCTAATAAGGGAGAAAAACAGGATAATATCCTCGACGATATAGTTTCATACAAACAGGCGATTGAGATTGAAGAAATCTTTACTCAGAAAAATTATTCTAAAGTTATTCTTCAATTGAAAAAATATATTCCGTTGATGAATGATCCATAGAAACTTAAGGATAAATATTTGAAAACTTTTATATTTTCTACCAAAGATAAACATCGAACTATTTTTGAGGCCATCCTCATATCCACTAAATCTGTAGAAATTCAGCACTTATACTAGAGAGCTAATGATCTCAAGAGTGAAGTATCATACAACAAATTGATCATCTGCAATATTATGACTCACCTATCTTGGAGGGATTATATCCTAACCGACCTAAAGTTCTAGTGAACAAAGATAAAAATTTGTCCATGTCATATAATTATTAGGACTATATTGATGCCTTCTATAAGATTTTCTATTTCAATAATATTAGGCAAAAATATTCTTGGTTCATCCGAATATGTCATGATATCTTGAGACAAGAAATTCCTGCTTGGTTCATTAACTAGTGGATACAAATGAGTGTCACACTTGAAATCCTTCCCTCATCTATTCAGAAGGTTTTCTCATATTGGATTCAATCTTTCCCTTACTGCCAAAAGCCTGACACTCTTTTTGGAGGAGAAAGTACCATGTACTTCTTTATCCAGTATAAAATTTGATATATTTTCAAATGGATAATTAAAGATGAATATGATTCAAATAATTTTCCAGTCTTGGTTAGGAAATTTCTAATTAAGTGGTGGAATAAGATTGATGAGAACGATAAACTAACATCAATCAAGAAATCTGTTAAGGATAATGAGATCTTTCTTGACACTCAGATTAAGAGAGAAATTATTGAAGAAAGTCCACTTAAGAAATTAAAGGACTCCCTAAGAAGAAGAAATCCTCAAATGATTGAGGACAACCTTAAGAAGAAATATCTTCAATATATGCGTACTCAATTCGAGTCCATATTTGATCTTGATGATTGTTCTATGATTTCTGGTGGTTCAAAAATATCTAACAACAGAATTAATGAATCCACTCTGGATGATGATGACCTGGACCTGGCGGACTTCTATAGGAACCTTCAGAAAGATACCAAAGATAATGAAGACAAAGACATTATTAATGAAGACCTCCAATAAGTTTTGTCTACTACGTGGACGGTGGATAGTTGAAAACTTTTAAAAATAAATTAATTTTACTTTTCGAAAAGGCAAAGCCTTCCTCCACTACCTAAAGGAGAATAATGACGATGCTCTGCCATTATTGACAGTGACAACCACTATGAAGTACTTTACCTACAGCTGGATCATTACTTGCAGATGGCAGTCATCTAGTTGAGTCGAGATATTGACATTGTATTATAAATATGATCTCATCCCTCTTATGTAAGGTGTGCTTGTTTTTAGAGTTTAATTCATGTACTCTCTTTTAAGTTGTATCATGTGCTACTTATTATCATTCAATAAAACCTGCAAGATTTATCTCCTTCCTCTTATCCTTCCTTGCATTTAAAACTGAACTAGACTATGGTAATAACCAGAGTATGATACAGCCCGTCAAGTATAATCAACCAAACTTGACAAAATATTACTATAAAAGACCGACTCTTGTCGATGTCTTATTTGAGGACAATGATTCAATAATTTAGAATCATTATAGTGGTGGAGATATCTATGAATGTAACATAGATGGTGCTTCTGATAAGCAAATTCATGACCAATTACATCGTATGATGATGTATTCTAATATAGCTAAAGTTAATGGCAATTCTGATAAAGATATTACAGGCTCTATCATTTGTGGTTTCTCCAACACTCTTAAAGGCTGGTGGAATAACTGTTTAACAGTAACGCAAAGAACGAAAATATTAAATTTCATTAAAAATGAAAATAATAAACAGAAATAAGATGTTGTTTATACTCTCATTGTTTGTAAACCTTCTCATTTATTTCTATAGATAGTCTGGTATGGGTTAGAAAATTTTGGTTTAGCAGCAGATAATTAAGGTTTAGAAGTAAGGTTACAGATGTCTGATTATTTAATTAAACCCTTGGTGCGCCCTACCGTTGTTGAAATATTCAGGGCCCAATATTAGCCCATAATTTCCAACAAGTTATTACATTCTAGACTTAACACGTCAATTTAGGCGCTGGACTTTTTCGTCACTCAAAATCATAATCCCTTGTGCTCTAATTTAATTGTACAACTTTCCGTAACCGAAATCCATATTTAATCATGTGTCGTGCACCTGTGTACCTTCCATCAATTTTGAGACACTAACTCAACCCGTTGAGCCGGACCAATTAAAGGGTCCAAGACTGACACCAAGCCTACACCATTCATGACCTTTGTGTCATCCCCAATTGAGACCCCATGTGCCCCCATTTAATTTAAGAGCACATGACAATTTATTCTAATTAAAATTGGGGATACCAACTTTGACTAATCCTATTTTTAATCCTAATTTAATCCCAATGCCCCATGATTTAAGCCCATGCAAAACACACAACACTCTCTCAACCCTACAAAATACCAAACATTAATTCTCCCACAAAAAAATTTATCATTTTATGTGTCTGTGCAAATACCCAAATTTAAGGGGCTTGTTTGCAAATGTTGCACTAGGAGTCATCACCCATTGGTTCAAGCCAAATGGAGAATCCCTACATTCTTTGACTAGTCAATACCCCTCTTCTTTGAATAAAAAATCTCCATGATTAATCCTAGCCACTCATTCAAATAGGGAGCATCCTCACCCCACAATCCCCATCACCATTCCCTATATAATGTCTCCTCATACATACTTCTCCAAGCAGGCCCTAATCCCCACACTTGGGAAACCCCCCCCCCCCCCACATTATCTCTCCTCCCTCCTCAAATTTCCAACCGTAGCTTTTTTTTTCCTTTATTCTTCTTCTTCCTTTCTACTTCTTCTTCATTTCTTCTTCTTCAACCAATCTACCCGGCCACCACCCCTACTCCGATCAACTCCGGTGAGCTCCAGCAACATCCCTGCTGCCTCCACTACTCCCTCGGCCGGCTGCCACTTCCTGCGACTTTGTCAGCAACATCCCCGATGCCTCCACCACTCCCTCGGCCGGCTGCCACTCCCCGCGGCTTCGTCAGCAACTTCACCACCACACACCAATGCCACCTCCACCATCTCTAACCAGCAGCACCTCCACCCGTACCACCATACGCCACCAGCACCATTACCCCCCTCGGCCAACATTCCAGTCGACCCGACCTTGACCACCTCCTCCTTCTCCGTCGGTCTCCATCACCACCCTTCGTCACCATCTCCCCCACACCACCAGCCGCACCACCACTCTTCACCACCAGCCGCACTACCACTTCACACCACCCCACGACCATAATCCCCACCACTTCACACCACCTCCGACTACCACTTCACACCACCCCATACCACCCTACGACCACCTCCTCCACACCACCAGCATCACCACTCTTCATCATCCTTGTCTTCATCATCACCAACGTCATCGCCAAGGTGAACACCCCTCCCCTTGTGTAGTTCATAATTGTTTAGGGATGCACATAACCTAGTTAGAATTTATGGTTAAATATTGAGTTTGGAGTTTTAAATGCCATGTGAGATCTTGGGGTATATTACGTGATATAATATGCATGAATGGTGGTAAATGATATAGATTTACTTAAGGATTGCTATACATTAAGATTTTTGGATTTTTTAATGTATGATTTATAAGGTTTATTATATCTTAATAAATGCAAATTAATGGTTAAATGCTGAATAGAGATTTTAGGGTTTAATAGCTTGTTAATGTACAAATTAAGGGTTATATGCTACATGGTCTCTAAGATTGTGAATGATGCTAATGTGTTTAAGGTCTATTGAATGCTAGGTATGGGATTTTAGGGTATTTAATTTAATTTATGCATATTGTTTATTGATGATGAGAAGTTTAAATGGTTGTGAAAATGATGTTGCGATAATAAAAACATTGAATATTACTGAGGTGCAGATTTAATTATCGTAGAATAATGTTGTGATATCAAAGCATTGATTAATATTGAGAGCTAATAATTAATGATGAATATATTTGAGGAGTGGCTATTGACGGTATTTATAACCGAGGGTTTAAATAATTATTAATAATTATTTACTCGAGGATAATTATTTTGTTTGAGGATGATATGTGTAAACGTGCTTGATAACGTCTGTGAAGACCAGGATAAAATCTGGGGAATGAACATACTTGGACTACTGAAAGCACCACGATAAATATAGTGGGATTGAGGATTTGTTTGGTGATATTATATATATGATTGATCGTAACAGACGTAACGTATCTTAGGCAACCTTGGTCAACCCTCTAGCTTCATGTCAATGTGACTTATAACTAAGGTTGAACATATGATTAGACGTGTGCCCCTTCTTATTTCAGTCTCGTGATAGTTGTTGATTGAGCTTGTGTCTCGTCTTTAGGTACTACGGGACCTGCGGACTTGGGCGTTGTACCGGATCCCCATTATCAACAGCCGGATGCAGGCAAGTGTACCTTGCTACCCTGTATTTCAGTTACCAGATATTTATTGATTTATTATATGCATTGTGCGCGTGTTTGATTAGAATCGTTACTTTATGTCCGGATCACAGCCGGGTGCATACGTTCGTCAATAACGTCTAGTAACGAATGATAGATGATTCACAATGCCTTAATATACGTACCTGTGTATATCATAACCCTAGGACACGTCTATACACTGTTATCATGCCAGATTTCCTGTATCCTGATACTAACATCATGACCGGGGACTGGGACGACCTTAGGGTCGCGTCTATCGATAGTTATTCTGTGTGACGCGACTGTTAGATAGAGGTTCAGGTTCAACGTACAATCATTGACCGCTTGGGATGGGGAAGACAGTTATTAGACGTTTGGGCTCCTCTGCATGTGCTTATATATGTATATATACTATTTTTGTAGTGATCATGTATCTAGAGTAGTTGTTTCATCCGTGTGACTCTTTGCTCGGAGCTGCGGTACGTCCCGTGTGTTTCCGTGTCCGGAACTACGATTTTATTTTGGACAGCCCATGCGCCGAACATTGTCTTCAAACTGTGTCTCACTTAGGTGGTTATTCTATATTACACCGTCGTTGCACTTGTACTTTTTGTTATACTTGGCATGCTGTATTTTTGTACCTTGCTACATCCCTCTAAGGACCTAGTCCCCTGCCAGTTTTGCAGCATAGACGATTACGGAGCATTTGGAGTTGCTGATGGAGTTGCTTATCTTGCAGGCATTGGTACCAGGTACTCAGATCATTTCTACCGGCATTATGGTCACTTTATATTGTTTATTCATCTGTTGTTGTACCCTAGTTTTTATAGACTCATATTTTTCTCGAGTCTATTCGAGTTTATGTGTTATTGGCCGGCCAACTTTAGCACATACAGCTCTTTCTTGTATATTTTTGTTCATTGTAGATTGAGACATAGATGTTTACATTTACGGGATTTTTAGATAGTGCCTTTTTTTACAGTTTATACGTATTCGAGTCGGACCAGAGTCTGGTCGAATGTGTAGCTGGCATGTCGCGTATTATTAGTCCTATGTATTTTAGGACTGGGACGTGACATATTTTTATGGTAACCCATGCAGGTCCGATTTAAATCATCTTGGTCACCTGACTGTGCCAAGCGAGCCTGAAAATTAGGAATAGATATTATGATTTATTGTTGTATAGGATCTCAATCCATAATCGATTTTAAAAACTCACTTTGTATATGATTATCGCCCTTGGACTTTTAATTTGTATTCGTTCAATTTTTCTCAATATCATTATCATTGTTTCTCATCCCCTATTATTCAGGAAGACGAATGCTTGTGGCTGATGGTTCCTTCCAGAAGAAGATCGAAGTCCAGACGACAGAAGACAGAATTCATGTGCTATTCTCTGAGAAGATTGTTACCCTTAGTAGGATAGATTGATATGTTCTTTTCAGATGCTAGAACTAGTGGAGAATGTTAGCAAGAGAATGGACCCAGTAGTATGTCCTTAGAACTGGTAAAACCCTACTTGAGATAACAGTGATTTGGGAAGTATTGGAAACTGGATAGATTATTGATCATAACCCTCTAGAATAATTTATGGAAGTGCGTAGCCAATGCTAGAAATTAGTTGTTGTATGTGATAGCGATACCAGGAACGATATTATGACTAGAGGAGATGGAATTTTAGGCTCTCACCTGGAAGATGATGATCTGATACCAGAAATTCTAGTACGTGCTTGGGTGATATCATTATTATAATTACACCATGTTACCCGGAGTAATAAATAACGGAAAGAAGAAATTTGAGGAATAATATTTTCGGGAAAATTTTGAGGAGAAGAGAAATTATACATTAGACAAGAAAGAATTTTTCTTTTGGAGGATTAGTGTCATAAATAGAACGGGAGAATTATTATGAGGTTAAGTCTAGATTTTGACATCGTCCTATCATGAGTTGTTTGAGCCAATACCACGTGACGCTAGATTGTCGACGTGATTGCATTATTTTTTAGACCACCAGGTTACCCTGAGTTGAGTTTCTTCAGGGAGCTTGGGAGATGGGTGCCCATCTACCTTAGAGGCACACATTATAGAAGGTGAACCGGTGTACCCCCGCATTATATCAGAGTTTGAGGATGTATTTCTAGAGAATATTTCAGGCCTGCTACCTGACAGAGAGATAGAGTTTGCTATAGAGTTGACTCCCAGAGCCGAGCCAGTTACTTTTTCTATTTACAGACTAGCACCGAAGGAGTTGGTTGAGTTGAAAGTCCAAGTAGATGACCTCTTAGATAAGAGTTTCATACGGGCTAGTGTATCTCCAAGGGGAGCACCCATTTTATTTGTGCTGAAGAAGGACGGAATGGTACGCTTGTGTATTGATTACAGGGCGTTAAATGCTGTAACGATAAAGAATAATTATCCACTGCCGCGCATCGATGATTTATTCGATCAGCTTAGTCGTGTATGTGTATTCACGAAGATCGATCTTATATTCGGCTATCAACAGATCAAGGTACGGAGAGAGGACATTCTGAAGACGATTTTTCGGATGAAGTATGGGCACTATGAGTTTTTAGTCATGCCGTTTGGTTTAACCAAAATGCCAGCAGTATTTATGAGTCTGATGAACAATATTTTCCACCAGTACTTAGATAAGTTCGTGGTGGTATTTATCGATAACATCTTGGTATATTCCAAGAGCCAGGAAGAGCACGAGATCTCAGGATTATGTTGGAGACGCTGAGGCAGGAGAGGCTGTACGCCAAGCTCAGCAAATATAAGTTCTGCTTGGATAGAGTACCATTCCTAAGACACATAATCACCGGAGATGGACTATTAGTTGACCCGGAGAAGATAGCTGCAGTAGAGACGTGGCCTACCCCTACACCAGTTATAGAGGTTAGGAGTTTTCTCGGACTTGCCGGATATTATCGGAGGATCGTAGAAAATTTCTTGAGGATTGTTGCGCCTATGAGACAACTAACGCATAAAGGCGAGGAGTTTATCTGGATCGAGGAGTGTCAGACGGATTTCGATGAGCTGAAGAAGCATTTGACGTCAGCATCAATTTTGATACTTCTTTCAGGATCGGGAGGATTTATAGTGTACAATAATGCATCTGGGAGCAGATTATGATGTGTACTGATGCAACATGGCAAAGTGATAGCCTACGCATCGAGACAGCTGAGAGTTTATGAGAAGAACTATCCAATGCACTATCTAGAGCTAGCTGCAGTGATATTTGCACTAAAGCTATGGCGACACTACCTTTATGGAGAGCGTGTTAAGATTTACACAGATCATAAAAGTCTGAAGTATATCTACACTTAGAAGGAGCTTAACATGATACAGAGGCGCTGGCTAGAGTTGATGACAGATAATAATATAGAGTTGCAGTACCACCCTGGCAAGGCGAATGTAGTAGCAGATGACTTAAGCAGGAAGCCCATGGCATACTTTTTTGACGACTCAGCGGCAATTGCTAGAGGATCTTCAGGAGCACGGGATAGAGATTGTATTGCTAGTCATGGATGGACAGATGGCCAGTCTCGAGGTTCAGTCCACATTGATTGAGAGGATCAGTGCAGCCCTGCCTACAGATACGAGATTCCGACGGCTGCGAAAGAGGACAGAGGCCGGCATACAGACAGAACTCAGAATTCATGAAGACGGGACATTGAGGTATGGAGATCGCCTATACGTTCTGAGTGGAGAGCTACGCCAGGAGTTGATGACCGAGGCTCATAGTTCTATTTATTCTATTCATCCAGGGGTACGAAGATGTACCGAGATTTGAGACAACACTACTGGTGGTATGGGATGAAGAAAGAGATTGCAAGCTTCATGGCGAGATATTTGGTTTATCAGCAAGTCAAGGCTGAACATCAGAGGACTGTAGGACTATTGCAGTCACTTCCTATTTTCGAGTGGAAGTGGGAACACATTACCATGGACTTCATTACAGGATTCTTGAGGAGCCCTAGCGGAAAGGATGCAGTTTGTGTTGTCATATACAGACCCACCAAGTCTGCACATTTCTTGCCCTTCAGAGTTGGGTAGTCCACGAAGATATTAGCTGACATGTATATGAGACAGATAGTACGACTACATGGAGTGCCTGTCAGATCGTGACTCCAAGTTTATGTCACATTTTTTGTGTAATATGCAGGAGAGTCTAGGAACTCATCTCAAGTTCAGCACTGTATATCATCAACAGACTGATGGCCAGTCAGAGTGCACGATACATATATTAGAGGATATATTGAGAGTATGCATGATTGACTTTGGAGGATCTTGGGAGGACCATCTACACTTGGTGGAATTCTTCTACAATAATAGTTATCAGGCTAGCATACAAATGGCACCTTATGAGGCATTGTACGGCAGGAAGTGTAGGTCACCGGTATGTTGGAGTAACGTGGGAGAGCGTCAGATACTTAGTCCAGAGTTTGTGATACAGACAGTGGAGAAAGTCAAGCAGATTCAGAGCCACCTGCGTGCAGCACAGGACAGACAGAAACATTGGGTAGATGCGCAACACAGACCTTTGGAGTTCAAGGAAGATGACCATGTATTTTTGAAGATATCGCCTACTCGTGGTACCATCAGATTCGAAGGCAGAGGCAAGCTGAGTCTGAGGTACATCGGACCTTTTGACATCTTGGAGCAAGTTGGTGAAGTGGCTTATCGTCATACATTGCCTCCATCATTAGAAGGAGTGCATGGCGTATTTTACATATCATAGTTGAGGAGATACGTGGCAGACCCTAGCCACGTGCTTGACCATTCGGAGATTACAGTCGGACCCAGTTTATCTTACGTGGAGCAACCAGTAGAGATACGCGATCACAGTGAGAAGACTTTGAGAGGTCAGACTATTCGACTGGTCAGAGTTGCATAAAAGTATCATTCGCCAGGAGAGTCTACCTGGGAGCGCGAGGATTCCATTCGACAGTGTTTCCCGTATTTATTTGAGGACTAAGGTACGAATTTACGTACCGTATTTGATGACCAGTTTGCCTTTAAATTCTCGTAGCTATTATCGTGCTTTACTTTTAATTTCGGGGACAAAATTTTTCTAAGTTAGAAAGGATATAAATCCTCTCATTTATTTCTATAGATAGTCTGGTATGGGTTAGAAAATTTTGGTTTAGCAGCAGATGATTGAGGTTTAGAAGTAAGGTTACAGATGTCTAATTATTTAATTAAACCCTTGGTGCGCCCTACCGTTGTTGAAATATTCCGAGCCCAATATTAGCCTATAATTTCCAACAAGTTGTTGCATTCTAGACTTGACACGCCAATTTAGGCGCTGGACTTTTTCATCACTCAAAATCATAATCCCTTGTGCTCTAATTTAATTGCACAACTTTTCGTAACCGAAATCTATATTTAATCCTGTGTCGCGCACCTGTGTCGTTGCCATCAATTTTGAGATACCAACTCAACCCGTTAAGCCGGACCAATTAAAGGGTCCAAGACTGATACCAAGCCTACACCATTCATGACCTTTGTGTCACTCCCAATTGAGATCCCATGTGCCCTCATTTAATTTAAGAGCACATGACAATTTATTCTAATTAAAATTGGGGATACCAACTTTGACTAATCCTATTTTTAATCCTAATTTAATCCCAATATCCCATGATTTTAGCCCATGCAAAACACACAATACCCCCTCACCCTACAAAATACTAAACACTAATTCTCCCACAAATTTTTTTATCATTTCATGTGTCTATGCAAATACCCAAATTTAAGGGGCTTGTTTGCAAATGTTGCACTATGTGTCATCACCCATTGGTTCAAGCCAAATGGAGAAGCCCTCCATTCTTTGACTAGTCAACACCCCTCTCCTTTGAATAAAAAATCTCTATGATTAATCCTAGCCACTCATTCAAATATGGAGCATTCTCACCCCACAATCTCCATCACCATTCCCTATATAATGTCTCCTCATACACACTTCCCCAAACAGGCCCTAATCCCCACACTTGGGAAACCCCCCCACCTTCTCTCTCCTCCCTCCTCAAATTTCTAACCGTAGCTTTTCTTTTTTTTCCTTTCTTCTTCTTCTTCCTTTCTACTTCTTCTTTATTTCTTCTTCTTCAACCCATCCACCCGACCACCACCCCTACTCCAGTCAACTCCGATGATCTCCAGTAACATCTCCGCTGCCTCCACCACTCCCTCGGTCGGCTGCCACTCCCCGCGGCTTCGTTAGCAACATCCACGCTGCCTCCACCACTCCCTCGGCCGACTGCCACTCCCCGCAGCTTCGTCAACAACTTTACCACCATACACCAACGCCACCTCCACCATCTCGAACCAGCAGTACCTCCACCCGCACTACCACACGCCACCAGCACCATCACCCCCCTCGGCTAACACTCCAGTCGACCCAACCTTGACCACATCCTCCTTCTCGCCGGTCTCCATTACCACCCTTCGTCACCATCTTCCCCACACCACCAGCCGCACCACCACTCTTCACCACCAGCCGTACCACCACTTCACACCACCCCACGACCATCATCCCCACCACTTCACACCACCTCCAGTCACCACTTCACACCACCCCACACCACCCTACGACCACCTCCTCCATACCACCAGCACCACCACTTTTCATCGTCCTCGTCTTCATCATCACCACCGTCATCGCCAAGGTGAACGCCCCTCCCCTTGTGTAGTTCGAAATTGTTTAGGGATGCACATAACCTAGTTAGAATTCATGGTTAAATATTAAGTTTGGAGTTTTAAATGCCATATGAGATCTTGGGTATATTACATGATATAATATGCATAAATGGTGGTAAATGATATAGATTTACTTAAGAGTTGCTATACATTAAGATTTTAGGATTTTGGAATGCATGAGTTATAAGGTTTATTACATCTTAATAAATGCAAATTAATGGTTAAATGTTGAATAGAGATTTTAGGATTTAATTGCTTATTAATGTGCAAATTAAGGGTTATATGCTACATGGTCTCTAGGATGATGAATGATGCTAATGTGTTTAAGGTCTATTGAATGCTAGGTATAGGATTTTAGGGTATTTCATTTAATTTATGCATATTGTTTATTGATGATGAGAAGTTTAAATGGTTGTGAAAATGATATTATGATACTAAAAACATTAAATATTACTGAGGTGCAGATTTAATTATTGTAGAATAATGTTGTGATATCAAAGCATTGGTTAATATTGAGAGCTAATAATTAATGATGAATATATTTGAGGAGTGGCTATTGACGGTGTTTATAACCGAGGGTTTAAATAATTATTAATAATTATTTACTCGAGGATAATTATTTTGTTTGAGGATGATATGTATAAACGTGCTTGATAACGCCTGTGAAGACCAGGGTGAAATCTGGGGAATTAACATACTTGAACTACTGAAAGCACCACGATAAATATAGTAGGATTGAGGATTTGTTTGGTGATATTATATATGTGATTGATCGTAACAGACGTAACGTACCTTAGTCAACCTTGGTCAACCCTCTAGCTTTGTGTCTATGTGACTTGTAACTAAGGTTATGATTAGACATGTGTCACTTCTTATTTTAGTCTCATGATAGTTGTTGATTGAGCTTGTGTCTTGTCTCTAGGTACTACGGGACCTGTGGACTTGGGCGTTGTGCCGGATCCCCATTATCAGCAGTCGGACGCAGGCAAGTGTACCTTGCCACCCTTTATTTCAGTTACCAGATATTTATTGATTTATTATATGCATTGTGTGCGTGTTTGATTAGAATCGTTACTTCGCATCCGGATCACAGTCGGGTGCATACGTTCGTCGATAATGTCTAGTAACAAATGATAGATGATTCACAATGCCTTGATGTACGTACCTATGTATATCATAACCCTAGGACACGTCCATACACTATTATCATGCCAGATTTCCTGTATCCTGATATTGACATCATGACCGGGGACTGGGACGACCTTAGGGTCGCGTTTGTTGATAGTTATTTCTGTGTGACATGACTGTTAGATAGAGGTTCAGGTTCAACGCACAATCGTTGACCGCTTGGGATGGGGAAGACAGTTACTAGACGTTTGGGCTCCTCTACACGCTCTTATATATGTATATGTATTATTTCTGTAGTGATCCTACATCTAGAGTAGTTGTTTCACCCGTGTGACTCTTTGCCCGGAGTTACGGTACGTCCCGTGTGTTTTCGTGTCCGGAGCTACTGTTTTATTTTGGACAGCCCACACGTCGAACATTGTCTTCAAACTATGTCTCACTTAGGTGGTTATGCTAGATTACACCGTCGTTGCACTTGTACTTTATGTTATACTTGGCATGTTGTATTTTTGTACCTTACTATGTCCCTCTGAGGACCTGGTCCCCTGCCAGTTTTGCAGCATAGACGATTATGGAGTATTTGGAGTTGCTGATGGAGTTGCTTGTCTTGCAGGCATTGGTACCAGGTACTCAGATCATTTCTACCGGCATTATGGTTACTTTATATTGTTTATTCGTCTGTTGTTGTAGCCTAGTTTTTATAGACTTATATTTTTTTCCAGTCTATTCGAGTTTGTATGTTATTGGGTGGTCGAATTTAGCATAAGCAGTTCTTTCTTGTATATTTCTGTTCATTGTGGATTGAGACATAGATGTTTACATTTATGAGATTTTTAGATAGTGCCCTTTATTACAGCTTATACGTATTCGAGTCGGACCAGAGTCTGGTCGAATGCGTAGCTGGCATGTCGCGTATTCCTAGCCCTACGTATTTTGGGACTGGACGTGACATTGTTATAATATTAGAATATTTTATAGGCAGAATAACCGACCATGGAGAGAGAGTTAGAACTCTTCTTCAGAACTTGAGATGTCCAATATTAACTCACTTTAGATGGTATAAATATACTTATCTAAGTAGAGTAATGCTATTAGGAGATACAAATGATGCTCATTGGAAATCAAAATCTATCGATGGCCTTCCTAATCTCTTTCCAGAGAAAATTAAATAAGGATTAAGGAACCAAAATAATGGAACAATTTCTTATGCTTAATATACTTATGGAAATCTTATCAATAAGTGCATTGAAGAAGGTTTAGCTTTATGTAATGACATAAAGATAAAAAATTAAATAAAATCTCAAAAATTAACTGAGAGAAAGCAATTAGGAGAATTTTGTGAACAATTCGCAATTGATACTTCTAAGCAGCCTTCTAATTCGAAGGATAAAGAAAAGGATTATAAAGATTTTAAAGATAATAAGAAACCTTATAAGAGCAAGAATTATTCTTCCAAAAAATATTATAAGAGACAGGAATCAACTATCTCCAGAAACAAAAATTATTCTAGGAAGCTATCTTCCTTAAAGAATAAATTAGTTAAATGTTACAAATGTAAAAAATTAGGCCACTATGCTAGCAAATGCTACACAAAACAAAAGCTAAACGAGATCAAAGATAAAGGGTTAAGAAATACTCTTTATAAATTGATGATCAATTTCGATTATGAGGAAAGCTCATCTGATGATGAAATTAGTTCCTCTGAAATTTGTGGCACAGATTATCAATATAACAAATGTGTTACAAACATTAATATTAACTATTATAAGTCTATAGTAGAAATGAATAGTTTATCTTTAAATACATTAACTCTAAAAGATAAATATGAGATAATAGAGTCTCAGATTACTGATAGCAATGATAATAAGATCAAAGCTAAAATTATAGATCTTCTTTAAAAATATGATTCTAATAATATCCAGAAGCATAATGAAGATGCTTATAATATATTAGAAGTAATATCCAGATATCAAAATAGACAGATAAGACCTGCTACTATACAGGATCTTCAGTCTAAGGTTAAAAAATCTAAAGGTAGAAGTTAAACTCTTACATTCTCAGGATGTATTAATCCAAAGACATCTAGAGCTTCTCAAAAATGCTAATAAAGCAAGAAATAAAGTAATTATATTCGAACAAGGAGACTCTTCTGATAAAGAAGAAAACGAGGATGATAAACTCTCAACTGTTCAAATAAAATAAAAGGTAAGAAGAAATAAACTCTTACAAAAAATATATTTATTTATTACCTATAAATGGTATATCAAAATAGATCTACTCATTAATAATGAGTACCATATTACCAATTTAATTGCACTAGTTGATAGTGGTGCATATCTAAATTATGTTAAAGAAGGCATTGTTCCTATCAAATATTGTGAACGAACTTCTCAGACACTTAGTGCTGCTAATAATAAAGCACTAACCACTCCTTACAAAATAACTAATGTAAAAATTTGTAAAAGCAATATTTGCATTCATTTACATTTAATTATGGTAAAGAAAATATTCCAGCATGTTATCCTAGGAACTCTATTTCTTGAAAGACTTATGCCTATTCAAGAAATAAATAGGGAAGGAATTAGAACCAGCTATAAGAGAAAAAGAATAACTTTTGAATTTATAGCTAACCCTATTGTAAAAATATTAAATAAAGTTACTCTAAAAGAAAATTAGATTAATTTCTTGAAAGAAAAAATTGCTCAGGTAAATATATCTCAGCAGTTAAAAAATATATAGAATTTTATACTAGATAAAGAAGTACATGGTACTTTCTTCTTCAAAAAGAGTGTCAGGATTTTGGCAGTAAGGGGAAGATTGAATCCAATCTAAGAAAACCTTCTGAATATATGAGGGAAGAAATTCAAATGTGGCACCCATTTGTATCCACCAGTTAATGAACCAAGCAGGAATCTCCTGTCTCAAGATATCAAGGCAAATTTGAATGAACCAAGAATGTTTTTGCATAATATTATTGAAATAGAAAACCTTATAGAAGGTGTCACCCTCACATTTTTAATCAAGGATAGTTTGGTATTTGACATGGGTATTTTTAATTTTAGGAGTTATTGTATTTTAAAAATTGTGCATATGATTTATTATTTGTTGTATTATTTATTGATTGTTAGATGTAGTAATTAGTTTGAACTTGTGTAGTGGACCTAACTAGTTTAGTTAGATGCATGGACCCAATATTTCATATTAGTTTAGATTGAGCCCAAGATTAGACACATTCATTAGGAGGATGAATTAATTAGTGAAACTATTAGACTAGAACCTTTTCTCCTTAATTAATTTCTTCATGAGAGGCCTCAAGGGGCAAATTGGATATTTTATATTGCTTGAGGAATAGGGTTAGGGTCGTCCATATTAGGAGGGAGGAGAGAGAGAGTCTCTTCTCATTTCATATTTTATGTAGATCTAAATTTTTTACCTTTTCCAATTTCTTCATTCCCTCACCATTCTCTCACAAATTTCCATCTAAATTCCTTTCCTATTCTTTATTTGAGGCTACTACAACAATGATCTATAAGAAGAAAGTAAGGAGCAACAAGGGGAAGGCCAAGATCTACAAGGAGGAGGCTACATTCAATATTTAGGGATTTTCGTTGGGAATCCATCTCCCAATAGGTATATTTTAGTTTTTTTCTCTTCTAGTAGACTCTAAATAGAAGATTTAACTATAAAAAATCAACCCACATGCATAGGCTACCCATAGAAATTTGTTTTAGGTTCATAGGAGACCTATGGTGGAAGTTATGTGCATTTTGGTGTCAATTTTGGGAGAATTCCGAGATTGGCACATGTTGTGTTTGTCAATTGGTCTAATAGATCAAATTGACATATGAATGTTTGTTTATGACTAGTGTCGTATCCACAATTGGGTACGTGTAGGCCGTATCTCGTCAATTTGACGAAACGGATTAATTTTGGGGGTTTTCCTCCGACACGGGGATTTGTGCACATTAATTCTTAACACGGACACGTAGTTGATCTAATTATTATACATATTATTCATATTTAGTGTATTAGACTTGCTTGTGTCCTTTGGAATACGTTTGGTTGTGTGGTGGAGCCGTATTACAAGCATATCATAGAATGAGTGTGATACGGGTGCGGTGCACTCCAAGTATTTATTTTTTGGTCCTCATTCCTGCGTGTGCTTGTGTATATGAATATATATGATATATTATGTGATATGTATATGTATTTGAGTGTGTATTATATGATATAGTATATATGTGTATACATATAGCTAAGTGTATCTATATTTAAGTCTATGTGTATATATATACCTCTATAGGTTTATGTGTGATTGTATGTACATATAGATGAATGAGTATTTGAGTGTGAGGGAGTAGTATTATTTGTGCTAGTGTGTGTAGTTGAGAGGGTGTATGGTATTTTGTGATATGTTGTGTGTTGTGAGAATGAGGGTAGAGGCATGGGGATAGTTTAATTGGGGAAATACATGGAGTAGTATAAACTATGAGTATCAGTTAGTGTATCTCAAGAGTTGGTGTTTAGTACAGTCCCTAGTGTTTGGTGCACACAAGGTACAACAGGGAAGAGATGAGTATACTAGGTTAGTAGAGTATCAAGATAAGTGGGGTGTTGCAGATTTTTATACTGCAAAAATAGTAATGCATAGAGGGAGCAGCAGCAACAGCTCGAGGAGGCAGTACACTGCAGCCATCCTCAAACAGCAAACTCAGCAGCCTCCATCAGCAATAATAACTATGCAGCAAGCGAGGAGAGCACAACAACTACCACAGCAGTGAGAAGCCAAGCAGTGTGTAGCATGTCAAAGTAGTGGACTACAGGCAGCAGACAGTATCAGGGAGCATCCAGTTCATTAGAACAATTTGCAGCTGCAGCTCAGTATGCAGCTCAAGCCATTCAGTGTAGCAGAATATCAGCAAGGGGGAGCATAGGACGAGCAGTGCACAGCAAGAGCACTGAACAACAGTAGCAGCTTGCAACTTAGCACTAAGCCTACAGCAGAGAACCATGTTATGCTGCTCGTGCCCAGTGAACTGCTTAGCAGTTGCAATAAGAGGGTGAGCACAGCAAGGAGTTGAGATCATGCAGCTTATACAGCAATGCAAACTGCATGAACTAGCAGCAAGCAATGTGCACCCAGGTGTAGCAGCCAAGACATTCAGCAATTAGTGTACAGCAATGAGAGGCAGGCAGTGCAGTAGTGGCAGCTTGTGCAACTAGCTAATATGGCTGCACTGTGCAGGCAGCAGCAAGCAGTCAAGGCTGCATTGGCAGCAAGGTAAGTTCAACACTGCAACAGCAAAAATTGAAGAGCAAGGTGCAGCAGATGGAGCATTGAAGAGGTAGCAGTAATGCAGTAACAGCAAGGTGAGGCCCTGCAACACAGTGCTTTCAGTTCAGCAAGTTCAACAGCAAGGAGATGCACAACATGTCGATGCAAGCCAACTACATCAGAGTATCATTCAGGGAGGATGCTGAGACACTGCATTAGTGCACAGAGGAGGTATCAGTTCAGGTATCAGTATCGGGGAGGTTAGGTTTAGTTCAAGGTTTGGGTTTATTATGAATCACTAGTAGTATTAGTAGTTGGTTAATAGTTAAGTTGGTTAGTGATTAGTTTATATAACTATTAGTCTAGATAGTTAATAGTAGATTAATAGCTATGTTTAGCATATAATTAGCTATAAGTATATATGTATATATGTAGGTATATTATATATGGATATGTATTATATGATGTATTGATATGTTAGGATGTAGGTATATTATATCTATGTATGTTATGGATATTGGTGGTAAGTTAATAGGTAGGTATGTATTGATATGTATATATGTTAGTAGCTAGTAATATTTAATAGTTAGTGTATGTATGGAAAATAGTTTAGCTATGTGTTAGTTACGAATTAGTGTTTGGGTAGTGAACTACAAATGAGGACTTGAATTATTTTGGGATACCAAGGTAATATCAAGGTAAGGGGTCGATACCAAGGTATTGGGTATCGAGATAGTGCGATACGCATTGGCGCAAGGCCAAGATATCCTAATTTCTTTTGATTAGTTAAGATACTATATATATTGACTTGTATATATATGCAAATTACTATTTTTATATATTAAAACTTACATATCTTAGGATACGGCATCTTATATGGTTTTTAGTATCTTAGATTAATTAGTATGGTTTAGTTTCATAGTGTATTGACTTAGTATCCTAGTGTTAGACTCTTGTAGCCTAGAAATAGTCGGTTTGACTTAGAAATAGCCTCATGACCTAGATGTTGACTAGTTTAACTTAAATTCATTCCAACACCTTGTATTAATGCAATATTCCATATATAGGTTGTGTGACACTAGTTGGGATGCAGTTTGACATTCATTGCTTGGACGACAGGCGAGTACATTCTCTGATAGTTTCTATTTATTTAATAATTACTATAATACAAGTATCTATAAATGTTTTACATGATACTTGACACATTGGTACACGGATAATATACACATGGATCAGTTATGGGATGTTATATATATTGTTCATTGTTTCTCGTGTTCTCAATGTTTAACTTAGACAATGTTTTAATGTTCAATGTTCGATGTTTAACTTAGACAATATTCAATATTCAATGTTCAATGTTTAATGTTCATGGTTTATTATTTATATGGCCTTGAGTATCTTGCATCACAACATGTCATGGTTGGAACCATTATACTAGTTGGAGAAAAGAGGAAGTATTAGCTAGATATGTGATCAAATCCTAGACAATGTTCAATGTTTAACTTAGACAATATTTATCTAACGTTAAAGTAGACAATGTTCACCCAAGCCGATCACATATCTAACTAATATTTCAATCACTTAGCATAATTATAGTTTTTCACCACATTCTAGTTTATTGTTTCATTCCTATCTTGTTTATGTTCATCGTTATTAGTGTACACCATTTTGTTCATTGTTTATATATTCTAATACCATAGTTGATATTTTTCATTGTTTCTCGTCTTGTATTATATTCTCTATTTCTGTTTATAGTCATTATCAATTAATTGGAACTGCTATTGGGTTATACTTCGCTCCAATCCTGACTGGATATATTTTTTAGATGAATGGTTAGAGCAAGGTTCAAAGTATCGGTTGATACCGATATGTATCGGCCGTATCGGATCGGATTTCAGCATTGCCGATCCGATACTTAAGAAAATTATCGGTATCGGCCGATATTGGTAGAAAATGTATCATATCGGCCTGTATCGGTCCGATACGAGCCAATACGAATTGATACGAGCCGATATGAGGGACACTCTCTCCTCTCAGACCAAAAACAAAAGCAACGTCAAATCCTCAAACGACGACAAAAAATAAAGCAAATTTTGCTTTGTAGAGAGCCAGAGACGTCAAATCCAATAATCGAAATTTATAACAGTTCAATAAAAACTTGTATAAATAGTTCATAATTTGTCTACAATGTACAAACAACAACCCTCATAACCAAGAAATAGATTAGAAGAAGTCCAAAAAATTTTACCTCTTTCAGAAGGTAACTGAATCCTCCTTCGCTGTGGAGATCACCCACTCGACCTCGTTCTTGGCCTCCTCCGCCGCGGCTCGAGAAGTTCTCCGCCGCCTCCACCGTGGGCCTCAAGAGGGAATGGAATCGAAGAGGAGAGAGGGAAGTGGACGAGGGACACTCTCTCCTCTCCGATCCCGCATATTCCGGTGTGACGCGACGAGATGGAGACGAAGAGGAGCGGTGGAGGCAGAGAGAGAAACACTCGGGGGAGAGAAATATTTGGGGGAGAGAAAATGAATGTTTCTCTCTCCTTTGTGTAATTCATACGGAAAAAAAAATTTCCCACATCAGCATCTTAAAAACACACCTAAACAAATCTCCACCATCCAATCTATGCCACATCACCGATCCACCGCTCAGATCCAACGGTTATGGTGCTTTGAAAAAAAAATTCATCACTAAGATTCCAACCCGTGACCGATCCAACCCTGATTTACAGCCATCCCGCTAGCCAGAAAGCTAATGAAGCTTGGGTGACTAAGTAGACATGTATATAGTATTTATGGAGTCAATTTATATATATATTCTGACTTTTTTTATTTATAAAACTAATATATATATATATATATATATATATATATATATATATATATATATATATATATATATATATATATATATATATATATATGTGTGTGTGTGTGTGTGTGTGTGTGTGTGTGTGTGTGTGACATTTTTTATTATTGCATCTAACAAATTTTTATTATTGCATATATATATATATATATATATATATATATATATATATATATATATATATATATATATATATATATATATATATATATGTACAATATAATTAGATAATATATACTATCTATTATTGTATCTAACTTTATATATCAATATTTATTATTGTACAATATGTAATATTTTTTATTATTGCATCTAACAAATTTATACATTTTTATTAATGCATATATATATATATATATATATATATATATATATATATATATATATATATATATATATATATATATATATATAACTTAGTGTACATATACAATATAATTAGATAATATATACTATCTATTATTGTATCTAACTTTATATATCAATATTTATTATTGTACAATATGTAATATTTTTTATTATTACATCTAACAATTTTATACGTTTTTATTACTGCATGTAACATTTTTTTATTGTATGTAATGTTATATCATTTCAGGATTACTTAATGGCACTAAAAAGTCGTACGCCGGAGGAAATGGATGCTGGTTGGAAACATGAAAAATATGTCAATCCTAAGAATAAGAGGAGGGTGGAATGCAATTATTGTAGCAAAATAATGGACGGAGGGGTTACTCGGCTGAAACAACACTTAGTGGGTATTACAGGAAACGTAGCATCGTGTCCTGATGTACCATTTGCTATATAAAAAAGAAATATTGTTGCTTGTTGAGGGTAAAAAAAGGATAAAATAATAGCGAATCAAAGAAAACAACGGGTAGAGGAGGAGTTGACAATGATAGCTCGAGTAGATTCCTCCTCAGAAAAAGATATTGAAGACTTCACGGAACTTAGAAGGGACATGAGAGAAAGTAGGAGAGAACATACAGCTGAAGAATGGGGTAGACATTAGAGTGTCGGGGACAGAGAAATAGGGTCAAGCAGGGGTCCGACATTAGGTGGCCGATCAAAGTCAGTCGCATATCGTGGGGAGGAGGTAAAAAATATTCCAGAGATAGAAGTAAGGAGTATAGACCCTTATGTCCTAAGAAAACAAGGGGCAATACAACCCAAAATAAAGGGTGCAATTAAGGGGATAAAGAATGCAAAAAATCATACAGGAATATTTATATCAAAATTCTTTATATACAATAATATATCGTTCAATACTGCTAAAAGTCCACACTATCAACCAATGATAGATGCCATAGCAGCTTCCGGGGGTAAAGTAAAAGGTCCAACTCCTTATAAGATTTCAAATACTTATTTAGATATAGAAATAAGTAACATAGAGGAGTACCTAAAATCTTTTCATAGGTATTAGGATGAGTATGGATGTACCATTATGTGCGATGGATGGAGTACACAGAACAGAAAATGCATCATTAACTTTCTTGTTTATTTTTCACAAGAAACGATATTTCTTAAATCTATAGATGCCTCTGACAAATACAAAGATAGTAAATACATATTTGGACTGACGAATGAAGTTGTGGAACATATTGGAGAAAATATGGTCGTCCAAATAATTACTGACAATGGCTCTAACTACAAGAAGGCAAAAATGAGGTTAATGGAGGTGAGAATAAACTTATACTAAATTTTTATTATTATAAATATGTTTGTATATATGTAATTTATTATTATAAATATAGGTTCATTCTAAATAAATATGTATGTTTGTATGCAGGTGAGAAAATAATTATATTGGACTCCATGTGCAGCACATTGCATAGATCTCATGTTGAAGGATATAGCCAATGATTCACATATTAAGCCACTAATACGGAAGTCTCAAGATATGACTTATTTCATATATAATCATGGTTGGGCTTTTAGCATCATGAGGACTGAGACTCAAAATGAAGAATTGGTTAGACCAGCCATCACTAGGTTTGCTACTAATTTTATTGCTTTTGATTACATCCTTAAACATCAGGCTGATTTAAAAAGGATGATAAATACACGGGGTTGGACAAATAACTATATGAGACTCAATCGTAAAGATAGAGAAAAGGCAGATGTAGTTGTCAGTTTAATCGAGAGTCAAACTTACTGGAGGGATATTACAGGGGTCACTGCAATATTTTGACCTCTAGTAAAAGTTTTAAGGATGGAGGATAGCGATGATAAAGCGGAGATGGGTAATTTTTATGAGGCTATGGACAGGGCTACAGAAATGATAAAAAAGAATGTTGGTCAAGGATATAGAAAGTGGTAGAAAATGATTGATACCAGATGGAATTCTCAACTATATCGAGATATACATGCAGTTGGTAAGTACTCTATAAATTGAATACCCTTCAAATATTATTTTATAATTTTTGTAGAAATTTTAAAACTAGTTATTTATTCAATATTGTAGGTTATTTCTTGAATCCCAAATACTAATATTCTAATAATGTTATAAATGATGACGAAGTACTGAATGGTTTCTATTGCGTCGTTAATAGAATGGTGAATGACAATACAACACACCTTAATATAAACAAAGAGGTAATTATTATTTGATATTGGATTTTTTTATAACTTTACAATGTTTAATTTTAATGTCATAAGATCCATAACTTGTGTAATATCACTTTGTAGGCAGAAAAGTTCAGATTGAGAAATGGTGTATTTAGTTCAGATCAAATCCAAAGTGCTGTAAATAGATGTCTTCCTGGTATTAATAGTTAATACTTTAAAATATTTATTAATTAAAATTATATAGTTACAAAGCTAATATATTTTATTATTTTGTAGCTGAGTGGTGGTCCATACATGTTAGGGAGGAAGCCCCAAATTTGACTCGATTAGCTGTGCACATCCTAAGTCAAACAGTGTCTTCTTCCAACTATGAAAGAAATTGGACAACATTTTCTCTCATCTATACTTGTCCCCGCAATAGACTTTTAATGACAAGACTAGAAAATTTAGTTTTTGTCCATTATAATATGAGATTGAGGGTTCGAAATATGCAAAGATCATGAGATGAACAAAATATTATAGATTTGGATGAGATATTTCATGAAGAAGATCCACTTATAGCTTGGACTAGAGAAAGGGAAATACCACTCTTAGATGGTAGAGAAAATGAGTGGTTAGATGATAACTTGGATGCTGATCCACAAGATATTACCGAAAATTCTCGAATGCCTGGAAAAAAAAGAAAATACCAAATGTACAATCTCGACAGGTCGACAGCGATAAAGACGACACTACTGATAGTGGAGGCAATAGAGCTACACTCGCTGCTGGTGCTGATAATACTAATGAATATGAAAGTCCTGGAGATCAATCTCATGAATACTCTGAAGACATTTCCAAGTGATTATCAACCTAGAGAGCACCGCATGGATGATACATATGTTGGAGGATCTAGCCATCATGATGTATCTACTCCTACAGACAATTACAACAATACATATGATAGTTCATGCACAAGTTATTATCCATACAACACTCCAGAGGCAGAACAACATTCAATATTTGATGGCCTCATGACAATTTTTTTTTTATAATACAAATATCAGTCGCTACTACCCTCATAACCAAGAACCATATCGGAACGATTATGATAATTATGAACAATTTTAGTGATATATTTGTATTTTTTTGTATTTGTATTCATTTTCGTATTTGTATGCTTTATGTAGTTCGTACTTATTGTAAAAAGACTATTATTCATGAAATTTAAATGAAGGGATAGGCCAGACTCCCAATGAATTTTTTTGGCCAAGTAATTTTTTGTCGTACTTTTAAATTTAAACATGTAAATCTTGTTGCTGATTTTATTTTGATATATTATGAAACAAAATAATTTGTGTCATAGATCACATTGTAACAATTTATAACTATTCACTTATACTAAATTTCTGAATACAATTAAATCTTTATTTTTTACAAAAATTTAAAAAAATATCTCGAGTCCTCGACAAATATAATTATGGGTCTTGTGACTTGTCTCATGATCTTATCCTGCCATTTGCATTGCTTCTAATCTCTTGTGCCTCCCTCTATGCGTCTTAATTCGTCAAAATTGAAACCTACAGAATAATACAAGATTCAATTAGTACGAATATAATGACATAGTAAGATTGTAACTAAAAATATGTAAAGGAAGAAAACTTATATATCGCAGGTAAACCATTCAGCAATGATGACTATTATTTTATTCAATTATAATTAAAAAAACGTAAAAAATAATTAAATAATACATAAATATGAAAAAAGAAATTATTTTTTTACTAATTTATTAATAATTATTTAAATTGCCGATACATCTGATACCAACAAATTCGATACTCCGATCTGATACCGCATACTGCCGATGCGGCTACTCATAAAAACTGTCCGATACCGATACCGAGTTTTTGAACCTTGGGTTAGAGAGGATGTGTCCCACTTACTACGGGCCAACAGATGGAGTGTCACCTGAGGATGTAGTGTCAGTTACTGAGGCTATTTAGATTATCATATCTTGTAGTAGTTGTTTCTATTTTAGATTGTGGGTTGTATTATTATTTTGAGAACTTATTTGTGTTTAGATTTGTGTTGGACATATGATGTATTGAGACTTATATTTATATTCTTTCTATTTCATATCATGCTTACATCTTCCTTTAGTTTTATATGTGATTGAGTATCATTTGGAATTGAGATGGCATGACAGTATTTTATATACATTGTGTGAGATATTAGATAGTATAGTAGGCTAAAACAGCATTCTACCACCGATACTATGGCATAGGCTGGACGTACCTACGTACTCATGCCCCTATACCGGGTACGGGTCATGACAGAAGGCATCAATATAGTCCCAATAATTATATGATATAGATAAATTTTTGTCTTTGTTCACTAGAACTTTAGGTCGATTAGGATGTAATTCCCCCCAAGATTGGCGAGTCATAATATTACGGATGATCAATTTGTTGTATGATACTTCACTCTTGATATCATTGGCTCTTTTGTAGAAGTGCTAAATTTTCACATATTAAGTGGATATGAGGATGGCCTCAAAAATAGTTCGATGTTTATCTTTGGTAGGAAATATAGAAGTTTCCAAATATCTATCCTTAAGTTTTCATGGATCATTCATCAACGGAATATCATATTTTTCTAATTAGAGAATAACTTCAGAAAAAAAATTCTGAGTAAAGATTTCTTCAGTCTCAATCGCATGTTTGTATAAAACTGTATCATCAAGGATATTATCATGTTTCCTCCCTTATTAGAGGAATCTAATATGCTACTAAGAACAATATTTTTCTTGGGATGGGGAGTATTTTTTACTAAGATTGACGGGTGCCGGAACCCATGGTTATTTTCCTTTCTTTTTATTCATATATATACACTCTTATATATATATATATATATATATATATATATATATATATATATATATATATATATATATATATATAGCGCACACACACACACAATAGAAGCATTAGACCAAACACTTAGCATGTTATCTATGATACTGTATGATACGTACCCAAATGGAATACCAAAATCCCCTAATTCTTTATTAATACTCATAATACAATATAATTATATATTAATATAATTAATATAACTAATTACAATAGGAAATGAAGAGAGATTGCATAAATCAATCAAAATGAGCCTCGTATCACACCGTATCACAAGATACTATGATACACTCTTCTCGTGTCTAATTATGGATATGTATCTAGTCTCACAACCCTGATCTAAGTCTAATTAGATCTAATTGGTCTCATGACACACACTTGATATGTCAATCTCGGAATTTTCCCTAATTGGACACAAATCACCATGTAGAATTCACAATACAAGTCATATGAACCTAGTTCTTGGTCCTATGGGTAGCCCTAGCCAAGGGATGATTCCTAATGGTTAAATGTATGAATTAGAGTCTAAATTAAGGAGTGCATTCAGAATTTACCTATTGGGAGATAGATTTCTAATAAAATGCTCAATGGACACAATTAGGACATAATCGCCTTGTTAATTTCTCCACTTTCAAGTGCTCCTTAGAATCCAAGCTCCAATGCTTCTTAGATGAAGAAATTTAGAGGGAAATTGTATAAATTTGGTTGAATTTGGTGAAGGGATGAGTCAATTTGGGGAAGAACATAATTGAGGATCTAAATGAATGAATTAATGAAGTGGAGAGAGAGAGAGAGAGAGAGAGTCCCTCTAATATTGTCATGCCCCGATCTCCTGCAAGTAATCGGACGTCCCCACTAGGCACGAATCACCACGCTAACGCTCCTGCAGGATAATCTTTTCCATCTGGACGTGATGCCGCAAGAGCGTAAGTCACGCCCATGCAAGGCCATGATCTGAACATGCGGTAAGAGGTCTAAGCCACAGAGTCGCACAGATAGTCCGAGTACAGCAGAATAAGAAATACACAAGCGATTGGTAACAAGTTCACAGAGTCTTCAATAGCAGAACATAAATAACACAAGTATATAAGTAAAATAATCTATTTATTAATATTGAAAAGTGTTACAAGCGGCGCTAGGACGAGATTATAAGTCGCTCAAGCCTCTCAATCTCTGAAATAGTAAAAGCATGCCAAGTGGCTACATTTGTGGAATAATACATAAGCGATATTCCAACATTATGTCTTGTATATGTGCTTCAGTTCCAGAAGCAACGCTCTAAGGCTCCAGAGTGAACTCCATGCCTTAGCACGCACGAAGGAGGCATCCGCACCGAACGAGATTTTTTTCGTACCCTGCAAGCAATCTGGTGGGTTATCAGTACATGAATGCACTGGTATGGAGGCTTCTCGTCCACTCGATATATCCAAATATGTTATATAGGTTCCGTGCACCATCTATTAAGTTATCTTTTTAGTCTTGCCTTAGGGTCAGTTTTATAGCATAATGAATAGCCTAACTCATGTGGCAGTGCACCGTGCGATATAAAGAGGAACACGGCAAGACTTACCAACTTACCATCTGCCTTCCCTGTCCAAGGCAAACCAAGTTAAATCAAGTCGGGTCGTTGCACTTGTGCCGTTTGAATCGGCTGTCCGCTTGAGCGGAATAGGTCGTTACATTATACATCACTCAAAAAAAGTCTCATTCTCGATACTTCTTGAGCGTAAGTCATTCTATCGTATTATCGAATCTATCTCAAGTATAGCAATTGGTACTACTAGATCCATTCGAACACAATAGCTTAACGCATAACATATAGCTTAACGCAGGGTACATTATGATCCATCTTGAATGATGATCTAAAGCTGAGGCAAACTTATACAAGTCATTATACTTGTCCATGCGGATCTAACATATTCACTTGCACTAGCATTCGAGATCAGCATATCGCGAGTCTGAATTATGCACATATTCAAAGCATCCTTCAAACATATGCATGTCAACCAAATTAGCGATAGCGAAGTATTTGCACTCGAGTTCCACATATCAGTGAGCCTTGGATCGTGCACACGTTCAAGGTGTCCCTCAAACATATGCATTCAACCAAACTTAGAGATAATGAAATCAGACAAGCTACTTGCAAAAATATCAAGGGTTCTCATTTTACAAATCACAAGGATACTTCCGACAGGGTCAATCAAATTCTAAGTCATTTTCTATTCCAACTCAAACCAAGTATTTGTACTATTGTTAATGTCATGACCCGCACCCAGAATTTGGGCATGAGTTGTGGGTACGTCCAGCCTACACCGCAGCATCGGTGGTAGAATGATATCTAGGTCTCAATACTACTAATCATAACTCACAAAATAACCTATCAATGATCTCAACTCCATAAGGAGGACAATGAATATGCATATGATCATCAATTCATAAGATACTCAATCATAATAAATATAAGAAAGTAAATGGCACGATGAGATATAAAAGTTATAAGAAGTTCTGACATAAGTCTAGAACACAACTCAATTAACAAAAGTCTAGAGTCTAGCTATCTCAACATAAATAAGGTCTCAACATAATACAACCCAAGTCTTAAAGTTAGAACAATCCAATACATAAATAAAATAGGCTAAGTGTTGTCTAAACAACTGCAGGTGGTGTCTTTTCTATGTGGAGTGGCTCCTCTGGAATCTCCGGGATAAAATCTTCATCTATTCCTGGACCATAATGGGTAGGGCAAAAATTCTCGAGATCCTCTAAAAATATTATCCAGTCAGGATTGGAGCGAAGCACAAACACTAATAGCAATTTCAATAAGAACTATAAAACAACGTAAGAAAATACAAAATAGAAGAAATACTGGAAGATAAGGAATACTGGAGAGACATGTAATCATCATATAGAACTAAATAGCAATGAACAGATATATGTGAATGCTAGAAATGAATGTACTGAAATAAAAGAATAGAAATTCTAGCTAAGTGTTATGAAATATTAATTTGCGATATGATCGGCTTAGGACTATATCATGCTTGTTATATATGATTGGCTATGATACATGTGAGGTCAGGCTAACCATCTGGTTAGTTATGATGCAAGAAAAAGTCGGGCTAATCATATATAACATGCTATGAGGTATGTAAATGGTCAGGCTACACCCTACGTGATGTGTGGAGTAAGCTATGATGCATGTAAAGTGGGGTATGATCATATAATCTTGCTAATATTTTTTCGTCCCCAGCTAGTACAATGGATTCCAATCATGACTCCTCATGACTGGTATCTATGATACTAGCCCATGTATCCACTATATCGAAATCAAGTATACACAACAACTAGAATCATAGTAATAATCAAAATAATAAAAACTGTCAGAGAATGTACTCGTCTATGGTCCTGAGCAATGTGTGAGGATCGATGTCCAAAACGGAGTCACAGAGACCTAAAGATAGAATATTAATAATAATTGGTGAATTAAAGGATGAGCATGATTAACTAACTAAATATGAGATTTCTAGGCCATGTCTAAGTCCAAACTAGGTTAACTAGGCCGATACCTCGTTACACTAGATTTTCTAGGTCTTAACAAGGTCAATTAGTCAATATTAGTCTTATACTAGCTAGTACTTGGTTATACTAAGTGTTCTAGGTCACAATACCTTGTTACTTATAATACCTATTAGTATCTTGGCTTATGAATAATTATCTTAAAGTCTAGCATATACCTTGGTTTTATTACCTTGGTATCACTCAACCTTATACTTATCTCTACATGTTGCTCCTAACACTAACATCCCTGCTACACACTTGTACCTATATTACCTACACTAAAATCAGTGTCACCTAGCTGATACTTGAGTTCACATACAACTCAATCCTAATACACCAATGCAACTACTAAATGTTAACTTAAGTTAACTAATATATATATCTTCCACTCGTACCACTGATACAACACTCTAGGTATCCTTATTTATATATATCTACCTTAGACATATTTCTAAATAACTAAGACACTCACTATCACTCAACCCATACCTCACTGATACTCCCACAGACCTATACTTCCTTCATGAACCTCTGAAACCAACTCCCACTGATACCACTGCACTTAAACAGACACACACACACACACACAACACACACACGCATCTTAACACTCAATTCCGATACTCTCAAACACATAACCATATACCCAAATGAACCCAGTGTAGTCCAGATCCCCTTCATCGAGTCTGTTGTGGCCCACATAACAAATCTTTGTATTCAGATTTATGCTTGCTCCTTCTTTGCCTCTGTGTGTTTCCAACACTGCTAACACATGCTCCAATAATGTGATACTCACCAACATACACATGTATTTACACAATGTTGAGCACAGGCACATCTATGCACCTAGTATACTGAATTTCCTCCCGATGCACACTGCTCTCCATATTGCAGACCTCTCATTCCTCTCTATCTCTAATTCCAAATGCAAGCATACCCATTCTCTCGATCACCACACCAACACACACACTCAAGACACCCCTGCACACAAACACAAATTTAGTCACTAACTCAACACTCCATTTATTTCCCTGGTGCATATTTTATACCTCACTGATATATGTAATCTCTGATACTCACTTGATACTACCCACACAGCACACCATAAGCCTCTAAGTATCAGTATTACTTTCCCCCTCTCAAACTAGTCAATATTTGAGCCCCCAAAGACTGGATACAACTACTTGAACCCCAATGCTCTAAACAGCCTTACTTGCATTGTCATATGCCACATTAACTCGATCACAACCAAAAACTGAATACTACCTACTAAACACAGTGATAGTCCCTGTTACCTGCAAATTCACTCAGTCACCAACCACATCAATCCACAATGTCCACACCCAGCACTGACACTAACAGCAAGTATTCAGTATGTCATGACCCGCACCCGAAATTTGGACACGAGTACGTGGGTACGTCCAGCCTACGCCGCAGCATCGGTGGTAGAACGCTGTCAAGGTCATGATACTATCTAAACAATCTCGTACGAGTATCCAACTCCATAAGGAGACACGGATAACACAATATAATATAAACAGCATACTTAATCACATAACTACAGTACGATAAGATATCGAAGAAATAAAATAAAATGCAACACAACTCTAAAAGTAAATAATCTAACTCAACAAATATCCAAGTCTTAACAAAGTATGCCGGAGACAAATCCGGTACCAATAAACTACTGAAAGAAACTAAATAGATAACTAGTGATTCCGGCTAGACCTCCCGGAATCACAACTGAACTACCAAGTCCAAGTCTGCAGCTACTCACCCTGTGGTCCATAAAGTGTCGGACACCGGTCCTCTAAGGCATAGTCTGGAAAAATATTTCCAGTCAGGAAGGAGCAAAGTACATTTCTAATAGCAGTTCTATATCAATGATATAAACTATGTAGCAGTATATAGATGGAAAAATACTAGATGCATGTACGAGAGATATACAATAAGGGAAATTCTGGAAATACTATAAATAAATGCGGGAAAGAACAATATATCAATGAGCAAGAATACTATGACTAAGTGTGTGAGTACTAGCTTTAACATGTGATCGGCTTGGGAACTTGTACAGGAATAATGGCCTGGCTAGTCATACGTGCGGTGTATGACCAATACTAATATGTGAACAAGACTTGTACATGAAGGGTATGATCACATATCTACACTAAAATACTCTCCACCCCCGACTGGTATAGTAGATCCAACCATGGTACATTATGGCACGGGATTCCCTAGGAAGGTAGCAAGTCTCCCCGGAAATCAGTGTCTGTACATGCACAAGATAACAATGAAACAAGACTTGTACAAGCTACACCATGAACAAGGAATAACATCTCATGACGAGATTCAGATATACCAATCCATGTAACCATCGTGTCAAGAGTATGGATATTTACACTAGATACAATGAACATAGGGGATATCATAAATAAGAAACTATCAAAGAATGTACTCGCCTTGGGTCCTTAGCTGGTAATACCAATGTCCTGTCCCAGAGTATCGTCTAGATGATCCAACAATCCTATAGACATATCATACAATATAATATTACATCAGACGTTACTCTAACACACCTTTATAAATACACTGGACTCAGGGCTATGCTAGGTATGATACTGGTCAACTAGGGTCAAGTGCGTCAAGTTGCACGGGCGTCGCGTCTGTGATTTCTATGCAAGACAAACGGTCAAAATGATATGGGGCTTGCCAGTACGTCAGTGTACATATGGCAGTAAACTAACATTTACTGGGTTACAGGTCAATGTAAAGACGGGGCATCCGTAATTACACTCGGGTTACCTAGTAGAGTTATATATTGAAATGTACATATTATAATCATAATATATATACCAATTAAATACGTACTTAATATATATAAGTGTATATCAATAATTTTGTACAAAATATGTATAAGTGTATATACACTAAATAGAAATATATATTATATATATACATAGGTAAAAATATACATAACACATTTTATATATATACAACCAATATTTATATGTATACAAGGAATATACATATATACTGAATATATATATATATATATATATATATATATATATATATATATATATATATATATATATATATATATATATATATATATATATACCAAATTAATACATATACCATATACACATATATGTACATATATATATACCAATATAAATATATATATTATGCTACATTTATATATATATATATACCAAAATATGTTTTATTAAACATATACCAATACAAATATATATACATATATATATATATACCAAAATAATACTTATACTATATACAGGTATATTATATACCAATTCGAACATTAATATATACGGATATATTAATAAATATATACATTAAATACATACATATAAATAGAGAAATACACGATATATATATATATATATATATATATATATATATATATATATATATATATATATATATATATATATATATATATATATATATATATATATATATATACGCGTATATATACAAAACATACATACACACGTACACACAAAATACACCCAAATACGTTGAAATCGTACCTGAGCGTGTCTACGACGATGACGAGGAGGTGGTTTTGATGTTGATGGTGGCTGGAGTAGGGATGGCCGGATGCTGGAGGGAGGTGCTGGCGGTGAACGGCTCGCCGGGTAAGAGAGGCAGGTCGGGGAGTGGTTGTCGGACTGGACTGACGATGGTGGTGGTGCTGGTTCTCGGGGGGAACTCGAGGGGGAGGTGGTGATAAGGGTGGTGGCTAGTGGTGGTAAGGTGGCAGCGGGAGGAGGAAGCGGCGGCACTGGTGGAGAGTGGTGGTTTGATGTGGGGTGGTGGTGATAGTTTGGGTTGGCCGTAGGGGGGAGGAGCTGGCCGGGGAAGAAGAGCAGCGGCCGGAGTAGCAGCTCGGGAAGAGGTGGTAGTGGTGGAGTTGGTTCTAATGGTGGTGGTAGGGTGGTTCCAATGGTGGTCGAGAGGGAGAATGAAAGGTCGGAAAGAGGCTGAGGGAGGGTGAAGGAGCTTCGCCGGGGTCGGGGTTTGGCCGGACTGAATGAAAGAAGCGGGGTCGGCGCCGGACTGAGTGGCCGAGCTGGCCAGGTGAACAGTGGTAGGGGAGATGGTTTATTTCCCTCTTCTTTTTTTCTAGATTTAATAAAATAGGAGAAGAAAGAAGAAGAAGAAGAAGAAGAAGAAGAAGAAGAAGAAGAAGAAGGGAAAAAGAAAATTTTGGAAAAATTTACCTACGGTTAGGGGCTTGTAAGGAGGGAGGAGAGAGAAGATGGGGGATTCCCTAGGTTTGGGGATTAGGTCATGGTTGGGAAGAGTGTGTGAAGTGACATTAAATAGGAAAGGATGTGTGGGAATGAATGGTGTTGATGCACCCATTTTGAATGGGTGGTCAGAATTTGACATGAGAGATTTACTCATGCAAGGATGAGGGTTGTTGACTAGTCAAATATTTGGGCTCTCTATTTTGTTTGAACCAATGGGGTGGTGACACCTAATGCAACATTTGCAAATTAGCCCCCCTTAAATTGGGTATTTGCACAGACACATGAAATGATAAAAATTTGGTGGGCAATTTGGTGTTTGATATTTTGTAGGGTGAGGGGTGTTGTGTGTTTTGTATGGGCTTAATTAATGGGGGCACTTGGATTAAATTGGGTTAAAATAAAATTAGTCAAAATGGTATCCCCAATTTAAATAGAAACAAATGCAAGCGATGTTCTAAAATTAATTAGAAATACATGAGGCTAGAATTAGGTTGGGACACAAATATCATTAATGAAGAATACTCAGAACAGAATATTACCCTAATTTGGGTTGCACGAAAAATGGATCGAGATCACCTCCAATTTCGATTGGAACGCACAACTATACAAAGTCAGATTTTTATTTAGAAATTAAATAAACGTCCGTGACGAATATTGTGCGGCTAAAATAAAGCACAAGAGAGCATAATTACGAGTTACAAAAATATCATAATGGAAGGCAGACACGTCTAGGACAAGGTTGTGAAATTTGTTGGAAGGCAAAAAGCTAGGGTAGCACTCCAAATATCGATCCAACGGCAAGGCACAACAATTAAATAAAATTATGGTAATTAATTACTATCTCCAATAATTAAATCCTAAATAATACAATAAAATACATAATCCTATAATTCGATCAGGTGTTCATCTAGTGGGCTTCTAGGTCAAGTCTACTAGCTCAACATTAATGAACACTGTATATATATAATATAAATACACATCTCATACAATTATTTATAAATTAATACACACAATATTAATAATATACAAAAAGTCAAAAATACCCCTGTTTTTGGAACGTGGTAGTGACAAGTCTACCCTCCTTAAAAGAATTTCGTCCTTGAAATTTAAATCCTTATAGTAGTATTTTCCATCAAAATTTAAATTCATCTACCCACCAAATCATGAAATAATCCACATTGTCATCTCACAAATTTTCAAAATTCTAAAATTATTGTATTCCTGAAAATCCTCGAAATAAAAACAATTTCTATTTTTCTTACAATTTTCTCCAAAATTTTAAGTTAATAATTAAATACTCAAAATTTAATATCCACTCCTCTAATTTAATTTCAATCAATGTATATATATAAAATTAAAATCTCGTCCCAAAAAGTTTGAATTCAAACACTAATCCATCAATGATTTTACTCCTCAATTTAAATCCAATCGATGCATATACAAAAAATCTAAATCCCCATCCCGAAAATTGAATTCAAACACTAATCCATTAATGATTTTATTCCTGGATTTCCTTTTTTTCTACAAAATACTCAACAATGCGATACTTATGGAATCTTCAAATGCAACATTCATAACATAAAATTTTAAATTCACATCTTGTAATCAAATAATGGTAATCTCCTTAATTTTCTCAAATTTTAATAATAACTTCAATCATATCCTAATCTTCCTAAAACTAATAAATTATCAATTCTGCCATGTTAAATTCTTAACCCTTTATTTAAATCAAAATTTAAGCATCTTGTCTTTCTTGTTAAGTCATAACCTCTTCATTAACTCTACTACGGTCAAAACCCAAATAATCACAGTCTAAGAAAATTCTATCTACAGTCATTCAATGTGCAATCTAAGGGAAACATGCATGGTTATGGTCTATTTTATCATGGTATTGCAGTCTCTGTCAGGGTGTACTACTAACTATATTCTAACAAGGAAATCATGAATTCAACTACGGTACTAAGGAATCAATCAATTAATCAATAGAGAGGACAGAAGGAAAGAAAGGAACAGAACATGCTAACATATCACCTGCAATATCGGTCTCCTTGACCGTCATCGCAAATGCTCCGCCCTGCTGGGGTGGCTCCCTCCGCAGGTGCTGAGCAATCTGCAGTTCCACAGGTGGCCTAACTGGATCTCTATAATTTGGAGTTACGCGCTGAGCTAGAGGGCAATCCCTCATTCGGTGTCCTGTATCACCACAGTGCAAACAAAGTCATAGCCTCAATCTACAGCTCTTCCAAGGGTGACCTGGCTTCTTACAGAAATGACAAGTCTGCTGTGTCTCTCTCGGAGGCTGCTGCTGATCCTGCTGAACACGAACTGGTGCCTGGTACTGCTGTTGATACTGAAATGTCCTCGGTTGTTGCTGAATATGGGGACGCTTGGCCGGTCCTGCGCTACCATTCGTATCTCCAGAAATATTCTGACTCCTCTTAGGCCTGAGATCCAGATCCTCTTCTGCAATCTGGGCATCCATCAAGATGTCCTCAAAGGTAGCGGTACGATGACCAGAAGTGTGCGACCTAATCTTTCTCGTCAGCCCCTTTCTAAACTTCCGGGCTCGATCTCCTGGGTCCCGAATCATAGACGATGCAAAATGGCTCAAACGACAGAATTATGCGGCGTACTCGTCGACCGACATGTTCCCTTGGACTAAGTCATGAAACTGACTTTCCAAGGTTCCCAAGGCCACGTCGGGAAAGAACTTCTCCTTGAAAAGCAACTTGAAGGTCTCCCAAGTAAGTCCTTCGCCAGTGAGTCTCGGCTCCGTGCGATACCACGTGAGTGCGATATCGAACATCTGACTGCCAGCGGCCTCTATCTGCAAGCTCTCCAGAATCTGGGCCAATCGCAGGCTCCTCTCTATATCCTCTATCCAGTCGTCTGCATAGAGTATCCCTTCGGTGCCTTTGAACTCTTGAGACATCATCCTCTTGAAGTCCACTATAGTGCCTAATCTCTGTTGTTGCTGTTGGCCAAGAAACTGCTGGGCAACTCTCTCCACAGCTTGGAGAGCCACCTGATGAGCATTCTCTATGCTCTCTCTCATCAGCTCGGTTTGTGCCTGGTGCACTTCTGCTTGCACCCTCTGAGCCTCAGCTTAAACTCGCTGAGCGTCTACCATGCCTTGGATTAAAGTAAACACCAGTGCCCCGTTAATGGGCATACCTTCAAAAAATGGAGTCGGTGGAGGAGGAAGGTTGTCCGTCACATCTGCGACAATCCTCTGAACAGGTGGGGGAGGAGGACCCCCAAAAAGTGTAGATACTCCTACATGTATCAAAGATGTAGGAGGAACTACGACTGTCTGTCCATCAGGTGGAGAGGTGGCAGACCCCTCTAAAGCTGGTGCTCCCACTCTCATAGATCGTGTCTTCGGTGACATCCTGAAGACAGATCCAAAAGAATCAATTAAGGCAATAAATGCGATATCATCAAGGAAGGACAATAAAGTTCTAAAAAATAATATTCAGAAGGAAATTAAGGACAATAAGATAATAGATTGGAAATATTTCTAGTTGTGATTGAGTATTCGCTCTCGTCCTAGTATCCTATGACCTATATCCTATCGTAAGCACGCAGTAGTGTAACTAAGAGGTCACACTACCACGACATCGCTCTAATTAGGAAGTCTGACCTGCATGGGCCGCCACTAAAAATGTGTCACGACCTACACTCAAAATTTGGGTACGAGTATGTGGGTACGTCCAGCCTATGCCACAGCATCGGCGGTAGAACGCTGTCAAGGTCATGATACTATCTAAACAATCTCGCACGAGTATCCAACTCTATAAGGAGATACGGATAACACAATATAATATAAATAGCATACTCAATCACATTACTACAGCACGATAAGATATCGAAGAAATAAAATAAAATGCAACACAAGTCTAAAAGTAAATAATCTAACTCAACAAATATCCAAGTCTCAACAAAGTATGCCGGAGACAAATCCGGTACCAATAAACTACTGAAAGAAACTAACTAGATAACTAGTGATTCCGGCTAGACCTCCCGGAATCACAACTGAACTACCAAGTCCAAGTCTGCAGCTACTCACCCTGTGGTCCATAAAGTGTCGGACACCGGTCCTCTAAGGCATAGTCTAGAAAAATATTTCCAGTCAGGAAGAAGCAAAGTACATTTCTAATAGCAGTTCTATATCAATGATATAAACTATGTAGCAGTATATAGATGGAAATATACTAGATGTATGTACGAGAGATATACAATAAGGGAAATACTGTAAATAAATGCGGGAAGGAACAATATGTCAATGAGCAAGAATACTATGACTAAGTGTGTGAGTACTAGCTTTAACATGTGATCGGCTTGGGAACTTGTACAGGAATAATGGCCTGGCTAGTTATACGTGCGATGTATGACCAACACTAACATGTGAACAAGACTTGTACATGAAGGATATGATCACATATCTACACTAAAATACTCCCTACCCCCGACTGGTATAGTAGATCCAACCATTGTACGCTATGGCACGGGATTCCCTAGGAAGGTAGCAAGTCTCCCCGGAAATCAGTGTCTGTACATGCACAAGATAACAATAAAATAAGTCTTGTACAAGCTACACCATGAACAAGGAATAATATCTCATGACAAGATCCAGATATACCAATCCGTGTAACCATCGTGTCAAGAGTATGGATATTTACACTAGATACAATGAACATAGGGGATATCATAAATAAGAAACTATCAGAGAATGTACTCGCCTTGGGTCCTTAGCTGGTAATACCAATGTCTTGTCCCAGAGTATCGTCTAGATGATCCAACAGTCCTATAGACATATCATACAATACAATATTGCATCAGACGTTACTTTAACACACCTTTATAAGTACACTGGACTCAGCGCTATGCTAGGTATGATACTGGTCAACTAGGGTCAAGTGCGCAAGTTGCACGGGCGTCGCGTCTGTGATTGTTGTGCAAGACAGACGGTCAAAATGATACGGGACTTGCCAGTACGTCAGTGTACATGTGGCAGTCAACTAACATTTACAGGATTACAGGTCAATGTAAAGACGGGGCATCCGTAATTACACTCGGGTTACCTAGTAGAGATATATATAGAAATGTACATATTATACTCATAATATATATACCAATTAAATACATACTTAATATATATAAGTGTATATCAATAATTTTGTACAAAATATGTATAAGTGTATATACACTAAATAGAAATATATATTATATATATACATAGGTAAAAATATACATAACATATTTTATATATATACAACCAATATTTATACGTATACAAGGAATATACATATATACTGAATATATATATATATATACCAAATTAATACATATACCATATACATATATATGTACATATATATATACCAATATAACTATATATATTATGCTACATTTATATATATATACCAAAATACGTTTTATTAAACATATACCAATACAAATATATATATATATATATATATATATATATATATATATATATATATATATATATATATATATATATATATATATATATATATATATATATATATATACCAAAATAATACTTATACTATATACATGTATATTATATACCAATTCGAACATTAACATATATCATATATATACGGATATATTAATACATATATACATTGAATACATATATATAAATAGAGAAATACACTATATATATATATATATATATATATATATATACATATACGCGTATATATACGAAACATACATACACACATACACACAAAATACACCCAAATACGTATACTACATACATACGTACGTACACGCGTACGTGAGGGGAAAAGTCATACCTGAGCGTGTCTACGATGACGATGAAGACGTCGGACGATGACGAGGAGGTGGTTCTGATGTTGATGGTGGCCGGAGTAGGGATGGCCGGATGTTGGAGGGAGGTGCTGGCGGTGAACGACTCGCCGGGTAAGATAGGCAGGTCGGTGAGTGGTTGCCGGACTGGACTGACGATGGTGGTGGTGCTAGTTCTCGGGAGAAACTCGAGGGGGAGGTGGTGATAAGGGTGGTGGCTGGTGGTGGTAAGGTGGCAGCGGGAGGAGGAAGCAGCGACACTGGTGGAGAGTGGTGGTTTAATGTGGGGTGGTGGTGATAGTTCGGGTTGGCCGTCGGGGGGAGAAGCTGGCCGGGGAAGAAGAGCAGCGGCCGGAGTAGCAGCTCGGGAAGAGGTGGTAGTGGTGGAGTTGGTTCTAATGGTGGTGGTAGGGTGGTTCTAATGGTGGTCGAGAGGGAGAATGAGAGGTCGGAAAGAGGCTGAGGGAGGGTGAAGGAGCTTCGTCGGGGTCGGGGTTTGGTCGAACTGAATGGAAGAAGCGGGGTCGACGCCAGACTGAGTGGCCAAGCTGGCCGGGTGAACAGTGGTAGGGGAGATGGTTTATTTCCCTCTTCTTTTTTTTCTAGATTTAATAAAAGAGGAGAAGAAGAAGAAGAAGAAGAAAGAAGAAGAAGAAGGGAAAAAGAAAATTTGGGAAAAATTTACCTACGGTTAGGGGCTTGTGAGAAGGAAAGAGAGAGAAGATGGGGGATTCCCTAGGTTTGGGGATTAGGTCATGGTTGGGAAGAGTGTGTGAAGTGACATTAAATAGGAAAGGATGTGTGGGAATGAATGGTGTTGATGCACCCATTTTGAATGGGTGATCAGGATTTGACATGAGAGATTTACTCATGCAAGGATGAGGGTTGTTGACTAGTCAAATATTTGGGCTCTCTATTTTATTTGAACCAATGGGGTGGTGACACCTAATGCAACATTTGCAAATTAGCCCCCTCCCTAAATTGGGTATTTGCACAGACACATAAAATGATAAAAATTTGGTGGGCAATTTGGTGTTTGATATTTTGTAGGGTGAGGGGTGTTGTGTGTTTTGTATGAGCGTAATTAATGGGGGCACTTGGATTAAATTGGGTTAAAATAAAATTAGTCAAAATGGTATCCCCAATTTAAATAGAAACAAATGCAAGCGATGTTCTAAAATTAATTAGAAATACATGAGGCTAAAATTAGGTTGGGATACAAATATCATTAATGAAGAAGACTCAGAACAGAATATTACCCTAATTTGGGTTGCACGAAAAATGGATCGAGATCACCTCCAATTTCAATTGGAACACACAACTATACAAAGTCGGATTTTTATTTAGAAATTAAATAAACGTCCGTGACGAATATTGTGCGGCTAAAATGAAGCACAAGAGAGCATAATTACGAGTTACAAAAATATCATAATAGAAGGCGGACACGTCTAGGACAAGGTTGTGAAATTTGTTGGAAGGCAAAAAGCTAGGGTAGCGCTCCAAATATCGAAGCAACGGCAAGGCACAACAATTAAATAAAATTACGATAATTAATTACTATCTCCAATAATTAAATCCTAAATAATACAATAAATACATAATCCTATAATTCGATCAGGTGTTCATCTAGTGGGCTTCTAGGTCAAGTCTACTAGCTCAACATTAATGAACATTGTATATATATATAATATAAATACACATCTCATATAATTATTTATAAATTAATACACACAATATTAATAATATACAAAAAGTCAAAAATACCCCTGTTTTTGGAACGTGGTAGTGACGCAGTACTTGCTCGAGCAGTGTCTTGCTGCTGCTAGGCTACATTGCCTTAGCCCGATACCTTCCCTCACTGTCTTGAACCTACTGCTACACACCACTGTGTCACTACCCACTATACAGTCACACTTACCCGATCCCCTCACACACATGACCATTATACATACACCTTAAATAATATATATATATAAATATATATATATATATATATATATATAATATATATATATATATATATATATATATATCCAATAACATATGAATTTAGCATTCTAAATAAGTATACCCTCTATTGGTCATTTTAACAAGCACCTAGTGTGCACAAGCAATGTACTCATGATACACTCATGCCAAAACCTTTAATAACCTATTAATCACACTAATACATTATATATATATAGGGAAAAATACATTATATATTAGTTGTTATAAAAATAGGAAAAAATATACCCATAACCACAAAGCCCCAAATATGCACACAACATCATGAAAACTAATAGAGACTAATTTTCTCTTCTTGAGGCTATTCTTAAACCATGGGTGGGTTCCTAATGGCCAACAAATAAGTAAAATCGAATTTTAAAGAGAAATTTTAGATTTTCACCTATTGGGAGATGAATTCCCAATGCAAATTTTTTCTTCTCCAAGGCTCCTTGTGACTTAAACTTCTAGGCCTCTTAGATGAGGGAAATGAGAGGGTTTGGGATTTTAAACTCTAAAATTTGTGGACGAAAGAAAGGGTTTGGGGTTTTAAACTCTGAAATTTGTGGAGGAAAGAAAGGGTTTGGGGGAAGAACTATTTTTAGGGTTTTTCATGAGCTATGAAGAACTAGAGGGAGGCTCCCTCTCTCCTTTATAGGGTTGGCCACACCTAGGGCTTAGGGTTTGCATTGCATAAAGTCCTCAATGCCCCTATGGTTAGTCATGAAGAGTTATTCAAATAAGTGGGGTTTAGTCCTAAGTGAGGGGTTTAACTAAATTCTAATTAAAAAAGGATAGGGATTAATTAGTGGGTTCAAATATGACTAGTCTAATATAAAGTCCATGGTCACATCAAGTCTAGTCCACTAACCCATATCATTAATAATAATAATACTACACATTATACATATTATGTAACTACAACACAATATATATAAAGATATTGTAAAAGACAATAATGCCCATACTCTAGAAATGTGGTAGTAACAGTTAAGCACGATCTATCCGATCAACCGACTAGCGTCCATTCATTGGGTCAAACATAGCACACATGTTTACTATTCCAAGTCTAACACTAAGTCTTGCTGCCCCAGTTCTATGGCTTTGTTTAAGCAATATGCTAAAGTCGGTCACACAGGTTTTTTCACTCGGCACAAGGTCGTCTGCCTAATTACTAGGTTAGCTTACAAGGTCATAGGTACAAGTTCAAGCACACGATTCGTTGTACAAATTTGTCGCACGATACTCGCCCCAATTCCTAAGGTCAAACCATTATTTATTTGCACGAGATATTCTACCCAAGCTCGTTTCACTCAAATTTTTAAACATCGAGCACGGATTATCCTACACACATTAACACGTTCATTTGTACAAAGTTCGAGTCCGTTCAGTCAAATCTACGATATATCCAAGTTGCGGGACAAGACTAGGAATTCATATAGTTAATCTCCTCAAGCATATTTTGATAGGATCCATCTATTCATTCTAAGTCTAGACCACCAAGATAAGATTCTGTTCTAAACCTTTGATTATAACTCTAAGTCATCCAACAAGATTTATGTATCCGTTCACAAAACCATCAAGCGTGATTTACTCTAGGTTCTAGGCTAACTTATCCGTGTAACACTTCTGATTTACTTGTATTCCTAAATTTGTCTTATCGTGTCGAACCAAAATTTAAGATGATCCATCAGTTGTCATGCTTCGGTCTCTCGTAAGTTCGATCATTATCGTTGGATGTGAGATCACCATGCCAACACTCCTGCTGGATAATTATCATAATCCGGACATGACGTATTCATGAGTATAGAGTTACGCTCGTACAAGACAAGAATGTCGAACGTTATGGTTATATTTAAAATGATTAAGACACCTTATTATTTTACTTTGCTCCATCCAAGTATATATATATATATATATATATATATATATATCCACCAAGTCATGTCTGTTCATGTCGTAATTATAATTTATTTAGCAAAATTATCCAACTTCAATGTTACCGTTTGATAAATCCATAGTCTACTTCTGGCATTCCTCAAACAATTAAGTTTCAATTTCTCAAGCTAAAGTCTATCCACTTTTGATACATTCCATTCATCAAGTTCGTTTGAAATAATTACCGAACATGTTCCCATGAGTTCAATTATCCCCGCCATATGTGAAATTACCACGCCGGCTCTCCCGTAGGATAATCGTTCTCTTTAGGACTAATTTTGAAGGTTATCTTTTCGAACTAGATTCAAGATCATTCTTCTAACTCCAGGTTAATTCCGTTATCGCTTATCTTTTTTATTGAACCACAATATTCTTTCTTGGGCTAACTTCTATTCGAGCGATATTGTATTCAAGTTCAATCCGTTTGATTCAATCCAAAATCGCTAACATGATCCTCCAAGTTTCCACCAAGTTTTCTTAACCAAGATATCGATTTCACATCCTTGAATCCCTATTCGATATATGCCTTATCACTTGTTCAGGACATTCCCAAAATGTTCAATCTAACTATCGCACGAGACCTATAAATCCGTTTGAACATTTCTAAATGAATCATACACCACTCAAGAATTAAGTCACCCAATTAAATCCTCAATCAGTATTCGCATTAATCACTAGCATATTCATTAAGTTGTTCCTTAGAATTTTTTGCACGATACCTAAGCATCGCCTGATAAATCTTAGTCTCGTATATGTCTTGTTAATAGTCATCCAAGTAAACCATATTTGATTTGTTTCTTTCGACGCAAAATACCGTTCGAGCTATATCCCAAAAATCCAAGCACGATTCTCAATATTCGTCTTAGCGATAAACTGATAACATTTCTATCGGTTGCCATTCTAAGTCTGACTTATCTTTATCTGAATGATATCCTAATCTTGCTTGCAACTAGCTCGTACCAAAGGGTCTTGAAGTACGATACTCAACAAAACTTAGTCGAAAGGCTGTGTGCATAGCTAACCGTTCGGACGATATTCTATTTCGCACACTAACCAGTTGGAAAATCATGTATAGGTATTGGGGTTTGTACATAACTTATAATTTTTAGCACGAGTCTAATCCCACAAGGTCTAACACAGGTCAGCACAAAGGCCATCGTATCACAATTTTGTACAAGCAATCATATCATTCACATGCAACTTTTTGAAAGTATTTAGACTCATTGTATGAAATATTTCATCGGATCAATAAGAGAGAGTGTATGCACATAACCTACGAACGAGCTTTCAAAACTGAAAAAATTGATACGAAGTCAAAAGACGTAAAGCCATGCTTTGATACTAATATGTCATGTCCCGATCTTCCACAAGTAATCGGCCGTCCCCTCTAGGCACGAATCACCGCACCAGCGCTCCCACAGGATGATCTTTCCCATTTGGACGTGATGCCGCAAGAGCGTAAGTCGCGCCCGTGCAAGGCCATGATCTGAATAGGGGTAAGAGGTCTAAGCCACAGAGTTGCACAGATAGTCTGAGTGCAGCGGAATAAAAAATACACAGGCAATTGGTAACAAGTTCACAGAGTCATCAATAGCGAAAGCATGATTAACACAAGTATAGAAGTAAAACAAGCTCTTTATTGATATTGAACAAGTGTTACAAGTGGCGCTAGGATGAGATTATAAGTCGCTCAAGCCTCTCTCTTTCTGAAACAGTAAAAGCGTGCTAAGTGGCTACATTTGTGGAATAATATATAAGTGATATTCCAATATTATGTCTTGTATATGCACTTCAGTTTCGGACACAACTCTCCAAGGCTCCAGAGTGAACTCCTCGCCTTAGCACGCATGAATGAGGCATTCGCACCGAACAAAATTTTTCCGCACCCTGCAAGTAATCTGGTGGGTTGTCCGTACATGAATGCACTGGTGGGGAGGCTTCTCGCCCACTCGACATATTCAAATACGCTATATAGGTTCCATGCACCATCTATTAAGTTATCTTTCTAGTCTTGCCTTAGGATCAGTTTCATGGCATAATGAATAGCCTAACTCGTGTGGTAATGCGCCGTACGATATACAAAGAAACACGACGAGACTTACCAACTTATCCTCCGTCCTTCCCTGTCCAAGACAAACCAAGTTAAATTAAGTACGGGCATATATATAAAATAAATTCCAGGGCAATAGCATAAGCAAACATAAGTATCATGAGCGAGGTACCATTTCAGGTGCACGAGTTATACGAATTATTCAGGCGTATTACAGAAGATGTTCAAGTATTTAGTTATGTAAAAGTGTGTCATATTCATATCCGTTCAGGTGTTTCAGATACAGCTATAGGTATATGTGTATTATATAGAGCAGTTGCCTATAATGCAATAACTCGCACGCGGGTTGCCGCAATTGAGTCAACTTAATTCATATGATAGAAGGTCACTGGCATGACTTCCATAGTAGATGGTGTAGTCTCAAGACGAAGATGGAGTGCAATCAAAAATATAATACGGACGACATTACACCCATCTCGCCGATACCAGACGACTACCAGATGGTTTCGTCTAGATCAGATCGGTCCTAGTGCCCCAACGACCATCCGCGAAACTGGATTAAAAAAATCCATCTTGTGCACAAGCTGTCCGTGACCATGCGTATCCTCAAGTTTTCTAGATTCTCGTAGGTACAGATACAGTTACAAATTCAGTTCAATCAGTATAATATAGACTCTCCAAGTCGCCAGATTTAGTACATGACGAGTATTAATTTGCAGAGCTGTTGTGATGTTATCTTGCTTAACTGTCCATTTATGTAGTCCCCTAGTTCGGGAAATGCCTTGGCGACCTAACGACCCCAAATACTTTTAATGTTCTGTACTTGGCTCGGAATAACTATTTGATAGCCTTCCTGCCTCAACTGAGTGGATCACAGATAGTAAAGTGCGATGAATTATGGCATGCATATAAGTGACAAGCATTAAATCAAGACAACGAGTACAAGTTAGCATCTAAGTAGGCAAGCATTTTATTTGTGTGAACATAAGCATAAGGAAATATATAGTATAGCCTTTACGTTTTGCACGGGCCTAAGGGGTAGTACGAAGAGTGAAGTCGTACAGGGACATACCGAGTGACATAGTCTATGGGCGTGCAGTGTAGCAAGTGAAGCAGTGCACTACGAAGAGTATAATGTTCTACTCGAGACATAGCGGGGTCTACTTGCACAAGACAAAGGTAGCATGCGAGGGTCTATTTAAAAGCAAAGTTTTATTTCCATGTTCTAACACAAACAATAACAAGTTGGGATTATTTCCTTAGTTAGGTGTGTTATATTCTTTATTAGCATGCATGGGTGTTACACCTAGCGATTAGAATGTATTGTCCATATTTTAAGTGTGCTGGCTAAGCAAAGACAAGTTTATCGTAGCCACCCACCTTAGCGATGATTCGCCTCGGTCGAGCGATACTCCGAGAGAGCCTTTGAAAGTCTAAGTCTGAACTCCTGAAGGGCCATGTCTGGAAATCCTTTGCTTCAACGAGTCTTCTTGCTGAGAAAAGCGGGTCAGGTCATTGCACTTGCGTTGTTTGAATCGGTTGTCCGCTTGAACGGAACATGTCATTACAAATATGGCCAGTCCCCTCTTTCCCCCTTCCCAAGCAATATACAATGTCTATGGTACCCCTACTAGATAGTCACAAGGTTTAATTATGGAGGACTATATTAGGAAGCTTCTAATTCTACATAAACTAATCTAATCTCCTTAATTAATTAAGGGAATGGGTCTAATAGGCCTAATCCAAAGTTGGGCTCAATGTGTCATGACAAACTAATGGGCTCACTAATGACAAGTCCAAATAAATATAGGGTAGCCCACTAATCAATAATTAAATAGCACAACATAATATAATTAATTAGTAGCACATATATAAAAATTTAATTACTAAATAATAAATATGCTAATGATAAAATTATCCTAATCTAGAAATATGATAGTGACAGGAGGATCGGGTTTTGGTGTAATTTGTGAGCAGGTAGGTTGTTTGTGTGTGTTGTGTGCATAATAGTGTGTTAGTATATGAGCTTAGGTGTAGAAGTGTGATGTAAAGTTGGTACAGATGATGGATATATATACTTTAACTTGATGCCTAGTTGTATTAGACTGTCACAAGAAGAGATACCATATTGCTATAACCATCAGTGTATATCCCTCAAGTATGGTATCAGACATACCCATGAACTAGTGGTATAAATGTAGGATTAATGTGAGAATCGAGTGGTAGGTCTGATCCAAATCAGTGAGGTGAGTGAGTGAGGGGTATTAGAGATCAATGTCTGTTATGTGATTTGTTCATAATGCATTCGAGGAGAGGGGGAATGGCCTGGGATTTCAGTAGTAGTTGTACCGAGGGGTTGTGAAGTGAAAGTAGGGGGAGTGATGAAGGTAGGTCTTGGAGTTAGTATAGATTAGTATCAATAGATGATAAGAGTTGAGTATCCTATATTGGGCAGGGAGTTTCTTAGTGGTCTAAGAATTTGAAGCAAGGTATTATGTTAGGATGCAAGTATTAAGGTATAGTGAATAACTTAGTAGGTATCATGATTATTGATACCAAATTGCAATTAGGTATTATAGTATCTATATAATACTTGAGGCATCCTACTGGTACCAAGTGTTAGAATTAGATGTGGGGTTAAGTGTCTAGAATTTGGGTAAGATAATAGATAAAATACTAGTAATGGGTTATGATACTAGGTAATAGCTAAGGTAATCTATTATACCATATATTATATTATATATATATATATATATATATATATATATATATATATATATATATATATATATATATATATATATATAAACTACTTAGTATGACCTAAAAAACATAGTATTAGCCATTATTCGCTAATTTAGTCTTGTAACCAACTTAGAAGTTAGTTTTGAACCTATAATCAAGGTATCGACTTGGTTTGACATAGTTTGACTAGTATGACCTACTTTAGACCTAGAAACCATATTTTAACTTATTTAAGCATGTTTATTACTATAATACACCAAATAACATAGAATTTCATATATAGGTCAGTGTGACATCAGTTCTAACACCGTTTTGCATCCATTGCTCAGGATCACAGGCGAGTACATTCTCTAATAGTTCTCTTACTTGATAGTTATTATAATGCATATATTTAGTGATATCTTACTTGATTCCTAACATACTGGTTACACAGATTGGTATATAGTTGATCCATGTTATGAGATGTTACTATATCGTGATTACCTTGTATATCTCAGTGATTATATAGACCGTGATCATCGTGCTTGTATTATAAACCATGCATGGTGATTATCGTATCGTGACTTATCGTGACTTGGATCCATTATACTAGTCGGGGCGAGAGAGTGCTAAGTGGATATGTGATCAACCATTTTAGACATTGTAGACATTATTTGATAGCTAATCACGTATGTGATTGAGTTGTACCATCGTATACATTGTTTGATAGCTAATCACCTATGTGATTGAGCCGTACAATCGTAAAAATTATTTGATAGCTAATCACGTATGTGATTGAGCCGTACTATCCTAGACATTGATTGATAGCTAATTATACCTTACTGTATGATTGAGCCGTACTAATGTAGACATCGTATAGTATCATTGATGATTGATCACATATTGAAAGCAGTACTTTAAAACACTTAGTCAGTTAGATATAATCTTTCCTGTTTATTTCTACATTTTATTTCATTACCCTATTGTATTTGCCTATTTATTTTCCACTATTTATCATGTTCTGATATTTATGGTTTATCTTGCTATTTACTATCTTATAGTTTCTACCATGTATTGGAACTGCTGTTAGAGTTGTATTCGTTCTATCCCGACTGGATATATTTTTTAAATGATTACTTGGAGGATTTGTGTCCGACGTATCATGGACCCCAGGAGGTAGCAGATGCAGCTTTCGACCCTTTAGTTCAGGAGTGATTGCCGAGAGGCCTAGCCGGTATCACTAGTTATTCTAGTCATCCCTTCTTAACATTAGTACTGGATTTATTTCCAGCATATTCGAATTTTGAGATGTATTATTTTTACTCCTAAACTTATGGATTATTGATAGACTTGTTTGGATCGTTATATATATTGAGACTATTTGTATTTTGTGGATGGACTATTAGACTTGGATATTATTGTGATGTCTAGTTTGAGACTTTATGATTCCATTTTCTTCTATTTGATATCGTGCCATTATCATGCTCTAGTCTTATTGTGATTGAGTATTGATTATCATATATATTGTCATCTTGTCCTCCGCATGGAGTTGAGATATCATTGACAGGTTTCATATATTATTGTGTGAGATGGATAGATAGTATTGTTAACCTAGACAACGTTCTACCATCGATGTTGCGGCGTAGGCTGAACATACCCACGTACTCGTGCCCGATCATCTGGACACGGGTCGTGACAACAACTTAATTAAATGTGCTATTTTAGGATTGCATCATGGATTAGCTTAATAAAATATATTATTTTAGGAATACATCATAAATTATTTGAATGGTACATCATTTACAGTGCAAATTAAGTTTTTTCTCAAATATCATTTGTTAGCATGCTGTATGCATTTATTAGCATTCTGCATTCATTAACATCTTAATTAAATATAATATTTTAGGAATGCATCATGAGTTTTTTTAACGGTTCATCATTAGCACCATTAGTATGCTGCATGCTGATTTAGAAAGACTAAAATACATTATACATAATGTATTCAAACTTTATAAGTACCTAATTAAAAATTAAATGTGCTGCATTTATTAGCATTTTAATTAAATATGATACTTTAGGAATGTATCATGAGTTTTTTGAATGATGCATCATTTATGGTACAAATTAAGTTTTTCTAAAATAACATTCATTAGCATGATGCATATATTCATTAGCATCTTAATTAAATATGTTATTTTAGAAATGCATCGTATATTTTTTGAACGATACATCATTTACGGTACAAATTGAGGTTTTTTTCTTTCTAAAATACCATTCGTTAGCATAGTGCATGCATTCATTAGTATTTTAACTAAATTTATTATTTTAGGAATGCATCATTAGCCCCATTAGCATTATGTATTCATTAATATCTTAATTAAATGTGTTATTTTATGAATGCATCATGAGTTTTTTGAACAATGCATCATTATCATCGTTAGTATGCAGAATGCTGATTTAGAAAGACTAAAATGCACGATATGTGTATTCAAATTTTGTAAGACCATTAGTATGCTGCAAGGGTATAGAATAAATTTTTTTCACGGTGAAGCCTAAGTGTTATCATTATATATATACTAAAAGTCGTGCACGTGTGTTGCTCGTGTCTTCTGTCTGTATTTTTTTTCCTCCCCTTTAAAATATATACTTGCACGACAAATCTATTATTAATAGCTATTAGTAATTATGTTAGTGGGGAGGTGTGTGATGTACATGTTTACCTTTAGTTAATTTAAGCATATTTTGATATATATATATATATATATATATATATATATATATATATATACTAGAAGTCGCGCACGTGCGTTGCACGTGTTTTGTCTGTGGTTTTTTTTCCTCCCTTTTAAAATATATACTTGTATGACAAACCTATTTTGAAATAATATAAAATATTTTGAAGTAACTTTATTTTTGAGATGATAAACATTTATGTAGTTGAAAGTGTGTAATTATTAGTTGTTAGTAATTATGTTAGTGGGAATGTGTGTAATTTACATGTTTATCCCTAGTTAATTTAAGTATATTTTGATATATATATTTAAGATTAGAGAAGGACATTTTTGGAACATGAAAGTTCCACGGTGAAGCTTAAAAGTTTTTGTGTTATATATACTAGTATATATGTACGTGCTTTGCACGTATCTTGAAGTGGATGATTTTGATGAGTTGGTTTAACTTTGCTGCTTTTAATTATATAGGTTAAGAGTTCAACCATTGAAATTTCTTGGTAATAGCTTAAAAAACTTAGCAAGTAGCATGAATTCTTTGATTTCTATAATATATTAATGCATCCCTTAAATGGTTGTCATTGAAATTTATTGTAGGTATTATTTTTAATTAGTAAATATAATGAAGGGTCTTTTTGGAAAGAAAACTTTCACGGTGAAGCCTACTTTCCTCATTATATAGTAGAATAGATTATATAGTAGAATAGATAGATATAGTAGAATATATATATATATATATATATATATATATATATATATATATATATAACTCCTATTATTAATTGGAAGAAATAATTTATTTTTTGTAGGATCAGATCGGATCGGGTCGGGACTCTAAACCTGAAGGAAAAATTCGATCCGACCCGGTTAAAAAAAATGGTTCGGACCGGATCGGATCCACGTCTGGAGACTGGAAATCCATGACTCGGTTGGAAAGTGGGTCAGGCCAGACGGTTTTTCCGGTCTCGGGGTTTGATCCGACTTGGGCTACTCTCAAACTCAAATTTAACCGGGTCAGTCCCAAGCTGGTTTGTGAGCCGACGCACATTACCCCTCTAATTGCGAGTGAATGACATCGAGCAATGACAAAATTGCTAATCAATGGTCCATATCTACTACGCCTCGAAAGTCCGGCGATCCGACAGCAAGCACAGGAGAAAACCACGGTAGCACTTTAGGGTTAGGGTTCTAATAATATATCTCCCGCTGGCAAAAACGCGGCTCGATTCCCATCACCTCCTGTAGGGGAAACTTCACCACCATCCGACGGACACCGTAATCCAATCCAACGTGGTAATCCTACCCGCGAGTGACAAGAACGAGAGATATAAATAGGTAAATAGTCGCTTGCCGCTCCTCTTTCTAAAACCCTTTCTAAATCCTCCCAATTCTTTCTTTTACTCTCTCGCTCCCCCCCCCCCCCCCCCCCAAAAACCAAAAGTAGGGCTAGGTTTTTTCTGAAATTTTGAGGATGAAGATGGTGGCGGACAAAGGAAAGAAGACGAAGGTGGGAGAGAGAGGGGAGGACGAGGAGCCGGAGCACATTGACGGAGAGCTCGTGCTCTCCATTGAGAAGTTGCAGGAGATCCAGGACGAGCTCGAGAAGGTGATTTAGTTGAATTAATGGTCATAAATTTGGTGTCTTTTGATTTTCTTAATTCAGTGATCAATCTCGATCTTTTGGGTGTTTTAAGAGTAAATTTGATGTTTTTTCATCAGATTCTTGTTGATTTTTAGGAGTACTAATTGATACAAGTTCAGAAAATGGTATAAAGATGATCAATTTGCAAATTTACAGAGAGATCTATCGAAGATGCCAATTTAGAATATAGGCCTAGCGAGATTAACCCATGGAGCATTTAATTCATGGTGTGATCTATTGGACGTCTATGTTGACTGAAACAAATACTACATGGTAATACGGACACTTTGATTCGACTTGAGAAATTGCAGGAGATCCAGGACGAGCTCGAGAAGGTGATTTAGTTGATTAATGGTCATACATTTGGTGTCTTTTGATTTGCTTAATTCAGTTATTAATCTCGATCTTTTGGGTGTTTTTAGAGTAAATTTGATGTTTTTTCATCAAATTCTTGATCATCTTTAGGAGTACTAGTTGGTAGAAGTTCAGAAAATGGTTAAAAGATGAACAATTTGCAAATTTGCAGAGAGATCTATCGAAGATGCCAATTTAGAATATAGGACCTGAGATTAAGCCATTGGGAATTTAATTCACTAGTGTGATTTATAGGAAATTGTGTGGTTAAACTTTTACTGGAATCGACTCTTTATTGATGTCTATGTTGACTGAAATGAATACCACATGTCAATACGGACACTTTGATTCGACTCTACCCCAGCTTTGGATTGTTCAAGTGTGATTTTGACGTGTGTTATGTCCATGCTTGGTGCACCAATACGACACAGACTTTTCAATACAAATTAGAAAGCAATTTGAGGGAAATGTTCAGACCATGTTTGGTTCGTGGAATCAAGGCCTTGGGAAAGGTAAGTCATTCATTTTCTTGTTTGGGTGTCAAAGGAAAGCAATAGGAAAAGAAAATGATTCCCAAAGGAAAGAAAAATATGGGTGAAATGGTTCCCCCACCCACCCAAGGATTCACTTTCCCACCCTAAGGATTTTTCTTTTCCTCTCAATTTTTTTAGCCTTTCCAAACACCGGAAAGGAAATTAGATGGAAATTGCAAATTTTCAAATGAAAGGAAAGAACAAAGAATTGATGCACTTTCCTTTCTGCGAGACCTAAGAGCAATGTTTTAAAAACAAGTTCAACCATTGACCAACGAGCTCCATGACCATGACGACTAATCAGACCGGTTATACCTTTCAGTTCAAAGACGAATATATATATATATATAGAGAGAGAGAGAGTAGTTGAAGATTTTTTGTCATGGACTTTCCTAATTTATTAAGATTCACAACATGTGGAATTTATATTGAGACCTAATACAAACCAATAACATATCAGCCAACCAAAATAAATGAACCAGGTCAATATTCACTCTTAATATGTCAATGAACAACTGATTGGATAAAATGAAAAACCATTCTTGGCATAAAGGTTCAGCTTGTGTATCTTGTGTAATGATTAAGACAGTCAAATGTTTCTTTATAGGTTACTGGTTGGATTCTTGATGTTCACCAAAAAAACATTTCTTTTACTAATGTACTCTTTTGTTTGAACCATTTGGTTCAGTTGAAACTCTACTGGGTTGAGTGGTTTGAACGGGTTGACATGTCTGATCCGGTTTTGAGCGGCTCATTCAATCCACCGAACCGAACCGGAGTAGTGACCGTGTCATTGTCCAACCGGTTCAACCGGTTTTTAAAACATTGGTCAAGAGTATATCAGCATGAGGATTGAGATAATGCTGTCTTTAAAATAGGATAGCGTCTTGTCACTTTTTGTCAGTCAATTAAGATCTTTCTCTAGAAATACAATTTGTTCAGTCGCTACTGTGCAACAAGTTACAGGAAATGAAATAAGAATGGAGGATCATTTTGTTAACTCGTTAGTATTCCCCGGGAAGACTACTCTCCCCACCCTCTTGGCAGAAGGGGACCCATTTTAAGTTGGTTCCACAAATAGCAAAATTAGTACTAATTATAGATTCATGACCACATGATTTTTATCGACTTAGAGAAAGCTGGATATAATTTGTGTGGGTTTTAGAGAAAAAAAACAAGTCCCTATTAGCTATGTTGTGTTGTGACTAATAATAATATGTACGATGGAATTGCAACAATCATGCAAACCATTGGAGGAGATAGAAAACCACATACATGAAGGATCAACATTAAGGTATTACCTTTGCACTGGTTGTGGATGGAATTACTTGGCATATTGAGTAGGATGTTATATTGTGGATGATGTTTGTTGACGATACTATGCTGGTTAATAAGATTAGAGAAGGGTTGTATTAATATGCTAAAATAGAAGTAAGCAACTTTGGAATCTAACAATTTTAAAATTAGTAGGCTGAAAATAATTAATTTGAAAACTACTAGGACAAAAATAGTGTATTGTAATGTAACTTCAATAGGAAGGTAAAGAGAAATAAGGGAGTACATATGGACAGACGAGATGCCAAATAATTTTCAATATTCATCATGATGGAGAGATCAGAAATGATGTTGTGCATAGAGTTTATAATGGTGGTCAAATGGAGGAGTGCATAAAATTGAAACAGAATTTGTTTGAATATACCCAATATTTCATTGGAGGTACTGCCTTTCTCTAACTTATATTAAATTGAGTTACATTATGACTGTATTTGTTTGACTTTTTGTGTTATGTGTTTTCTGACTCTCTTCTTCCTCCCGTCTCTGTTTTTCTTATGGTGAGAATCACAAGATTCATTTGCATGGTGAGAATCACAAGATTCATTTGCATATGTATCCTGTTTCTTCTACTACTGTTGTTTTCATGAAAAACCAATCTTGTGTAAAATTGCATCCTGTATCTAATATTTCAAGATAGTGTTTGTTGGCATGTCATAGAAATTATTGTTATTCGTTATGTGATTCCTGCAATTAGCTCTGGATAGTTAAGCAGTCATAAGCAATGACACCTAGGAAGCAACAACATGTTTACAGCTCTTTATATCCATAGTCCATAATGTGGTCCAGATACATGTCAAGTATTGTTCTGGATGTATCAGACCAAAAACCATTTTTAATGGATCCTGAGCAAGTCATATACGGCCACATAGGAAGGTTATGTCTATCTATCATTTGCATTGAAAGGGGCATCAGTTTTAAAATTGTTTAACTTTTATCTATAAAGATTTTAGTAACTTTCCTCTCAACTTTTCTTTCTTTTTTATCTCCCCTTTTGTCCTTTCACCTTCTGCACCCCCCCCACCCACCAAAACCCTAAGTACTAATTGAAGATGATGGCAATCAGTGACAGCGACAATGAACATTGTGGTTGCATCGAACGTCAGGAGGACTTGCGTTGGCATTGACAATCTGGAGCAGAAGGAACGATATTGTGCTCTCCCCCTTTGTTCTTCCTTTTGTTTCTTGTTTCTCTTGCTGTAGTGGTAGTTGGCAATTACACATACAAAGCAGCAACAAGGACAGTGAACAGTTTTCCGTTCTCTTCTTTCCTTTTATCCTTCTTTGGTTTTCTTTTTTCAACAGTAAAATACCCTTGTCCAATACCAGGCCAGGTGTTTTTATTCTTCGTATCGCTAAAATATAAGATGGCCGTGTTTCCTTGAATTCTAAATAACAAACACTTGAAAGACAAGGCAATGAAACTTACTTTTGGTTGATGGATCAGAGACTATACTATTTAGTTTATAAAATCTAAACATAACACACTAGAATACAATTTTGTAGCGTATTCTGCATACATGTATCTTAACCTTCATAGTTAGCGTTGAATGCCTCTCTTGGGGTTTTTTGGTGTGGGAGGTGGGAGGGGGGGGGGGTATCACGTCCCGGCTCCGAAGAACCGAAAGTAGCCACAGACGTGATGTCGTACAAACCTAGATTGTACTTGTACAAGGCAAGATGATAGACAATGCATGGTATATCTCAGAAACAACGATATCGCAGCGGAATTAAGCAGACAAATTGAAGTCACAATGAATATAATGAAAAGCTTCTCTTTATTGATAATGACAATTGAGCACATGTCTTACAAAAGATTTACAAAGCTTCTCAAATACAACTGATACTTAGTCAATTGGCTTACATTGATATTTGTCGTCTTGGTTTACAATCTCATTGGTACAACTGAATAACATTGTTCCATACATTATGTTCCTTATAACAGAAGACGTCTCCAATGGAAGAAGAGCTTCTGCGTATCCCAACAATGCTTCGATACCTCGGAACAACTCCAACCACTCCCCTAAGTTGAGTACCTGGGGATGTCCACAAACGTGGGTCAGTACATATCGCGTACTGGTAAGCAGAAACTAGCCCACTCGCCTAAACCAACACTAAGTAATCATGTGAGAAGCATGCACATTTATTTAGTGATCATTCTATTAGGGATTAAGTTCATTTCAATGTAATCAAGATATCTTAGCAGCACAGTAAAAGCATCATTAACGGTTCAGCAACATAATGAAAACATGTTATAGATCAGCAACATAAATTGAATAGGAGAAAAATATTACATATTGCTTATCAGCGTACCAACAACCCACTCGTCGTATCCTTGCAAAACAAGGATTAACGATACAATGATCAATATAAAGAATTTCTGCGACTGATCTGTTAAGCAAGCATAATTGTTCCCGTCAACATGCAGTCTAACTATATGAGAGTCATTGACGTTTTTTCACCATATAGGACTTTTCCACGGTACACAGTGCACCTCCTCAGGAAGGTAGCTAGCCTCCACTGAGAATTCCGCAATACCCCGTGCCTAAAGGCACGTACAAATTGTTTTCCCCTAGGACGAACAATCCCGGTGCGCTGGTGCATCTCGTTCGAGAAAACTTACTATCTTGTGCACAAGTTGTCCATGACCATGCAACGTCTATGCAAATGAAATCTTAAGCATAATTGCACGGTACAAAGAATATAAATAACCGATCTCTCGATCATGCTCGCGAATTCAACATTTTCATTTCTCATATGGGTTGGTGACCTATAGGTCCCAACATACTTTCATCTTACTTTCTTTCATAGGGACTCATCAGTCTATATTTTCTTACATGGGGACTTATCAGTCCATACTTCCTTTTACATAATTGGTGCACTGATGCACTTCATAGATATAATGACGTTCGATGTTCCATTCACTGAGTGACAAGCATGTAAATGAGTTTTGCACAGTGATACTTCTTTTCTTATGTGAGACTTATATTACAACATATTTGTGTCAATGGTATTAGCAGTTTAGTGTTCATATGTTTTATTGATTACAACATCATTGAACATAAGGAATCATTATCATTGTGTGGACTAGAGCAACATATAATTATGACATATTGCAAAGCAACACTAGCATTCATTTTATTAGGACATGGAGGAGTAGAGGAGAAGGGACATATTCACTCACTTATACGCATATTGTTTCCATGCTATGATCCCACATTCGCCTATGATTCTTCAAGAATGATCTGACGTGATATACAGTCTTCTAACTTTGGCATAACCATACCCTTGAACCATGCTCTATAAAATATTTCTTCCGGCCAAGTAGAGCAAGGCTGCACCATCACACCAAGCATCTCGATTTTCCATACAACTTATATCCCATCGCGTAGATCGTTAACAGACCGGGCAGGTCGAAAGAACGAAAATGAAAGCAACATTGCTTGTCCTATTACTCTTTATTTTTGCCTCTGATCCATCTATAATTCCAGCGTAATGACTTTCCGTGGAGCGGATCATTACATAATATACCACTCAGAAAAAGTTTCGTCCTCGAAACTTAAAGAAATAACTCAATTCACCGTATCACCTAAGTCATCCCACGAAAATGTTCTATGTCCAGCTATCGTTCAATATCCTATTCCAATCCCTTGACAATATCGTTCATTCATGAATTTTGTATACTTATGCGTTCAATTATACCATCTCGTTTCTTCCAAAATAATTTATTCATGTTCCTCAGTTCACCAATATTCTCCTGTAGCTCCATTTGAATTTCGTTAACCACTTCGCCTGGTTCGTACATATATTTTAGGCGTCTCCGAAACATAGTACACTCAGTCAATGCTAATGGTTAGAGAGTCAAACGGCTACAGATGTAATTTTATTCCTCATTACTTGTCACTTAATGATTTCGGCCAAGATGTTCTTTATCATCACTTTCTCCATAATTCTTTAGGTTCTCATGATATTTACTCGGTCAATCCCATCGGTATATTTTCAACACATTGCAATCCAGTTTCGGTCTAAGCACTTCTCAATATTTACCAATATCCTTTCGATCTTAGCATATGCAAAAAATTTTTATCTCGTTCATAGTGTTCCTTCATATAAGTAGTTGCCACAATTGCTATCTTTCAATGCACAAAAATATAAAATCCTCAGGAACTGCCCAGGTTGAGCCATTAATCCAAGCGCGATTACTTTATTCATTTCGACCAAACTGACCATAACATAATTCCCATTTGTTCGAATTGCAAATATTCATTATTCTAATGTCGATTCCGTCACTCCTATCTCTTCTGAAGAGTTTACCTGCCGTCCCATTTTTCGATCTATCCAACTTTTTATCGACCACATTAAGAATATTTCTAGCCTTCGCCTTACTATGACCCCAAGTGTATTTATAATTGTCCTGACAGTTTCCTCAATATTCAATTCCTTTCATTCAAACTTCTAGCCCCTTTTTCCAACATTAGTAGTATCAAAATTCAATGAATCCAGAGTTCCCTTTGATCGTATCGCGGTCCATGCCGCAACTTTATTATAGTTCGATGCTCATAATCCGTCCAGTACAATAGTCGCATTAGCCACATGGTATATCAAGTTTCTCTTCTCAACGTATGAAATTTTGATCCAAATTCTTCAATCGACGTTTCTATCTTTTTATTATGATTTATTTCTCATTCTAACTTGATTCCAAAAGAAACCATTGCACGCTAATCCATCCAACCGAACCCACTATTGATTTCTATTTCAGTCGAGGCAATCAAATCCAACTCTAGTAACCGTCAATTTCCAAACTTACCCATCCAACAGTTTATCCATTCTAACCCGACCTGCTATTTCGACACACTTATTCCCAATTTCTGCAACCAATTATCCAAACATAGGCTATACACCGGCTGACTCACAAGATACACTATCCCAGTCTCACACGATGTTACATTACCCATGCAACATTAATTGGGTCATCCTATGGGTCGCCGACAACTAATATAACTTTTCGGTCAAGTCTCTATGGTTAGCTATACCGACAGCTAAACCTAATGTTCATAGGCAACTCATCTTATGCTAGGCAACTGTTAGGGACCATACCCATCTCTCTTCTTAGGGCCAACTAAAATTTGACTAGTCTAAGGGACTTCTACCCCAATTTTGTTACCAATGCAAACCACGAATGCACTACCATAGACCTACCAACAAATAAGGGACATCCAACAGTCTGGGTCAGGTCTATCTTTCCACGGTCAAATCTTAAGGGTCTACCTCAAACCAAGGTTCATTCTAGACTTATCCCAACCGACAAGGTTAATCTAGAGCTACACGCTCAAATTCCATATTCATCAAGTAAATTTTCAATATTCAAAATCCAATTTGTTCCCACATATTATTTCAGACTTCGATATCATAATCATAATCTAGTTGTATCTATATATAATTTCCGAATTCTGATGCATCCGATTATCTATGGGACATGACAACTAATCCATAACTCAAATTTCGACCGATCACCTTTACTAGTATACTGTTCGTGATCCTTGCTCTCAATTCTTTCCCATTCATGTTATGTATTCATATGTGCAATTTCTCCCAATAGTTCATAGCTGACAATATTACTCAATCAATACATTGAAGGTATTTTTACTTCGATTCGTTTCATCGAACTTACTCTTGCTATCATCATTTCAATAGGGTCATCTTTTGTTCACATTAACCGTCAACTTAATCGCATCCCAAGTTCATTGCATCATCTCACCAATGTCTCGTAGAATTCCATCTCGCTAAGCCACATTTGATAATTATTCACGTACTCGATATATTGGTCAAACCACTAAGCTAGGGATCATCCCACATTAATAATTTGATCAATTATATCTGACAATCAACTGTTACCCAAGCGACTAAGGTTTCTGCCAACCAACTGTTATTGATGCGACAAAACTTTCTGTCGATAGTATTTATTACAACGTGCTAGACCTCAAGCTTTATTTGTATTCCATCCATCGAAGTCTCTTAAAGAACTTTCATCTATCGCCATACAATAATGGTATTCGATTAGTTCCTTGCAATCCTACAAGTTCATATGCTGACTGATTATTATCCATCAACTTTTAAGTTCAAGTATTCTCGCTTCACGGCTGCCACCCTTTTGAGTTAGACCTTTAGCAAATACTACACACCTAAGGTCAAAGGAAACAGTTTCCTACATACTCTGTCCAACTGAATTTTTTTTTCCAGAACTTCCAACTTAGGCAACCGAGATTATACTCTGCCTGTGATTTCCATTCGATTCCAACCAATCTCATTCGACATACGAGCCAACTTGTTTATCAATAGTAACATTCGATCATTGATACAAAATTTGAAACTTTCGCCCAATCGATTCTAGTTATCGTCTAACCGTATAATCCAACTCGTTGTTCCCAGCTAATGCATCCATCTCATATCTTCGCACTTTCTTGCTACCCAATGTAACATCAAGCCATCGAGGGTCTGCTATTGATACACAATCCAAAATACCCAAGGGACACTCGCATCGTAACACAACCAGGCATCGATTTGGACTAAGTTTCGGCACTACCCCATTGCTACTGATAGGCTCAATACTATCACTATGGAAGGGTCACTGCACAAGCATCACTAAGAGGGTAGAGGCATATACCACTAAAAGACAGCCGTTCCTGACAATCAAATTATCCTTACACTGATCCAACATTCATTCCGTACTACCTTTACATGGTAGCATTGCCAGTCACTAACATGATTCCCATACTCAAATGTAGCACACAATCTCGCCATCACACATGAATCGATTTAGCATTCCTGTTGATTTCTTTTATTGAAATTACTCATGCATAATTCATATTGATTACATCACACATATATATTTCTCTTCATTTTCACATGCAAATTATTAATCACAAGTTAATTCTTCTATGGCATCGAATCATTGTTGGGTTCTTGGTATCTTTTACAAATCAAGAATCACAACTTAGGACAATCACAATATTTAGGCTTATTGTATATAACATTCAGTGAGTGTAGCCAAGAGGTCAAATATTCTCGATTGCGGAAACACCTTCGGACAATAGCAAAAGCAACACAGAACGATCACAGATGCAAATTTTATAACCGCAGAAGCGACTTTGAATGCTCGTGGAAGGCAACTTTGAATATACATTGAGACGACTGTGACTATTCGCAGAAGAGACTTTGAATGGTCACCAAAGCAACTTTGAGTATCCGCCGAGGCATCTTTGAGTACTCGTGGAAGCAACTTTGATTTAGAATTTGCTGAGTCCAAGGACGCATAACCTGGATTTGATACCAATTATTTGTTACGCTTCGATTCCAAAGAACCGAAAGTAGCAACGGACGTGATGCCGTACTAGCCTAGATTGTACTTGTATAAGGCAAGAAGATAGACAAGGTATGTTATATCTCAGAAACAACGACATCGCAACGAAATTAAGCAGACAAATTGAAGTCACAATGAATATAATGAAAAGCTTCTCTTTATTAATAATGATAATTGAGCACATGGCTTACAAAAGATTTACAAAGCTCTCAAATACAACTAATACTTGACCAATTGGCTTACATTGATATTTATCGTTTTTGCTTACAATCTCATTGGTACAACTGAATAACATTGTTCCATATATTATGTCCCCTATAACAGAAGACGTCTTCAATGGAAGAAGAGTTTCTGTGCGTCCCAACAATGCTTCGATGCCTCGGAACAGTTCTAGCCACTCCCTTAAGTTGAGTACCTGGGGATGCCCACAAACTTGGGTCAGTACATATCGTGTACTGGTGAGCAGAAACTAGCCCACTCGCCTAAACCAATACTAAGTAATCATGTGAGAAGCATGCACATTTATTTAGTTACCTTTTTCTATTAGGGACTGGGTTCATTTCAATGTAATCAAGATATTTTAGCAGCACAGTGAAAGCATCATTAACGGTTCAACAACATAATGGAAATATGTTATAGATCAGCAGCATAATGGAAATATGTTATAGATCAACATCATAAATTGAATAGGAGAAAAATATTACATATCGCTTATCAGCGATTCTTACCAACAGTCCACTCGTCGTATCCCTGCAAAACAAGGATTAACGATACAATGATCATTGTGAATTTTTTTTTGCGATTGATCTGTTAAGCAAGCATAATTGTTCTCGTCAACATGTAGCTTAACTATATGAGGATCATTGGCGTTATTTCACTATATAGGACTTTTCCACGATACGCAATGCACCTTCTCAGAAAGATAGCTAGCCACCTCGTGCTTAAAGGCACGTACAAATTGTTTTCCCCTAGGACGAACGTCCCGGTGCTCCGGTGCATCTCGTTCGAGGAAACTTACTATCTTGTGCACAAGTTGTCCATGACCATGCAACGTCTATGCAAATGAAATCTTAAGCATAATTGCACGGTACAAAGAATATAAATAACTGATCTCTCGATCATGCTCGCGAATTCAACATTCTCATTTCTCATATGGGTTGGTGACCCGTAGGTCCCAACATACTTTCATTTTACTTTCTTTCATGGGGACTCATCAGTCCATATTTTCTTACATGGGGATTTATCAGTCCATACTTCCTTTTTCAGAATTGGTGCACTTATGCACTTCATAGATATACCGACGTTCGATGTTCAATTCACAGAGTGACAAGCATGTAAAGGAGTTTTGTACAATGATACTTCTTTTCTTATGTGAGACTTACATTACAACATATTTGTGTCAATGGTATTAGCAGTTCAGTGTTCATATGTTTCATTGATTACAACAGCATTGAACATAAGACATCATTATCATTGTGTGGACTAGAGCAACATATAATTATGACATACCACAAAGCAACACTAACATTCATTTTATTAGGGCATGAAGGAGTAGAGGAGAAGGGATTGATCCACTCACTTATACGAATATCGTTTCCATGCCATGATCCCACATTCGCCTACGATTTTCTAAGAATGATCTAACGCGATGCACAGTCTTCTAACTTTGGCATAACCATACCTTGAACCATGCTCTATAAAATATTCCTTCCAGCCAAGTAGTGCAAGGCTGCACCATCACACCAAGTATCTCGATTTTCTACACAACTTATATCCCATCGATCTGATCCATCTATAATTCCAGCGTAATGTCTTTCCGCGGAGCGGGGCATTAGGGGGGAGGGGTGATTTATAGGTCTGACAACAAATTTGACACTGTAAATCCATGTCATAGAGCTATATTGTTTATGTTGCTATCTATGCTAATCTGATATATGCTTTATAGGTCAACGAAGAAGCAAGTGACAAAGTTTTGGAAGTGGAGCAGAGATATAACGAAATACGTAAACCCGTTTACAAGAGGCGGAGTGAGATTATTCAGTCTATTCCAGACTTTTGGTTAACGTCTGTATGTAATCAAATTGTTAAAATGTTTACATATTTCTTCTGTGAGATTATTTCTGGTCAATTTATTAATTTGTTCTTTGGTTGTGTTGCTGCAGTTTCTTAGTCATCCTGCCCTTGGTGATCTTCTATCCGAGGAAGATCAAAAGGTATGCTAAAATAAGTGCAAATTTAAGTTAAATTGCTAAAATTAGTATTACCTTTATATATATGTATGTATGTGCGTATGTATGCGTGTATGTATGCATGTTTGATGTCAAATGCTTAGCTGATTGGATCTAACACTTGAGCTAACTGTAGTTTCTTTTGCCATTTTGCACGGTTGTCTATTCAAGTACTTAGGTTTCTGCATTTGTGTCAATGTAGATTTTCAAGTACTTGGTTTCGCTAGATGTGGAAGACTCAAAAGATGTGAAGTCAGGCTACACCATTACTTTGGTCAGTGCCTAGTTGATTTTGTATTATTTCCTCTTTCGTTGAAGACTCACCTCTTTTGCTTCAATATTTATATTGACTTGTGGTCTTGTAATGTCTAGAATTTCTCGACGAACCCGTATTTTGAAGATACAAAGCTGACAAAGACATATACCTTTCTTGACGAAGGAACGACTAATGTAACTGGTACAACAATTAAGTGGAAGGGGGACAAGGTAAGCAGGGAAATCTTAAAGAACCTTAGCAATTGAACTAATGCTCCTTTTTCAACTAGTAATTAACTTAATGCTATTGTTTTCTTAAGGATATTCCCAATGGTGTCTCTCATGAAAAGAAGGGGGCAAAACGACCTCATACCGAAGAAAGGCTAGTTCTCATATGACCTTTATAATGTCATTACCAGTTTACTAAGTTTGAGTAACCTATTGACATTTTAACATATTGGTCCCTAGTTTATGTTATTTTTTGTCGTCTAGTAACTTGGAACATTTGTTATGTATTGACATGTAACACTTTGAATTTAGATACCTGTAAGATTTGAATTATTCAATTAGCATTTTATATCATAAAACAATTGCTAGTTCTGTTCTTGATATACGGAATGCCAGTAACAAACATGGGCTTAATTGACGGTAGTATTATCCTAGTATGGCATGTACTACATTTTACATTATAAGATGACTAGGTGAGACTAGTATATAGTATTGATATAGTCTTCAGAAATAAGTTTACTTTCAACATATCTAATAGTGCAAGATGATCCTATGCAGTCGTTCCAATATGGGCACTTATTACTAGCCAGTTGGAATGCACATATGCAGATCTATAGCTATTAGCTATTATAGTCTAGGAGTTAATTACATTCTTGACATTATTATTGTTGTTATTATTATCCGGTTGGTGTTAATTGTGCATTTAAGAGTTTTTAGAGGGATTTCATTGATCATAGATAAGCAAATGATGTTGTCAATTCATCCTATTAGCTATATGCTATGTATCTCCTGATATATTCAAATTATCTTTCTCTGGGTGCAGTTTCTTTAGCTGGTTCGAGGAAACACATCAGAAAGATGGTATAGAAGGAATTTGCGACGAGGTACATGCAGTTGAGCTCTTTGGGTCACTTGCTTATTTAGTTGATCTTACACCCAAACAGATGATTTAGAACATAAATAAAAGCTTACACTAGTGTCTTAAAATGTGCAGTCTTTTAGCTTATTAACTTGTTTCATTTTTGTTTTGCTGACTACATTCAATTTATCCATGACTGCCTTTTGTTTGTCAAGGGTACCGTATGTGCTTACCTTGTTTAAATACAGGTGGCTGAGTTAATAAAGGAAGATTTGTGGCCCAATCCGTTGAGGTATTTCAACAATGTAAGTGTTTCCTCTATTAACATCCTTCTTATTCTGAGAGCAATCTCTTCTTTGCCTAAGCCCATAAAATCTTAGTATATGTAATTTATGACCAAAAACTTGTGCAGGAGGCTGATGAGGAGGACTTCGATGGAGATGAAGATGATGACGAGGTATAAATTTTTCAGGAACTTGACATCTTTTTTCTTCTTGTTCTCTTAGCAAATTGAGTTGCTCTGACACCCCTCCCCCTCTAAAAATTCCCATTTATACTTTGTTGTATACAATAATTACCTATCTTGCACTTGACACGAATACTACAGAACACAATATGGACACGGCGTGCCTATGTCGTGTCTACTACATCTCCGACATGGCATTGATTCTTTTTAGTGTCTGAACAGGAATGACCTCTATCTGCATAGAAAGCTAGTATTTTGCTTGATGACTCAATTGGAGATAGTCTTAAATATTGACGGGAAGCTGCCAAAGCTTTTCAATTTCTATAATGATAGATGAGGTTTCTGTTCCCCGTATGCAAGAATAATCGTTAATCCCTGATTCTTAGGGACTAGACAATTTATGGATAAGGACACTAGTTCGGGAAAGCCTCCCATTTGTTCTAACTCAGTTTAAGCACTAATTTCTGCCTCTGCACCCTTTCTGATTGTTAGGATATCTTGCTGTATATAAGTTGTTGGAATCAAGGTGATCTTCTCATCCACTCACAGTTTAGTTTGTAATTTCATTGTGATTAGCATGTAGGGTTTAGACACTATTTTGCTTAAAAATATATTCGAGAATTTGTCATTTTCCAATCAATTTCTTAATATGCATAAATAGTTTATATTTTGAAATATACACATTTTCCACTGCACTTGGTCTAGGTTGCAGCTTTGCAGGGACACAGGGCACTGACATAGACTTGATGTGGATTTGGAATATGGCATTTATAGAACCATGTAGGTACGGGTATGCTACATATACACATGGACATATGTCACATATCTATATACATATTACATAGGCACTGACATAGACTTGATGTGGATTTGGAATATGGCATTTATAGAACCATGTAGGTACGGGTATGCTACATATACACATGGACATATGTCACATATCTATATACATATTACATATCTAGGTATGGTATTTATCCCAAATCTTTTGGTCAGCTGTTTGAATTATTTTCTTCCATTCAGCTCTGTCAAGGGAAGGTGATCTCATTCACAGACAGTTCAGTTTGTAACTTGTTCTGATTAGCATGTAGGGTTTGGACACTATTTTCCCTTAACAATATAGTTGGGAATATGTCATTGTCCAATCAATTTCTTAACATGCATAAATAGTTGATATTTTGAAATTTACACATTTTCCACTGCACTTGGTCTAGGTTGCATAGACACGGACACTGATAGAGTTACGATGTGCATTTGGAATAGGGCATTTATATCTAGGTATGACTTGGGAACGGCTCATATACGCATGGACATATCTATATACATATTGCATATCCAGGTACCACTTAAGTATGACATACTTTAGCCGTGCGTATAGTCCTAGCTGTTCTTTTAATTACTAACTTATCGCTCCTTAGCGGAGCATATTGGTCTGTGTTGCACACGTCGAAACCACCTAAGATGATTCTCTCATCTTGTCCTCTGTTGGTGTCACCTCTAACTTTCCAACGAATATATAGCACTTGGTTTCAAATTCTATAAAGAAGCTGCATGTGGAAGCAATTTTACTTCTCATATCACGATCTTGAACAAACAAAATCATTTTGACCATATTTTAGGGCCCCAGAAACCTACATATAAGCCAACCATGTCAAAGGAGTATTATGTCAGATCTTAGAAGCCAGAAACGGGAGCGGGGACGGAAGCGGGGGCGGGAAAACACGACTACTTATAAGATTCTAAATTTGGGAGCGTGATGGGAGCGTGCGCTAATAAATTTTGATGTTTATTAATTATTGTTATCAAAACTTATAAATTTATTAGAATTTATAAAGTTCAGTTCAAAGTTACAGAGAGATCTTTCGCATGTTAATTTTTTATGACGTCAAGGTAAGAATTTTTAGTTTCTTGGTACTTTGATAAATGTGTATTGAAAATATTCCAATTTCTCTCACAAAATTTATGTCATCTTTTAAATTATGGTCATATTATGGGAAATGATCATGTCGTCGGGGAAACGAGCTTCCGTCTCCGGAGAAACGAAGCTCCCATCATCGGGGAAACGAGTTCCAAATGAGCTCCCAAGTAAGAAACGCCGAATCGAAGGTTCTTACTGAGATTCGTTGACCTCCTAGGAGTTTCTGGCTTCTAAGTGTCAGATACTGCAACATGGATATAATCCTATAGTGATGTGCCAGTGCCACCTAGGCACTGCATAATAGTATTAGAGGCCTCTTAGATTTGCTTAATGTTATTAAATTATCTCTCTGTCTGTGTGCCTTTCTCTATATTAAGTTCATATTAGTCATATGGAGATGGCCAAACACTAACAACAAGTTTTCATTAAGTCAAGGTTTTTGTGCAAACTTTTTGATTAGGAAGTTCATAAGTTTCGAGCAGGTGGGCAGGTGGGAATCCTTGAGGTAGGTAAGTTTGGATTGCCTTAAATGTTAAACAAGTTTTTTGCTAATAACTTACACTTCAATTATTATTTCATAGGGTGTTTAGTTTACCAGACCTATAAGATACACTCCTGGGAAGTTACCCAGAAATTTGAGCACCAGATGAATCATAGTACTCCTGAATGCTGGATTTGCCCCTCTTCTGGAATTTGGCTAGGGATCTGATGACGGAAGTGTGCATTTAGATATCATTTTTGTAGCGGATACAACCAACATGATACCCGTAGAATTGTTATCTATGCATTCTTGATCACTAATTAATTTGCGAGCTTATGCGACGACTATGGAATCAAATTCATCAAATTCTTTTTCAATTTCATTTCCTTTCTTAGTCAAAATATGCTTCTCAAGTTAATTCTTCTATGCCTTAATAAGAGGATGAAAAAAGAGAAGTGAATGTTAAGTTGTCTGGCATCTGCATGTGTACCAACTATATTATATAATCTAGTTTTATCCACAGCAGGTTCATCAGTTCTAGCTCCCAGATTTGGTCATCAACTGGTTTAGTTGCTGATCTAATATCATGCTCTATTAAAGGCTCTAAAACTCTGTTAAGTATTTTTCTATCTTATGCTTTGCATCTTATGCTTTGCGTGCTCATGTAGGTTAATATTCAAAGCTCCTGCAGAGGTGTGGAATTAGTATTTGTTCTGCCCAGCAAATGACGTCGATTGGATTGTCAAGCTCCCCAATAAATAGAATATTAATTTGGAAGTATTATTAACTTTCTTCTTAATTATTTAGGCTAGATTTGTAGCCATTTTTCTACCGGGTACGTGCAATGTAGTTAAAGAAGGAAGTTGTGGCTGGGTGGTGCCAATTATTATTATTATTAGTAGTTTTTTAAAACATACACTCTAAAGCACTAATAATAATAAAACATTAACAACTGGCGCCTTACGCCTTTGTTGGATATGTATCATACACTCCAAATACACTAGGAGTTAGGACATAGAGTGTTTTGTCTATATGACAATAGGGGTATCCTGTCATACTGTTTTCAATCTCTGCACCAAGTATGCAACTAAGCACAATAACTGGTCAACAACGACTAGGTACATTGATGAGCAGATAATTGACAAATGAGCTAATAATCATTCATATGGGGCCTAGGTGGGGCCCATGCAAACTAAGGCTAACGCTAGTATGAGACATGGCTTAGACTGGCCTGTGGGTTAGGCAGGACATGTGTGCCCGCTGGTCAGGCAGTCTAGGTAAGATTGCTTGAGCCCTAGGATACATATATTTGTGTATGAATGGGTTCAGTGCCTTAGGTTGTCGTTTTTTAACTATACTGAGGGCATATCATGGTCTACTTTAGTTTAACTTGATTAATAATTAATTCTGGGACTAGTTTGGTTACCATTGACTCGAATCTATTATAGGAACCTTGCCTACTTGTATTAAAGCTTTAGGTTTAACACTTTTTTCATATGTAAAACACCAGAAATCTTCAAGGATACTAGATGAGTTCTAGATGTTTGTGTAGTGTGTTTTAGTACTTAATTTAAAGGTCTATTTCAGTAATATGGTGTTTCAGTTGGGTGTTTGTTATGGTTTGGTCATTATTGTGGTAAAAATGGGTTAAGTTTAAAAAAAAAGGATTTCATAGGCATATGGGTCTTATTTGAAAACGTTTTCTATAACGAGGTCCGCTTAGTGTTCCAGTCATAATATGCTGGTAGCTTGTTGGTTAAGTCTTACATTAAGCTATGAGTTTTTTAGGTGTCTTTTCTGTCCCTTGTTTTCCCATATCAGTCTTAAATTTATTGAAAAATCCTGTTTCAGTGATGATACATTAAAAATTTTGTTGCTAATCTTTTTTGAGAATCCACTTTTATATTCTTGAAGCTTGTGTTTCACTGCTGAAACTGATTGGAACTTCTCAAATGGGGATTTTGAGAGGACTTTTCAGATATGTCCTAATTTTATTTGCTCTCTTCTATACCTTGATTCATAGCATAAACCTATAGCAGCTGTGGAATCGTTCACCCATCCCATTGGAACCTGACATTCCCAATCAATTTCTTTTTACTTTGAGGAAGTCAAAAATTATATTGGTACCACATGCATACCATTAAGTTTCATGAAACAAAGTTTTGTTCGTTTAGATTAACGATTCAAAATAATTGCACCTAAGCACTTTGGTGAAGAAAGTTTACATGACTCAGTGTTAGAAATAAAAGGCAAGTCAATTCTTTGAATGTTTTGCCATATAAGGGACGTGTCAGATTTGTTAAATGCCAGAATGGTACAATTGTTACTGCAAGATATTTGCTTTTATGTAATTATACTTTTATAGTAATTAGTGTTGCAAAATAGGCTCGTTTGCAGTTTTAGGAAGAGTGATCACAACTCCAAATACTCAATAGTATTTCAAATATACAATAAAGAGGGTTGTACTACAATCACTGTTGCATCTGTGCATCATTAAATGCTGTCATGGTATTTGATATGCTTCACTCTGAACGTCATAATAGCATTTATTTTCAATTGTTGTTTGCATATGCTTACACATTGTTCTGCAAATTGTTTTTTAAGAAATAAGAAGGCACTTTGTCTTTGGTAATCAAACTGCAGCAGAATAATCATTTTGTAAACACTTGCCGCATATGTGAATCACTTTTACAATTTGTTTGACAAGGCGCCAAGTGTTTGCTAACCATGCTCTTTTGCTGCAATTAGATATGTCAGGACATTATTGGGAGCATATATGTAAATTCATATGCAAATAAGGATGTGGTAATTGTTATTCAGATGTTTGGAATGAAGCAAATCACACAATACATATTATGCAGCATTTGGCAAATGAAGTATCCCACTTATTTTGCAGTAGCAATGTACTTATTTCAACCATTGGCAGAGTAGACGAGTCTTACATATGACAAAATACTCTGAAAGAAATTAACTTTGCCTATAGTATATCCAACTTATATTAAACCTCTTGTCTAAGGTATGTATGTGCAATTATTTTGCATGGTTAACCTGAAATCAAAAGTAAAATTTTAAAGGACTGCACCATATAATGTATGCATGTGTTAACTAACAATATCATTGGTTGTGTCTATTGTAACTTCCATTGTGATAGTAGTATAAGATGTCGGCATCTACATATCAAACTTGCACGAGGCTTCTAGGTTTTGACATATGCCGTAGAAGATAAATTATTTATAAATGGTTATGGTACCATTACTGGCATTGGCAAGGGACCTGTGTCTTAAGTCTTTGTCGGGGATATATAATGGCACTTTTCCCAGTTTTCAATTCATCACCCTCTTCAAATGCAGACAGTCAAAGTTCTTGATTATATCATCCTTTCAATTGACTGATACATTTTTTTTTTTTTTATGTTTCCTATATATTTATTTTTCTTCTTACTCATGTTTCGCTCTTATTAATGTTTGTCTAACATATCAACAATTCATTATTCGTTTCTGTTGGCAGAATGGTAGTGATGATGATGATGGACAAGATGATGACGAAGAGGAGGAAGAATAAGCTTGTAACATTTTCATTCACAGCACTCCAGCAGTCTTCCCTGACCTCAAAGATAAATTGGAGCACCTAAAAAACTTGCCGAGAATAACTTCAAATTTTGCAATTGCATATTAATGATTTTATGACTACAAAAGGGTTAACATAAACTAATATATAACTAAGTTATTTCATCCACAACTTTTTTTTAACCTTGGTGATCAAGTTAGCATTCTAGAATAGTTTGAAGTTATTCTCGGCAATTATAGCTTTATTTGTTTGATAATTCTTGGCAGTTGATTATTGTTGTTTTGCGGGTTAATTCGAGTGTTAATGTTGTGCTTGGATGAGAGTTTGCCCAAGAGTAGAATATGTTTCTGATGGAAGAAAAGGATGTTTGTAAGCTACACAATCTCATGGTAACACAGTAGGCTTGTTGGTTACAGAGGAAACTCAGAAAGGAAATGAGGACCACCACAAAGGTGGTTCATAATCTGCATTGGTGAAGGACCTTGTAGGTTCATAAGCTAATAAGCAGGGAGTTGTCATCTGAGGTTTTCCCGGGAAGACCTTGGATGGGACGTCCAAGAACTCAGCTATCTCCTTTTTTTCTTTTTTTTCCCCCTGTTATGGGATTTGATAGTGTATATTATCTGATAGTTACTTCCATTTTGGTTTTTGAAATTCAAGCTGTCCAAAATGGTCCCAACGGACTATCTGCTAGTTTCTCCCATTTCTCTATCATTGGATTTGTGAGTGTCTAGACCTAGTATCATTCTTCTATAGGTTAGATCAGAATGGCAGTCAAGGATTACGAGTCTAATGCATGGATGACTACTATTATTTGACAATGATTTCTTCGTATCGCAAGGTTATTTCACTGTTTCAAGAGGTGGATTTAATGGACTAATATCATGGATGGACACTGACGCTGATTTCTTTATTGACTGTGTTTTTGTCACTGGTGTCTCACACGGTTCTATTACGCTCAATATGTTTTATGCAATTTCGTGGTAGAATAATGCAAAAATTAACCTTCTATCCTTGTCAATACACTAGAGTTTTGATGCAAGTTGTAGGGTATTAGTGTAGTCCATGTTCAAATCTTCTCTTGACATGCATTTTAAGCGGATTGTAAAAATTTATATTGTTGTATAAATTTAGTTTTGGCCCATGAAATTGCTCTTTGACTTGTGGAGGCGTGTTCAGATAGTACAAATACTAACCCTCATAGACACTTCAAAGTTTTGGTGCTAGTGAGAGGGATTTTAACATGGTATTAGAGTAACCTATGTTTGAATCTTCTTTTGTGTGAATTTTAAGAGGGTAATGAAAAATTATACTGTTGTGTTGCGTGAATTCAGCTCTCAGTGCATGATATCGATCTTCAGCTTGTGGGGCGAAGAGGTTAGTACAAGTATTAACCCTCACAAACACAGTTTTGGTGTAAGTGGGTGGGATTTTAACAAATCTTCAATATATCTTATTCTTTAACTACAATAACAAATTTGAACCTGGTCATCTTCGTGAATTAGTCGTCCGTCATCATGCAAGGAAGTTAAGAAGTCCTAAACTTTTTACAAGTAAATTTAGATTTTCAAGCTTATGTTGTATAACTTCGTTATAATCTAGATCTACAAATCGGAACACAACACATGTGTAGCAATGGGTTACCTCTTGGTTCGATGAAGTTGTGACTTGTTCTGTCTTCTAGATCAACGATAGAAAGGAACTAATCGAGCACCCTCTGTGTATCTATCCTGCATGAAACACCTCTTATGGAACTCGATGGAGAGGAAGAAGAGAACTGGAAGGATGAGGCAAAAAACTAATGTATGTTGAAGGCAGATTAGAAAAGCCAAATATGAGCCCTAACTTTACCTACTTGACCAAGCCTTCAGTGCACCCACATATGGGTGCAACATATCAGTTCCATCCACTTATGGTCCAGACCTGGCTGAGTTCGGTCTAAGTCCATCATAATCCCACTTGTACATAGTGGGTGCACTCTCTCAACATCCCAATACCAAAATAGTCATATCGTTTGTCTGGTGTGAATCGTTAAGTACCTACAATAGGAGCACCTTAAACTGTTCCAGTATGAACTGGCCTAAGGAAAACCATCATAAAATAACAAAACGATAAGGAACTCATGTACCATTGTATTGTCTGCTCTGAGTGGACGCATTGTGTTGCTTGGTTGACTTGAATAGACATGTTAGATTTGATCTGTGCAGGGAATCATAGGATTTGAGCTATGATTCGGATTTGCTTACGCTACCAAAATAAGTCAAATTATCGACATATTAAAGACTCCAGAATCCAACGTCGCTAAATTTGTAGAATTTATCGACTCCATAAATAAAAAATTGCAATATGTCGTCGTTGCAACGAATTACGACGAGTAGCGACTCTTATTAGGTAATATAAAAAAACGTCGCTATGAGTCGTTGAACGTCGCTAAATTTTTAATATTTGCGACGTTTAATGACATATTTAATATAACGTCGCTAAATTTTCAATAGTTGTGATGTTTAGCGACATTTTTTACGTTGTCGCTAAATTTTTTTAATATACCCGATCGAATTCACTTCCTCCCATTCATTCTCTTGTTATTCCCAAATCAAAATTTTCGTCCCCAAATCGAAATTTCCCACCGCCGCTCCCCTTCTGCTCCAGCTCCCCTCCGCGCTCCCCTTTTGCTCTCCTTCGTGCTCCGGCTCCCCTCCGGCGCTCCCCTTCGCGCTCCGGGCACCGATAGCTGTCTGGTCAGGTAAATCCTAACCCTAATTCGACTACCCCTTCGGCGCTCCCCTTCACGCTCCGGACACCGATAGCTGTCTGGTCAGGTAAATCCTAACCCTAATTCGACTACTTGCTAAATTTGAAACATATAAATTGAGGAGGATTGAAACTGTGAGTAATTAAATATTTTAAGGATCTAAATTATAAATTTTATTTAAAGGTATAGAATTTTTTTTGAGTGGGTCGACTAACTCCTCTCGTCTCCATGAGGCTTTGCCTATGGCAATACTGTACATGTGTGATATTGATGATTATATGTACTTCTATATATAATAAGAAAAGTTGAGGGTACATTTCAACCCTCTTCAAATTAAGGATACAAATTCGAGTTGCAAAAACAAATTTTTTATATATTGAGCTTAAATTTATATATATTTAACCCTCTTCAAATTAAATCGTGTAGTAGAAACTTCGTGGCACTTGAACAATGTTCACTTGTGTCACGATCCGTGCCCGGATGTTTGAATATGAGTGCGAGAGCGTGACCAGCCTACGTTGTCACGACCCGCTCCCAGATAAATCGATACGTCGAACACGTCCAGCCTACGCTGTGGATACAGCGGTAGTCATCTGTCTATATTTCATATCTCGTCAAATGTATAATATCAATCTCACTCATCACAACGTTTTAACACGTGCCCAATATCAATCACCGCACCACAATTCCATTATTCTTTTATTACAGTCTTTTACAGTGAGTATCCGAAGACAGATATGGTGAATAGTAAAGATGACATCCTTAACAACACAACATTTATCACAACACATATGCAACTGGGAAATAGGAAATCTATATAGTAATTTCCTAAAACTCTGGGGCAATCTCAGGATCCTACGTAGCGTCCATGCCAACATCTGTCACAACATCCTCAGAGGGACCATAATAGCTAGGGTAAATGTCCTCATCCTCACCTGCAATGTTTATCCAATCAGTAAAGGAGCAAAGTAACATATAACTCAAACCACCAGTAATATGTACAATAAATAAGTAATAGATGATAATAAAAAAATAGACAAGTGACCAGAAAATGTACTTTAACAATATGCTCTAATCTAAATGTAGCAAGTGCAATCTGATACTAGACGAACATGTAGGGGCTAATAGGAGTAAGGCACTCAAAAGTGCTAGAATTCAATCAATAGTGGACGTAAGACACACCTCCGATGTGCTAGCAGTCAATGATCGTCTGGCTAAGATAAACTACATGCTAGTATAGTATCTTCCTCCCGACTCTATCAAGACACAATCAATAATCATGCGACAATATGCAATCAATATGAAAATACAAAATTGCAAAGTGGAGACATAAATATGTACTTGCCTGGATACACAAGGAGATTAAATCTGAGTCCTCGTTAGCTTTGTGTCAAAAGCCACAAATACCCTTTAGACAATTAGCTAATTACTTTCCTAAACTATAAATTCATTCATTTATTTATTTTCCTAAAACATTTCTATATATATTAATATTTCCATTAATATTCTATTTGACATTTAAACCATTACTTAAACTATTTAAACTATATATATATATATATATATATATATATATATATCTTCTCTCCATATGATCCTGGGTTCGGCCTACTATTCACTGACAATAGAACTGATCCACTAGCTTTGGTCCATGGTCCAAAGGCTTAACCTAGTTCACAGGCCCAATTATCCTAAGCCCATTTTCTCAAACCTAGTGGATTAATCAGATCCGCACTCACAGACCTGAAACTGATGTCTGGCCCAGAGTCTGGGTTTGAAATTGTTTTTTGCCCTCCTGTATCAATAATTTCCAGTTCACTACACACTGGACACAGTGTCATACTGATACTAACACGTACGAACATGGTTTTAAGTCTGCATGAATTATGAGATACAGACACAAGTGCACTCGTGTCAGTCTCACTGTGTCCAAACAGAAATCCCGATCGAACCAAGATGTTTAAAATAGGATAATGCATCAGAATCAAACCTACGTTGGATATTCCTGACTTGAGCACGAAGACCACGACTCTACGAGTCAGACACGGCTCCTGCGTGCCAATACGACACCAAAATCCTAATTCAGTCAATTTCACAAACAAGTGATGTGTAGGGAAATTGAGAGAAGTTACGAAGGAATTCTTTATAGTTTTGATCTAATAAATCAAAGGAAATCAACAGGAAATCGAAGAAAAATTAAAGAGGCTTAGTTTCAATCACTTACTAATCCGATTTTGTTCAAATCTCCTGATCAAACTCGATCGATCGATTTAATCGCTCGGTCATGAAATAGGGGTTATTTATACTAGTTGGAGAGAAGGATCTAGAATTAGGTGGTTACAAGGTTGTTAGGGTTGTTACAAATTAGTTATGGTAGTTAGTGGGTGGTTAAGTTAGAGGAATTTTCTAGAATTCTTTTATTTGCACATGTTTAATTATCTACTTTCCTAATTATTATTGCCACATTTTCTAAATTACTAAGTTGACACCTCTTTAATTCTAAAAATGCTATTCCTTTCTATAAATATTTATTATTAATAATAATAATATTATTATTAATAATATTTTTTATTTATTTATTATGCTAAGGAAAATTTATTAGAAAATCATTTTATTGAGTATTTGGGATAAATGAGTTACAAATCTTCCCTTCTTTTAAAAATTTTGTCTCAAAATTTTAGGAGTGGAGAAGAAAAGAAAAGAAAAGGTACTTCAGTCTTGGAATCGGTATGAGTATTTCTCCCTCATCTCGTCCTCTCTCTCTCCCAGGTAGAATCATGGAGAGTGATGAATCCATGCAACTCTAACAAGAGGAATGGTCAGGTTCCGCAGCCTTTTCTTCCTGCGATATAGGATCTCAACTGACTGCTCTGAATATATAAGGCTGGGTCCTACCTCAAGCTCAGAATGGTCTAGCACGTGGCTAGGATCTGCTATGTACCTCCGAAGCTGAGAGACATGAAATATGTTGTGTACAACCTCAAGGTTAGGTGGTAGTGCAAACTTGTATGCAACGACACCAACCTTGTCTAGTATCTCGAAGGTTCTAATATACCTTCGACTGCATTTTCCTCCTCTCCTAAATTTGATGGTGCCACGTGTTGGAGAAATTCTCAAAAAGACTAAGTCCCCAACTGCAAACTCTAATAGTCTTCTACTACTATCTGCCCAGTGCTTCTGCTTATCCTGAGCTACTCTGAGTCTGTCCATGATCAACTTGACCTTGTCTGATAAGGCCCTCTCTCCTACATCATCCCAAGATAAGGGTATGCGACATTTACAACCATATAATACCTCAAATAGTGTCAGACAAATACTGGCTTGGTAACTGTTGTTGTAAGCAAACTCTACCAGATGTAGATGGTCCTTCCAAGATCCTCCAAAGTCCAAAGCACACATCCTCAACATATCCTCCAACGTTTGGATGGTCCTCTCAGACTGTCCATCGGTCTAAGGATGGTATGCTATACTGAACTTCAGTTGAGTTCCTACGCTTCCTGCGGGATCTTCCAAAGTGTGAAGTGAACCTCTTATCTCTGTCTGAGACAATACTAACCGGAACTCCATGAATCCTGTCACTCCCCTTTCCCAATATACGTATTGGGGGCATATTATTTCCGCTGGCATTTTATTTATTTGGTTGTATGAGACTAGACCCATTCTTTGGTTTATCTTGGTGTGGTTTGGGTTGGTTCGATCATGAGTTGAACCTATGGTCTAAACCTAAAACCCTAGATATATAACCCAGCTTCTCTCTCTCTCTCTCTTCATTCTTTCTTTTTCTTCTCTCTTAGGTTTTCACTCATTCCATAGGCAAGTACACCTTGCATGAGAAATAGAGAAGCCCTCCATATTATTTGGTCTATTATATTTATTGTGTGATTTTAAGCATGTTTAGAACTTGATATTTTCGAATTTGGTGGATAGAATGGTGTAGATCTGAATTTTTATGAGTGTGGATGTTCTTGAGTTATTTTCTTTGTTTTGATCTTCAAAAACTTATTGTTTTTGAAAACTTATTATTCTATGTGATGGAACACTTTATTTCGAGCAATTTGGCTTTTGAACCACTTGATTTGGAGTTGAGATGAGGATTTTATGGTAGATATAGTCTTTTCGGATTCTTGAAGTTTTTACATGGCCGATCTTGCTGTTCTGGGACGATGGAGTACCATACGGCCCAGCAACATGCGCCCCCTCCAGCATGCGCCTATCTTGTTGGACGCATGTCTGCTTGTGCATGCTTTTAAAAGTTGGACGCATAGTACCTTGAACGCATGGAAATTCTTTAAGGCCTGATTCCATGCGCCTAGAGGCCATGCATCCAGGAGATTATGCGGCCATGAGCCATGCGTCTCTTCTTTTGGGTTCATGCCTCTATACGACTTTTGTGTCTCTCGACCGACCTTGTGCTTTTGTCTTTTCTCTCTGATACTTATGCCTTGTCACATCAATACCTTTATGTCACTTTCCTGACATTTTATTTATTACCCATCACTTCAGCTGTCACTACCATATTTTCATATTAGGGCATTAGTGTAATTTCCCCTGTTAATTTAATTATGTAAATAATTAATATGATGAGTTTTATTAAATAAATATGTGATGTTCTAAATGTTAGGTTTATATTAAACCCTAAAAATCCCAATAGGTTCAACCCTAGTGATCAAACCCTAGTTGGCATTCTAGTTTTAGTGAAACCCTAAATTTGCATTTTAGTTTAGATTTTTAAACCCTAGAAATGACTAAACCCTAATTAAATTTAGTTATACATGACTAAACATGGAGGGTTAACTAATCCTTTGCATTTGAAACCCTAACCCTAGCCCTATATAATAAAGGGAAGCCTCCCTCAACCCTTTTCCTTCATGAAGAAAACCTAAACCTAGCCTCTATTAGAGAAAAATCATTCCCTCCCATAAATTTCAGAATCTCAAACCCTAGAAATTTATTTTCCTCCTCCATCAAAGGGAATCAAGGAGCTTGGACCAAGAAGACTGGGAGAAAGAGAACCTTCATTGGAAAACCATCTCCCAATAGGTAAGAACCATTATTTGATCCATTTAATTCTGTTTTTCATTTGTGTTTGGCCATTAGGAACCCACCAAATTGTTTACATTTCGTTTTTGGAGTTTCTCCATGGAAAACCTAGGAGAATCTAGGGTTTTGTGTTCAATAGGTTGTTTTCCCCCCAATTTCAGGAACCCTAACCCTAGGGGTTTGCTTGTAGACTGATTACATCTCCTACGTATGGGTTTAGATCTCGATTCTTAGGGTTTTGGTTGAGGATTCTTGGGTTCTTATATAAATTCGATTTTCTGCACTTCTTGTGTTTGATGAAATATTTATTTGGGGTTTGCCTATCTCTTTATTTTAATTTCTGCATATTTTGATATACCAATCTATATACATAGCTACTTTTGCATAGGTGTATAGATAGGTGGTGATCTAGGGTTTTTCTGTGCACAGTCGGGATATGTTCTGTGCTGTGTGTTTGGTTCCCACTGTGCAGTCGGGTTTTGGGGGTTCATGTACAGTCGGGTATTTGTGTGTACTGTGTGCACAGTCAGGTTTTGGACTGTGTTAGTTGTGTCCAGTGTTGAGCAATTGTATCAGCTCACTGTGTCTTATTGTATCAGACACTGTAGAGTATTCTCTGTGTGGAGTCGGGTTTCCTTGAGAGTGTGTATGTGCCTGTGATGTGTAGATGTGTTAGCTGAGTTCAGTGTAGTTGTTTAGGATTCAGTGAGGTGGTTATGTATTTAGTGTAGCTGTGTGAGCATTTTGTGTTATGGCTGTGTGTATCAGTTAGACAGGGGCATGTGTTGTGCTGTGTCAGTAACTTGTGTGTGGTAGTGTAGGAATTATGTGGTATCAGTATTTGGGGGTTTCACTACTATGAATGTGTGTATGAGTGAGCAATAGGTTGTGTGCAGTTGTATCTGTGTGGCACTGTGTTCAGTATGGGTTAGTTGTGTCTGTGTGTGAATCAGTATACCTGTGTGTGAGTGAATACCAATGTATGTGTATACCTGTTCCTGTGTGTGTGGTGATCAGTGTGTAACTGTGTGTATTAGTGTCTGTGAGTTCTTGTGTGTGAGTGAATATATGTGACTGTGTGAGTACCTGTGTGTCTTTGTATCAGTGTGTCTAGGTATTAGGTGTGTGCCAGTGTGAGCTGTGTGTGTCTGGGAGTGTGAGCTGTGTGTGTATCTGTGAGTACCTTGTGTTAGCAGTGTGTGAAGTCTTTGTATGAGTGGCAGAGGAAATTGTATCAGTGAGTTGGTAATTTGGTGTGAGTGAGCAGTGAGTTAGAGCCATGTATCAGTATTCCTTGTATATATGTTGTGTAGCTGTGAGTGCCTGTGTGTTGGGTTTCCCTGTGCAGTCGAGTTTTGTGAGCCTATGTGTCTCAGTGTTAGTTCTAGTGTGTGTATGAGAACCTGTGAGTGTTAGTACCTATGTGTGTGAGTGTATCTTGTGAGATGTGTGTGAGTGTATCTTGTGAACTGTGTATGTGAGTGAACCTGAGTGTCTGGTATCAGTGAGAGCAGTGAGTGTATGTGTATTAGTTCAGTGAGGGAGTTTAGTCAGGGACCAGTATCTGTGTGTGCCTGAGAGTGTGTGTATCAGTGTGTGTGAGTGCCTGTGTGAGTACCTGCAGTGTGTGTAGCTGAGTGTGAGTGCCAGTGTGTATCTGTGTGAGTGTGTCTGCCTGTATGCCTGTGTGTAGCTGTGTATGTGTCTCAGTGAGTGTGTGTCAGGGTGATACATGGATATGAGTGTTAAGTATCTAGTAATAAATACATGATATATATATAGGGTAACCAAGGGGTACTGACCAAGATATCTATGTATATAAAAATACAAGGTAGATATGATACATATAGATACTAGACAAGTTATAGAATTTATATGTATAGGAGTTGTTATATACAAATGACATATAGTATATAATAGTAGCTAGTATTATACTAGATACCTAAGTATGATATAGAATTTGACTAGTTTAGTTAGGTTTTGTCCAAATGGGACTATTATGATATGTAAATGGACAAGTATTAACTAGTTGACCAGTAAACCTCAGAATTGACCTAGAGGCCTCGCATTTAATTAGTTAAACATATTATTTCCCTTAATTCAGTATTTTGACATTGATATTCCACAATTAGGTCATTGTGATTTCATCTTGGGCATCGATCCTCGCACTTTTCTCGGGACTACAGGCGAGTACATTCTCTGACAGTTTTCGCTTTTGTTGATTACTTCTATAAATCAAGTTGTATTATATACTTGATTCTGACACTGTGGATACACGGGTTAGCACCCTAGATACCCGTCATGAGGAGTCGTAATTGAAATTCATTGTGCTAGCTGGGGATGGGAAAATATTAGTAGATTATGTGATCATATCCAACTCTACATGCATCATAGCTCACCTCACATCTCACGTCGGGTACGGCCTGACCATTACATGTCTCATAGCTGTTATATATGATTAGCCTGACCACTACATGCATCATAGCTAACCAGATGGTTAGCCTGACCTACAAGAATCATAGCTAATCATATGTAACCAGCCTGATCTGTCCCAAGCCGATCACATAATAAACTGATATTTCAAACACTTAGCCATATGTTTATTCTTTATTCCAGATTCACTTGTTCTAGCATTCACTTATATACTTGCTCATTGCTAGATATTTCATTATTTATTTCATATTCTCCAGTACTATATATTTTCAGTATTTATTTCATCTTGTATTCCTTACACTGTTTTATAGTTTTTGTCAACATAAATGAAACTGCTGTTTAGTATTTGTGCTTCGCTCCAATCCTGATTGGATAATATTTTCAGAGGACTTGGAGGATTTCTGCCCTACCCACTACGGCCCGGGAGCAGAGGGAGATTTCATACCAGAAATCCCAGAGGAGTTACCCATCTTAGAGGAGATCCTACCTACATGCACTTAGACTATCCTATTTCATGTTTTATTGTATTAGACTAAGATTTGAGTTGAATTTATTGTTGTGACTTTTGAGGACATCTAGACACTGGACTTATGATGTATTTATATTTGTGTTGGCTTATGATAGAACTCTTATTCCTCATTTCTCATCGTGCCAATTACTTTCATATAGCTTGTGATTGAGTATATTTATAAACTGTGGATTCATATATTATCTTTGTCCTCCTTATGGAGTTGAGACTATTGACAGGATGAGTTACGTTTGAGACCTAGACAGCGTTCTACCGTCGATGCTGCGACGTAGGCTGGACGTACCCACGGCTCATGCCCAATTTCCGGGTGCGGGTCGTGACACGTTTTTAATGGTGGCCCATGCAGGTCTGACTTCGCAAGTTGTGCGATGTCGTGGTAGTGCGACGTATTAGTTGTACTACCGTATGCCTGCGATAAGATATAGGACATAGGATACTAGGCTGAGAGAGAATACTCAATCACAAATTCTTGTGAGATTCCTGGGATGACCCCTTGAGAATCTTATTACAATTCTAATTTTAATCCTTCGCCCTTGTTTCCGTCCGTCCTCACTCGTTGATATTGAGTTTGATTCCTGTTGACCAGTTGTTAAATTTAATTCTCGATATCGTTGTTGAGTTAATTTTATATCAAGATAAATTTTACGGGCTAAAATTTACGGTATCATCTGATGACATATGTTGATGAGGACAGTGAGAAAGGTAAAACGTCTACTTTGGTTATGGAACCTAGAGTTTATCACAGCCATACTAGATGTCGTGACAAGAACATAGGAACCTGACTTGGATGTATATACTGCAGTTATGAAACTTATAGTCTCTCGCAGCCATACCGGTTGGCGTGGCAAAGATTCTAGATGACATGATTATGGAGTTGCATACCTTAGTTACGGAATATGTCGTTTATCGCACCTATGCTTACTGGTGTGGCGAGGATTCTGAGTGTCATGATTTCGGACAGACGTGTATGATTATCAGGTTGTATCTTAAATTGGTTCTTAAAGTATTATCTCAACACTTATCTATTTATGTTATTACAGGACCTTGTTCCATCATTTCCTTGCTAGCAGTAGAAATACCTTCAGTCCTCAATCTAGTTTCTTTTTGAGATTTTAATTCTTTGAGGATTTCTTGTTAAGTATGATAATTAGTGACTTGTAATTATGTCTGTTTCTTGAGTATTAGTATTGACTGAGTGTTGCTTGTGAGTCTGTAAGTGTTTTCTAGTTGGAAATGTGAGCAGTAGACATTAATCTAGAGTTAACCCATAGCATAGTACCTTGTAGCAATAGCTCTAGGATAGGTGTCATTATAGCACTATAAGTAGAAGGAGAGTATAGAGTATCAGTGATAGTTCCAAGAGTTAGTATCAGAGCCAGCATATGTAGCGCCCTGTTCCCCCGGTGCGGGGAGCGCGGCTAAGAAACACTAGATGGTATCGTTCGATCGGGATAGATTGAATTAAGAACTCGTCCTCGTTATGGATTTGTTTCTTCGGAATCGATTCCCATATTCAGTGGACCGTGCCCCCGGGATCGACTTAGCGGCAGAGTCAGGAGGGACCTCTCCGCTGCTATCTTTTATTGCCTCGGTTTTCGATGTCGCTTGTTGCTTTCGTGCTTGAGTTGGTTTTGGAATTTGCTTGTTTTCCTTGAACGGTTTCGATGGTTTTCATTATTTTCGTTCATTGAACTGTACTTCAATTCTGAGATTGGGAAGAGAGGAAGAAGTATTGATCAAGCTGTTCATGATGCAGGTGAACGAGCACTAGGTGGCTTACGAGCGGAGTCGTGAAGCGCCTCTTTCCTTCTTCTTCCAACTATCTAAGTGAGTGGCTACCAACCCGATTAGCTAGCCCTGCTTCCAGTCTTCACATCTAATAAATCTGCACTCTTCTTTGCCCCGATCAAACGATACCAAGTAATAATAAAAGAAACCAAGATAAAAGAGAATAGACTTGGTTATTATGCTTGTCAACCAACTGTGAACTGTTATCAAACTGTATGCTAGTTCATTTATAACTGTTCTATGAATCGTGCTAAGTATGGAACACATTGTATGCGCTAAACTGTTCAAGGAGGCTATGTTAAATGAATCATGCAATACTGACTGTCCCGTACTCTTATTGCCTCAACTGCATGAACTGTTAACTTAGTAAACATACTGTTCGATCACGGACAACTTGTGCACAAGGTAACTGGTTCCTGCGGACGGCCGCTGGGGCACTGGCACCGATCCAGTCCGGACGGAACTCTACTGTATAGTCAACTGTACTGGACGGAATGGCTTGTAGCTCCCACTGTACTTTCACTGCAAACCATTCTCGTCTATGACTAGTGTCCTTTATGGCAACGCCAGTAATCTATTGTATATTTAAACCTGTTGCAAACTAACTTGTGTCTTTGTGGCAGGAAAGGCATGGTAAGTATTGTGCAAGTGATTCAGACGGTCAGGTAAAATCCACCGAACGGTGGCACGTTCATTTCAGTATCATACATATATACTGTTGCTTGTAAATGAACTAAGGCAAGATAAAAACCCACAAAAATATGCATGCTTCATATAAACAACGTGTTGATTGGTATAGTTCGGTTAGCTCGCCTTTATCAGTATGTTTCGACATGCTGACTCTCGTTGAAACAGGTTCTCCGTACAAAGGCGAACCGAGCGAGGAGCCGAAGTCGTCTTCCCGATCCAGTCCAGCTGTTGGCGCATCCTGATCGCGCCGCCTTTTGAAGTACTTGAAGAAAGGAGCTTGCACTCTTCATACACAATGCAACTCCGTGGCAAAGCTGTCCTCCAGCCCAGAGGTCTTTATCATTTTGAAGTTATAAAGGGATGTAATGTACATGACTGCTATCTCATTTTGAGTCAACACTTTTGTAAGCCCGTGCGGCATATTAGCTGACTCGTTCAAGAGTTTGTAATAGATGTTCATTATCAATAAAGAAAACTTTTCCATGTTCAACTTGTGTTCAATTTATCTGCGTACTCTGAATATGTGCTCATTATGCAAAATACTTTAGCCTTGTGCGGGCGCAACCCCAGGCCCGCACGGCATCACGATTCGGGGGACGCCCCAACGATTCTACGAAATTGGGTCGTGACACAGTGGTATCAGAGCACAGATTCAAGTTCCTTAGACTTCGTGCTGGAAAAGTTCCTTTAACGATCAAATTCCTGTGCGACCTCTTGAACTTGCTAGGCCAAAATGAGATACGTTCATGCAATAAGTCCATAATACATTATAATCCTAATGTAATTTACCTTCTTTTGAAGGAATGGCTCCAGCGCAATCTACAGCGCAAGCACCGGACGAAATGCAAGGCCAAGGAAGTAGTTCGTGCACTTCGGGAAGTTCAGAGAGCCAGCGAGCCGTGCCAAGCATCGATCCCATCCAGCAAATGTTACGAATGTTGGAGGAAAACCAACAAAGGGACAAGGCTCGCTATGAACGGGCCGAGAAGCGGGCGAAGGAGAGTCAGCTCAAGTTTCAAGACTATGTAGAAGCACGATTCTCAGTCTAACAGAAGCAGGTAGATGCCCTGCAAAAGATCGTTCAGACTTTGGCTTCCAACCATTCCGCTGCAACAACAACGACTCCGGTGGAACAGCCCACGCTTGAAGTAGAGATGCCACAAATTCCAAGAACGAGGGACGTGACTGCCTTCGACTTTGGCCACTGCAAGAAAGTCTGCAATACCCCATTCAACGGGACTGGGGATGCAGTCGTAGCTCTAGATTGGTTGACCGAACTTGAAGATCACTTCGCTCTGCTAGAGGTCCCCGAAGAGAAGCGCGTCGCCTATGCGCAACTACAGCTCTGCCTCAACGCGCACGATTGGTGGGACGTGCATCGACGATCTCTCCAATTTGATCACGGAGAGGAGGCGATCTCGTGGACGACTTTTTATGTTGCGTTCGAAGAGGAGTTCGTACCCCCTCCAGTACAACATCAAATGGAGAACGAGTTCGTGCAACTGAGGCAGGGCAGTATGACAGTTAAGCAATATTCTGCCGAATTCAACCGACTCTCCAAATTTGCTAGGACCTATTTACCTAATGCAGCGAGTCGAGCTAGAAGGTTTGAAGGCGGTTTGCGCCCTGCCATTCACGGGCACGTAGTCGTTCATCAGTATCGTACAATGCGTGAAGTCATGAATCATGCCTTATCTCTCGAACCACATTATCCTCACGTTCCTGCCGGCGCTGTGCATACCTACAATCACAAATGCCAAAGCAACGACAGAGGAAATAACGCTGCAAAGCGTCCGAACAATGGTGGCAAGCATGGAGAAAAGTTAGACAAAGTATATCACTTTCGCAGGCGGCCTGGGCACGCAATAGATAAGTGTCGCCTGAAACTTGGGTTATGTTTAGTTTGCGATGAAGCAAACCATACCGTTCGTGACTGTCCACTGAGTCGTCTCAACAACCGTCGCCCGCAACAGAATAATCCCTAACGGTTGGTTCTATTCCTAAGTTTTGGGACGAAACTTCCAATTAGTTGGGTAGGATGTAGCGTCCCGTTCCCCCGGTGCGGGGAGCGCGACTAAGAAACACTAGATGGTATCATTCAATCAGGATAGATTGAATTAAGAACTCGTCCTCGTTATGGATTTGTTTCTTCGAAATCGATTCCCATATTCAGTGGACCGTGCCCCCGGGATCGACTTAGCGGCAGAGTCAGGAGGGACCTCTCCGCTGCTATCTTTTATTGCCTCGGTTTTTGATATCGCTTGTTGCTTTCGTGCTTTGAGTTGGTTTTGGGATTTGCTTGTTTTCCTTGAACGATTTTGATGTTTTTCATTATTTTCGTTCATTGAACTGCACTTCAATTCTGAGATTGGAAATAGAGGAAGAAGTATTGATCAAGCTGTTCATGATGCAGGTGAACGAGCACTAGACAGCTTACGAGCGGAGTCGTGAAGCGCCTATTTCTTTCTCCTTCCAACTATCTAAGTGAGTGGCTACCAACCCGATTAGCTAGCCCTGCTTCCAGTCTTCACATCTAATAAATCTACACTCTTTTTTGCCCCGATCAAACGATACCAAGTAATAATAAAAGAAACAAAGATAAAAGAGAATAGACTTGGTTATTATGCTTGTCAACCAACTGTGAACTGTTATCATACTGTATGCTAGTTCGTTTATAACTGTTCTATGAATCGTGCTAAGTATGGAACACATTGTATGCGCTAAACTGTTCAAGGAGGCTATGTTAAATGAATCATGCAATACTGACTGTCCTGTACTCTTGTTGCCTCAACTGCATGAACTGTTAACTTAGTAAACATACTGTTCGACCACGGACAACTTATGCACAAGGTAACTGGTTCCTGCGGACGGTCGCTGGGGCACTGGCACCGATCCGGTCCGGACAGAACTCTACTGTATAGTCAACTGTACTGGACAGAATGGCTTGTAGCACCCACTGTACTTTCGCTGCAAACCATTCTCGTCTATGACTAGTGTCCTTTATGGCAACGCCAGTGATCTATTGTATATTTAAACCTGTTGCAAACTAACTTGTGTCTTCGTGGCAGGGAAGGCATGGTAAGTATTGTGCAGGTGATTCAGATGGTCAGGTAAAATCTACCGAACGGTGGCACGTTCATTTCAGTATCATACATATATACCGTTGCTTGTAAATGAACTAAGACAAGATAGAAACCCACAAAAATATGCATGCTTCATATAAACAACGTATTGATTGGTATAGTTCGGTTGGCTCGCCTTCATCAGTATGTTTTGACATGCTGACCCTCGTTGAAACAGGTTCACCGTACAAAGACGAACCGAGCGAGGAGCCGAAGTCGTCTTCCTGATCCAGTCCAGCTGTTGGCGCATCCTGATCGCACCGCCTTTTGAAGTACTTGAAGAAAGGAGCTTGCACTCTTCATACACAATGCAGCTCCGTGGCAAAGCTGTCCTCCAGCCCGGAGGTCTTTATCATTATAAAGTTATAAAGGGATGTAATGTACATGACTGCTATCTCATTTTGAGTCAACACTTTTGTAAGCCCGTACGGCATATTAGCTGACTCGTTCAAGAGTTTGTAATAGATGTTCATTATCAATAAAGAGAACTTTTTTATGTTTCAACTTGTGTTCAATTTATCTGCGTACTCTGAATATGTGCTCGTTATGCAAAATACTTTAGTCTTGTGCGGGCGTAACCCCAGGCCCGCACGGCATCACTATTCGGGGGACGCCCCAACGATTCTACGAAATCGGGTCATGACAGCATACCCGTCCTGGATAATCATGATTATGTAATTGGAGGATCTATGTAAACAATTAAGTTTGAAGGAATTGTGTTAAGGATTAATGGAGCATGGTGTTCAATTTGATAATCGATATCGGGTGTGTTAAAAGTAAAGAAATATATATACATAAAGGGTTTTGATGAGATATCATGAGTAGAGAAATATCAGGATTGGTAATGGAAGTTGTGAAGCGTATCACAGATTAGTTTAACAGGTTGTAAGGGATTAAAGGGAAATACATATGCATCAATCGAGGTAAGGAACTATATGCTTGCCCATGAGAGTAAAGTAAAACATGGGTGTTATAGAAGGTGCAAGTAATTATGAGCTCTAATAAGTTTGATGAGATGATCCAATAATGAAGCTAGTGATATCATACCAAGAGTACTAATGATTCTATATCGAGGATTAGTCGAGAATGATGCTAATAACAGTAAGCATTTTGCGTGATGATAATTAGATGATATACCAGTTGATATAGATTGAAAATCATGGAAGAAAATACGTGTGATGATAACTTTAATCATTGGGAGTAATAGTGCAAGTAATTCGGGCAGTACAATTTTAGTACCCAGTTGAGAGTTGTAGACAATAGATGTATTGAGTGCAACTTGAGTATTAGAGACTGTGAATATTTATATGTATGCTTGTGGATTTAAAATTTGAAGAGTGGAAATGAATTTCAATTTTAAGGATTTTGAGGAGTTGAGATTCTATGTTATTAAATGTTTAAGGATTCAAAAATTTGATTCAATAAACACAGTCAAAACTATAGAGATTTTAGAAGTGATTAAAATTTTTATTTCGATATTGAGTATTTGACTTTTGAGGAAGTATATGCATTTTATTTTAAATTGTTCAAGGAGTTAAATCTTGATGATCTTATTTTGAGGATTAAATTTTTTCGGTGGGTAAGAAATATATATTAGTATGTGAGTGGATGAAGTGCATACGTAAGGATCTATTGACTTGGACATGTTTGAGATGGCACTGCAAACAGACTTGGGTGTCCATCTAGAGTTGTATTAGAGAGAATAGTACTTAGTATGGTGTGTTGCACTTGGTGTGCACTTGAGTGATAAGAACAACTAGTATGAACAATTGTAGTAGGAAAGAGAACTAGCAGTGGGTGTACTTGTAGTAGAACAAAGGTACCTACAGGGATATGAGTATCAAACTTGAATGCATCATTGACCTATGATTGTGCTAGAGGTCCTTGGTATCAGATTTTGGTATCAATAGACAGATGTGTGTAATATAGATATATTCATAGATGTCTTGTGGACTAATGATTAGCTGATATGGATATCAGTGTACAAGAATAGGAATTAGTTAGTAAATGTGCCAGAGTTAAGTGTATGTTAGAGATAGAAGATACTGCAAGAAATATGTTAGCAGGTTCCTTCTTTTCTTTCCTCATGTTCCTTTTTCGTCTTCTGATTGATTGATTCCCTAGTACCGTAGCTTGTATTCATGATTTTCTTGTTAGAATGTAGTTAGTAGCACACCGCTCTCAGTACTCGATGCATCCCGGGGCCAACAAGATGTATCGAGACTTGAGGGAGCACGTATGGTGGTATGGAATGAAGCTCAAGGTAGCACGCTTCGTATCCCGGTGTCTAGTGTGACAGCAGGTAAAGGCGAACCGGCAGAGGCCAGGTGGATTACTTCAACCTTTACCTATCCCAGAGTGGAAGTGGGAGCACGTGACCATGGATTTCGTTTCAGGGCTTCCGCGTTCTCCAGGAGGGAAGGACACGATTTGGGTCATCGTGGATAGATTGACCAAATCAGTCCACTTCTTACCTTTCAAGGTGGGCACGTCGACAGAGAGGCTAGCAGAGATGTACATGCGGCAGATCGTCAGACTTCATGGAGTTCCTGTGAGCATCGTCTCGGATCGGGATAGTAATTTCACTTCCCACTTCTGGAGGAGTCTGCATGATAGCTTGGGCACTCAGCTCAAGTTTAATACCGCATACCATCCCCAGACAGACGGGCAGTCTGAAAGGACTATTCAGACTCTCGAGGATATGATACGCACTTGCGTTCTAGATCTCGGAGGTTCTTGGGAGGATCATCTACACTTGGTAGAGTTTGCTTACAACAACAGCTACCAGGCCAACATCGAGATGTCGCCATTTGAGGCTCTTTATGGACGAAGGTGTCGTACACCGTTATCTTGGGACGACGTTGAAGAGAGAGCCTTGCTAGGACCAAAAATGGTCGTGGATGCAGCAGAAAAGGTAAAACTCATCAGAGATAGAATGCGAGTGGCGCAGGACAGACAGCGGCATTGGGCCGACAGCCACCGTAGACCCCTTGAGTTTCAGGTATAGATTGTTATTTTCTGGCTTGTGATTGTTTTGTTTAGACTGCGTATTGAGACTATTTTGTTTTAGGTTAGCGATCTAGTGTTCCTACGGATTTCTTCGACTCGTGGCACGATTCATTTTGGTGGAGGCGGAAAGCTTAGTCCATGCTACATCGGACCCTTCGATATTCTTGCGAGGGTCGGTGCAGTGGCGTATAGACTAGACTTGCCACCTGCACTAGAGGGAGTGCATGACGTGTTCCACGTGTCGTAGCTGAGGCGGTACGTGGCAGACCCTAGTCACGTACTAGATCATTCGGAGATCGTGGTTGGTCCAACTCTCAACTACCCTGAGCAGCCCGTAGAGATCTTGGATCGCAGAGAGAAGGTGTTGCGGAACCAGACTATTCCTTTGGTTCGTGTTGCATGGAGACATCACTCTCCAGGGGAGTCGACCTAGGAGAGAGAGGACGAAATGCACGAGCAATACCCATATCTCTTCGAGACTTGAGGTATAATTCCTTATTTGATTTCATTCTTGTTCTAGTTCAATCCAATTTCGAGGATGAATTTTTTTTAGGAGGGTAGACTTGTCACTACCACATTTCCAGATTAGAGCATTAGTGTAATTTCCCCTGTTAATTTAATTCTGTAAATAATTAATATGATGAGTTTTATTAAATAAATATGTGATATTCTAAATGTTAGGTTTATGTTAAACCCTAAAAATCCCAATAGGTTCAACCCTAGTGATCAAACCCTAGTTGGCATTCTAGTTTTAGTGAAACCATAAATTTGCATTTTAGTTTAGATTTTTAAACCCTAGAAATGACTAAACCCTAATTAAATTTAGTTATACATGACTAAACATGAAGGGTTAACTAATCCTTTGCATTTGAAACCCTAACCCTAGCCCTATATAATGAAGGGAAGCCTCCCTCAACCCTCTTCCTTCATGAAGAAAACCAAAACCTAGCCTCCATTAGAAAAAAATCATTCTCTCCCATAAATTTCAGAATCTCAAACCCTAGAAATTTATTTTCCTCCTCCATCAAAGGGAATCAAGGAGCTTGGACCAAAAAAACTTAGAGAAAGAGAACCTTCATTGGAAAACCATCTCCCAATAGGTAAGAACCCGAATTTGATCTATTTAATTTTGTTTTTTATTTGTGTTTGGCCATTAGGAACCCACCAAATTGTTTATATTTTGTTTTTGGAGTTTCTCTATGGAAAACCTAGGAGAATCTAGGGTTTTGTGTTTAATAGGTTATTTTCCCCCAATTTCAGGAACCCTAACCCTAGGGGTTTGCTTGTAGACTGATTACATCTCCTACGTATGGGTTTAGATCTTGATTCTTATGGTTTTAGTTGAGGATTCTTGGGTTCTTATGTAAATCCGATTTTTTGCACTTCTTGTGTTTGATGAAATATTTATTTGGGGTTTGCCTATCTCTGTATTTTAATTTCTGTATATTTTGATATACCAATCTATATACATAGCTACTTTTGCATAGGTGTATAGATAGATGGTGATCTAGGGTTTTTCTGTGCACAGTCGGGATATGTTCTGTGCTGTGTGTTTGGTTCCCACTGTGCAGTCGGGTTTTGAGGGTTCCTGTACAGTCGAATATTTGTGTGTACTGTGTGCACAGTCAGGTTTTGGACTGTGTTAGTTGTGTCCAGTGTTGAGCAATTATATCAGCTCACTGTGTCTTATTGTATCAGACACTGTGGAGTATTCTCTGTGTGGAGTCCGATTTCCTTGAGAGTGTGTGTGTGCCTGTGATGTGTAGATATTTTAGCTGAGTTTAGTATAGTTGTTTAGGTTTCAGTGAGGTGGTTATGTATTCAGTGTAGCTGTTTGAGCATTTTGTGTTATAGCTATGTGTATCAGTTAGACAGGGGCATGTGTTGTGCTGTGTCAATAACTTGTGTGTGGTAGTGTAGGAATTATGTGGTATCAGTATTTGGGGGTTTCACTACTGTGGATGTGTGTATGAGTGAGCAATAGGTTATGTGCAGTTGTATCTGTGTGGCACTGTGTTCAGTATGGGTTAGTTGTGCCTATGTGTGAATCAGTATACCTGTGTGTGAGTGAATACCAATGTATGTGTATACCTGTTCCTGTGTGTGTGGTGATCAGTGTGTAACTGTGTGTATCAGTGTCTGTGAGTTCTTGTGTGTGAGTGAATACATGTGACTGTGTGAGTACCTGTGTGTCTTTGTATCAGTGTGTCTAGGTATTAGGTGTGTGCCAGTGTGAGCTGTGTGTGTCTGTGAGTGTGAGCTGTGGGTGTGTCTGTGAGTACCTTGTGTTAGCAGTGTGTGAAGTCTTTGTATGAGTGGCAGAGGAAATTGTATCAGTGAGTTGGTAATTTGGTGTGAGTGAGCAGTGAGTTAGAGCCATGTATCAGTATTCCTTGTATATATGTTGTGTAGCTGTGAGTGCCTGTGTGTTGGATTTCCCTGTGCAGTCGAGTTTTATGAGCCTATGTGTCTCAGTGTTAGTTCTAGTGTGTGTATGAGAACCTGTGAGTATTAGTACCTATGTGTGTGAGTGTATCTTGTAAACTGTGTGTGTGAGTGAACCTGAGTGTCTGGTATCAGTGAGAGCAGTGAGTGTGTGTGTATTAGTTCAGTGAGGGAGTTTAGTCAGGGACCAGTATCTGTGTGTGCTTGAGAGTGTGTGTGAGTTCCTGTGTGAGTACCTGCAGTGTGTGTAGCTGAGTGTGATTGCCAGTGTGTATCTGTGTGAGTGTGTCTGCCTGTATGCCTGTGTGTAGCTGTGTATGTGTCTCAGTGAGATTGTGTCAGGGTGATACATAGATATGAGTGTTAAGTATCTAGTAATAAATACAGGATATATATATAGGGTAACCAAGGGGTACTGACCAAGATATCTATGTATATATAAATACAAGGTAGATATGATACATATAGATACTAGACAAGTTATAGAATTTATATGTATAGGAGTTGTTATATCCAAATGACATATAGTATATAATAGTAGCTAGTATTATACTAGATACCTTAGTATGATATAGAATTTGACTAGTTTAGTTAGGTTTTGTCCAAAAGGGACTATTATGATATGTAAATGGACAAGTATTAACTAGTTGACCAGTAAACCTCAGAATTGACCTAGAGGCCTCACATTTAATTAGTTAAACATATTATTTCCCTTAATTCAGTATTTTGACATTGATATTCCATAATTAGGTCATTGTGATTTCATCTTGGGCATCGATCTTTGCACTTTCCTCGGGACCACAGGCGAGTACATTCTCTGACAGTTTTCGCTTTTGTTGATTACTTCTATAAATCTAGTTCTATTGTATACTTGATTCTGACACTGTGGATACACGGGTTAGCACCCTAGATACCCGTCAAGAGGAGTCGTGATTGGAATCCATCGTGCTAGCTGAGGATGGGGAAATATTAGTAGATTATGTGATCATATCCAACTCTACATGTATCATAGCTCACCCCACATCTCACGTCGGGTGCGGCCTGACCATTACATGCCTCATAGCTGTTATATATGATTAGCCTGACCACTACATGCATCATAGCTACCCAGATGGTTAGCCTGACCTACAAGAATCATAGCTAATCATATGTAACCAGCCTGATCTGTCCCAAGCCGATCACATAATAAACTGATATTTCAAACACTTAGCCATATGTTTATTCTTTATTCCAGATTCACTTGTTCTAGCATTCACTTATATACTTGCTCTTTGCTAGATATTTCATTGCTTATTTCATATTCTCCAGTACTCTATATTTCCAGTATTTATTTCATCTTGTATTCCTTACACTGTTTTATAGTTTTTGTCAATATAAATGAAACTGCTGTTTAGTGTTTGTGCTTCGCTCCAATCCTGATTGGATAATATTTTCAGAGGACTTGGAGGATTTTTGCCCTACCCACTACGGCCCGGGAGCAGAGAAAGATTTCATACCAGAAATCCCAGAGGAGTTACCCATCTTAGAGGAGATCCTACCTACATGTACTTAGACTATCCTATTTTATGTATTATTGTATTAGACTGAGATTTGAGTTATATTTATTGTTGTGACTTTTGAGGACATCTAGACACTGGACTTATGATGTATTTATATTTGTGTTGGCTTATGATAGAACTCTTATTCCTCATTTCTCATCGTGCCAATTACTTTCATATAGCTTGTGATTGAGTATATTTATAAACTGTGGATTCATATATTATCTTTGTCCTCCTTATGGAGTTGAGACTATTGACAGGATGAGTTATGTTTGAGACCTAGATAACGTTCTACCGTCGATGCTGCGGCGTAGGCTGGACGTACCCCTGGCTCATGCCCAATTTCCGGGTGCGGGTCGTGACATTAGCACTTATCCCAAGCAGTGGACTTTTACCCGAGCATGAGGCCTGAATGAGTATACAGCCTGGAGGAGCATGCAGCCGGTTTGTTCATGCGGCCTGTCCTTCTTGTGCATGACTTAGACACTTATTATCCTTAGTGACTCCATGTGTACACGTAGTACTTTCTTGTTGGGATTATTTATTTTATTTGGAATATTTCTTATCATCCTCCTTTGTGGTTGATCTTGGTTGTTGTTTGTGTTATGATTCTAGGGGAGAATGGACTCAGTAACCCGACCTTGTTTTAGAACTCATGCTTATGATCTTGGTAATTGGACTCGAATACCGTATCCGTGCTGATACAATTATTGCCTGATATTGTTCATGATCTGTGAACCGAGGTACGACATACCGTGTTACGTGTTAATTGATTTATATTTGGGTTGTGCATCAATAATGCCTCAAAATTCCTGAACGCGTGATACTATAAATATACTTTTCCCCCAGCACGAGCATGATATGCAAGTCAAGTACCAAAATATGGCTAGGATATTGATTTATTAAATGTTGGATACACGCTCGGGTGAATCCAGATTAAACTTCCATGGATTCGTATCTAGCGTGCCTGTACTTTGTATGATATCTTAAGGGAAATTCTAATGTATCCACGCCTTGAGATTTCCAAATAATATAGGGTTAATTAGGCAACTAAAAGTAGTAGTAACATTGGAAGAAAATGGTATCCCGAGATCATGCCAACGAGCCTTTCCACATAGATTCATTCTAAGTGTGCTGTGGGCTGGCCACCACAGATACTGTATATTATCCGTCTTAGTGGAGTGCAGTATCAGACCTATTATAAATAATTCTGAGCCACTATTTCACTATAGGAATATTGGAACCGCTAATACCGTGATCTAGCGCAGTGGCCCTACGGAGAACTAGTACAATTCGTAAAGTGCTTGTATAATCATTTTATTTGGCTCGGTTAGCTCATGTTCGACAATAGTGTGATATGAGGATACCTATTATGCATTATTCTGAGATAACCTCAAACTCCACAATTAGCAAGCCGTACAAGTTATTGACCGATCTTATTAATTGGACTTGATTGTGATTGTATTATTCTATTAGTAGCCTAGGAAAATGAACTATCATAGTATGATGGATCCAACTATTGTCCTTGTTTGGTTGTAGGATTGGGACTTTGTGCTAGGATATGCCATGGACCTAAGTTACGATACAGAACCTATATTTTATATATATTTATTGCTTGGGTTTTTGTTTCTCTATTTCGTGCTTCTTTTGTGGTGCTTACTATTTGGGGTCTAACCGCACTGGTTTTGCATAGCCAAGTTTCGAACCAGTACCCGATAATCCAGCATACTTTCTACTGACTCATGGCGCATACCAGGAACATAGTCGCAGAGGATAACGAGTGGATTTTCTTTTTTCCTGCTCGTTATTGTACATTTTATCTTTTGGACGTTTAGCCACCAGCACCTGTTAGCCGGCACATCTGAAAATTTAGTTTTTCTTACATGATTGTATTAATCAGACTACAGCTGATCTCTATCATGTACTTTTAATATCACACCGGCTCTTTATTTTGTATAACTGGTCTCTAGAACATCTTGAGAAAGCGTTTGTGATGCCTTATTGTTTTATCATATATGCTCTATGATTACAGTTTCTTACTTGATTGATTGAGACATAGATATTGTTGTGACCCTAAGTGACCTGATTGTAGCATGTACCCCTTGTCTAGTTATACCCGTGATCATTGTACGACGTGTAGTACCTTGTACGGGGTAGCAGGTCGTATCCGTCTCAGTATTCTGGTACTGGGGCGTGACAAATTCTCACGACCTGCCTCATATATATAGCTCTGCTAGCTTCTTTGTCGAGAGTTGTGAGACTCAGTCTCACAATATCTATATCAGAATATGGATACATATTTTATACTGCATGTTTTATTTTTCTGGATTTAGTGATATTTTAAAACTTAAAAAATTGAAAATTTTCTTCCTGACCGCTATACCGACGGTATACTATAATATACCGATGGTATATACTTTTCGGCAGATATTTGTTTCACTTTTTAGATATTTTGGGATTCCTCTATATATAGTACTTGAGTTCATTTTATTTTTTTCTTTCTCTTTATCTTTCTTCTCTTCTTCATTTCTCTCTCGAGCTTGGATCTTTGCTCTTGAGACCTGGAGTGTGGTTTCTGAACCCCTTCGTGGTGGTGGACTAGAAGGTTTAGGTTAGGAGCTTGTTCTAGGCAAGTACATCTTGCCGATTCTATGAACTTCTTTTACTTTCTGTCATTTTATTTCCTAGATTGGTTGTTACTTTTTAGCTTAGACTTTCTTTATTATTATTGTTCATCTCATAATTTCTAGCCTTTTGGCATCTCAGATTTAATTTCTGGTAGAATCTTGTCCCGTCCCTTTTTGGTAACTCGGTAACGGAGAAAGGTACTAGAGTTATGACCGTGAGTTTTAGTTCATATTGTGATATGAGACTTACCACTAGACTTGACTCCTTGTTAGACTTGGTTCTGGTAATTTTTGGCGTTTGATTTGGGTCCCGGAATTGGATTTGACTTTGGCCTAGTTTTTTCTTGGAAATCGGCATACCGATGGTATACTACAGTATACCGACAGTATACCAATTTCTACCGACTTAGAATTCTAGATATTTTCTATGAAACCTTATCGCCATACCGACGGTATACTGCAGTATACCGACATTTGTTAACCGACCTCAGGATATTTATCTAGACTGGCATACCGACGGTATACTACAGTATACCGACTATATACCGATTTGTTGAAATCCAGAACTTGTTGTATTTTTTTGTCTCTGGACCGGCATACCGATGATATACTGGAGTATACCGACGGTATACCTATTGAGCTCTCTTTTGCATATAATTTCTTTTCTTATGCTCTTTGATTGCTTGTACCTGGCTTCCTTGTATTTATTTTATTGTATGTCTATTTATGCTTTGTTGTTTCGACACGACATTTGTATAGTTAGGGGCTTTCCACCCTTATACACCAGCCCAGTACGTGTTACCTATCGATACCATACGACCAGGCATTTGTATTAGTAGGGGATGATTACACTCTATGTATATCTGATACGATCAGACATTTGTATTAATAGAGGATGATTATATTCTATGTACATTTGATATGACCAGGCATTTGTATTAGTAGAGGATGATTAAACTCTATGTGCATTTGATACGACCAGGCATTTGTATTAGTAGAGGATGATTACGCTCTATGTATATTTGATACGACTAGGCATTTGTATTAGTAGAGGATGATTTACACTCTATGTACACTTGACTCGACCCAGATATCTGTATTAGTAGGGGACGGTTATACCCTATGTACATTTGACCAGTGTATAGTAGGCCGGGACTAGTAGTAACATTCTTATGTTTTATGTTCATGGCATTTTCTGTTGTGGCTTGAGTTGTGTACCGTAGCTCTGCGTTTACCTGTGTAGTTGAGGTTGATCTATTTTGTACATGTGAAGTTGTGATATTCACTTATGTTGCCAGAGTCTTTACTTTCTGTTATAGTTATGTGTATCGGTAAGGGACTTGAGACTAGGTCCGACTCAAAAAAAGAATTATAATTCTAGTCCTTGTTTGGTTTAAGGGTTATGGTTCCTATTTCGAGGATTTTTTGATTCTTTTTATTGCTTACCAACTTGTCCTTACTCTTGTTTTCTTTTCTTCTCCTTGGCATGTCTAAGTTATTTGGCATGTTTCATGTATCCAGATATTTTTGTGTTTACATGGTGCTTATTATATTCCTAGTAGTTATTTGTTATTCAGCTTATTGTCTTTCTTTTCTTGGGATAAGTGCAGTGGTAACACACGAGTCTTGAATCGTATTTATTTATTTATTCATGTTGCTTAGCATATCATAGCTCTGTGTTGTTTTTCTGGTTTTAGTTCCTAGATTGGCTTCTCTTGTGGTACTTGCTATTTGGGGGTCTGACCCCACTGGTTTTGCTTGGCCAGATCCGGTAGCAGAGCCCAAGGATCTTACTTACCTTCATGCAGATGGTGACTACCAGGAGCACCAGACAGCCTGAGTGGATTTTTTTCTATCCCCACTAGATCTCGTACTATATATTCTTTTGAGGCGTTTAGCCACCGAGCATGTGTTAGCTCGTGTTTTGACTTGATATTCTGCCTACGAGTATTGACATGATTAGCATATTCTAGACCATGGCTAGTGTTGATCATGTATGACTTATACTCAGCTAGTTCTTTATTTTGTATTACTAGCTTCATGATCATCTATGTATATCTAGTTTGAGAGACTTTACTATTTTGCTCCTGATGATCATATTTCTTGTATATTGCTTATCTGCTTGTGATTGAGACACCTAGGACCGTTTGACCTAGGACTGACTGATGGATTGTAGTGTTAACCCCCATATTTTATAGCTTTATTGTATATACAGAGTACCAACGTACTCCAAGTATACGTAGCTGGCCGTTTCCTGCCCCCGCTTTCCAGTATTCTGGTTCTGGGGCGTGACAAGAGTCCAACTTTGAAGGGTTTGAAGTATGCTGACTTGGTTTATAAGCCCCCTCTCTAGAATTTTAGGGTTTTTCGAATCAGACTATTATTTTAATCTAAAATAAAAACTAAAAATTGTTTATTGTAATATTATATACATATATTAATTTTAAATGGTTAAGAAATAATTGAGATAAATATAAATAAAATTTAAACAACTTAATCTATTCAAATCTTAAATTGATCCTAACTAATTATGATTCTAAATGTTATCCTAATCCTATAACCAAATTTAAATTAAATTATATCTCAATTTAAACAAATGTAGCAATTCTTAAGATTAGTAAATTTTTTAGTACACCTAATCCCATTAGAATCATATCTATAATCATTTAAACCTTTCCTTATTTGAATTAATCCTAATCCTTTTCAAATTAACTAATCCTAATTATATTTAAATTAAGTAGTCTCTACACATTATATATACCTACTAAACTTATGAAATAAACTATTCTTTCATCTCCTCATTCCATAAAACTTCTCTCTTTTTTGTTCAAAATAGTCCAAAATTTGCCACAAAATTAGACTCATTTTTTAGCAGCCATAGCGACTTAGAAGGACCATATCTCCTAGCTCCGGACTCCATTTAACTTCTATTTCTTGTCAGAACCGTATGGATGTAAGCTTTCATAATCTATATTTTAATAGATTTAATTTGAATTAATATTTTATGTAAATATTTTAGAGTATCAAGTATCCGTAAAATGAACATATTTCAGTATTTTTGTGATTCCGGGAGTTCTCGAACACGAAATCATGATCCGTTTTATTTTTCGAAAAGCTGATACACAGACCTAAAACTTATTTTAATTTCAGAAATAATTGAATTTATTTATTATATACGGTATTATCTACAAGTAGAAATTTACTAAATAATATAGGTATAACTACTTCGAAACTCAATTAATATTTATTTATAATGTTCTAAATCAATAATAAACTTTGTTAGGATTTTAGATTATCTAGATTTTGGGTTAATAAAGAAGAGCTGGAGATTACCTTGTCAACGGACCGATTCGCCATCCAAAAGGCTAAGGCAAGTACATTACAACTATGGATTTACCTTTACATTATAAATGCTACTATGTATGTTTCATTTCATTCTTACTAGTTGTTTTGACACTATGTTTCATGCACATGGACGGTTTATCTTAATTCATGATTGAGTTAGATACGTGTCATGACATCGTGATCATCCGAGTTTTACTGTGTGAGTCCGAGTTGTGATGCATGTTTATCGTGTCATGATTCATAAGCATCCGTTTCGTGATTCGTGACTATCCATATTCATGACGTGTGTTTATCCATATCGTGATTCGTGATTATTCATTCTTTCCGAGTCATGATATCTATTTTTTGGGATTTGTGATTACATATTTTCGTGACAAATATGAGAGAGAGAGATGGAGAGAGTCGGGCAGGAGAATACTCTAGTAAACATGTGGACAAACCTATTTTCCTATTCGATTCGATAGATAGCAGTCGTACACTTCACGTACGACATACCAGATTTAGCCTAGCCCCCACATGTTGAACCATGTATTCTAGGTCACACGGTATTACTATTCTTGTCAAATCTTGATATTCAGGTTCTAGTTTTACTTGTTTACATGTTTCCAGTTTATCTTGCTACTTGCTTACATGTTGTCAGTGTTCATATTGTCAGTTCATGTTTTTACTTGTCTCAACTTGTTTCCATTACATGATCTCCTTACCTGCTAGTCTAGTTTACTTCTTGTATATTACTCATCATGATAGATTTATACGTGCATTGTGTACCTTCATGGTTGTAACAGTACTGCTCCAATCCTGACTGGATATGTTGACAATTTTAGGATACTTGCTACCTTGCTTTTTGGACATTCTTTGGGGATAGAGATATTTTGGAGGCCGCTATTAGATTACAAATAATTTAGTTATTTTCTTAAATTTTATATTTAGCGGGTTTGTCCCATAATGTTGTTTCAATGTATTGATTGGAGTTGTAAATTGTATAGTTGTTGTGAATCAGCAAAGATAATTTTGTGCTAAAATATTGTGTATTAAGTTTGATGATTGCCATAGGGTTTTGGACAACATACTACCGCCGTTGTTGCGACGTAGACTGGATTTGGACACGTACTCGTATCCCAAAAGTAGGAGCGGGTCATGACAAGTTTTTATTATCACGTCCCGGCCCAGCAGGACATAACGTCCTCGCATGGGCGTTGTAAAACTCCTATTCCTAGAAATCGCATAAACCCTTTTTAATTATTAATTATTAATTTAATTATAGTAATTAGTGGCTAATTAGGAGAAATAGATTTTTAATAATTTTTATTTTAGATGTTGGGGCACTTAGAGGATTTATGGGACCATCAGAAATTTTTCGGAATTTATTTCATGTAGGAGACCCCATGAGCAGTTGCTAGCTTAACGGTGTACATTATTATAATCTAAAATTTTTCTTATGAGTATATATATATATATATATATATATATATATATATATATATATGCATATATATATTTAAAAAGAAAAAGGAAAAGAAAAGAAAAGAAAAGAAAAGAAAATGATAAACTAATAATAATAATATAAACTAATAACAAAGCACTATAAGCAAACCATTACAAACTTAGCAAACCATTTCACAATCCCTTAGCTTCAGCCGCCCCTTGCACTTATGTGCAGCAGCAAGCCAACCCACTTAGTTTCTTAACTTAACTATTAGCAAACCAAATGCATACAAAGCAAATTCTACAAACAGACCCCTTGCCCGCGGGTGAAAGCCGAACCCTCTCTCTCTCTCTCTCTCCCTTTCATAAATAAATAAATATATATTATCCTATTTATAAAACCCTAACCCTACAATCATCCAGACCCTTTCTCTTCCTATCTAGACCTAGAGAGCGCCGCCACCGCAGCCGGAGAACCTCGCCAGGCCGTCCAAACAAATCCCGACGACCGCGACCCCGCACACTGCAGATTCCCACAGCGAGGTACCTGCGTTCCGGAGTTGTTTTCCGTCGACTCGCTCAACCAAACGCCGCCCCGTCTTCACTGGTATGCTCACCCCTTAACCCTCTTCCATATATGTGTGTTAGTAGACCTCGAACAACGCATAACCATAGGCAAAAATAGCGCCAAAGTTGGCAGACACAGACCGAATTCTGGGATCGCAGAAAACTGCGGTGACCACCCATGTTGCCGAGTTCGTATCTCCCACCACAGAGATCCAAATTCGATGATTCTTTTTGGTATGCGTAGACCACTTGACCTAGTTTAATTTCTGTCAAATAATCCTATATTATTAACTGCTGTAGATAGAATTAAATTTGTCACAAAATCCCGTGAACCCACTTTTCCAGATTTCCAAAAGTTGGGAAACGGAGCATGCCCCACCAAACGGGAGTGCCCCGCCATGTACCAAGTGTACCGAATATGCACGCAGCATAACCGGACACGTAAAAATTTGTAAAAACTGATTCGGACGCGTGTGCGCGCCGGAATCAGCCCGTATCTGCGGACACACCCCGTATCACAACTTTTGTGGAAGTCGTGCGCATTTTGTGCACGCTCGTCAGATTATGACGAAACTTATGCCACTGGACTCGTGGTAACGTGCTGGTCCTGTGACCCAATTTTCACACAATTCTGAGAAAGTTGACCAAGTCGCTAATTGGCGGGCCCTACAGTTGACTTTTTGGACAAAATTGTGTTCGGCCAATCAGAATCCACATTTGGACATACCGTTGGGTTCGTATTGACATTTAGAGTTGTTTGACCTATAATTTGTCCCATTTAGAGACCTGACCCTTGGCACGCTTTTTGGTGCAAAATGGGCCACACGTGGACCCCACTTTTATCCAAAATTATCGTTTTGCCCCTGTGTCCAAATTAGACGAAAGGGAAGTGCTTTTTAGCTATTTTGCTCATTCCAAAAACGTTGGTGATATTTATTTCAGCATCCGAAGACGTTTGTTCGGAGGCCTTAGTTCCAGGTTCCGTGTCCTTGACATTGGACGCTTACACTTTACAGATTTTTTGCCAGGCAAGTATACCTTGCCATTGTACTGTATTTACATTCCATATGATGCATGCATGTTTATTTCTGTCTATTTAGTTAATTTATTTTAACTGCTATACAAATTGCGCATCCAAGGAAGCTTGGGTGCAACGACGGTGTCGTCGTACTATATTTTTATTTATGTATATGCATTGGACCTACTTTATAAGACCACCCTATTTTTATGAGGCATTTATGTTTCATTGGCCATGACACTATTCTTACACGAGTGTGAGTCACATGTAGGACACGGACTTGCGTACTCGGCTGGCCACTGGTACGTATAGGTCATGCGACGGATAGGGATAACTACCAATAGAAACTTTGCATGCTAGTAGACCTTGCGGTTATTAGAGGTTTATCGTGTCATGGACATGACATGCTTAGAGCATTGGGTGGAAAGAACAACAACTACAGCATTTGAGCTCCTTTGCCCTTTTTTTTGTGCGCCCGGATTCTCCGCCGGAGATACGGGTGGTGATGACCATTATATATATTATATTATTATCAGGCGGGCCTCCGGCGTTCGAAAGACGACGTGCCTTTTTAGGCCCCTGGATCTCCAAAAGAGAACCATGCCAAATTCCAGTTTTCAGCCAGATAGCTCACTTGTGGGGAAAGGTGTTCTTAACTGCATTCACTTAGACGGTTAGGCGACCCCAATGGATGTTTATATTTCAGTACTTTATTGACATGTTTATATGTATCTTGTTTCGTCCCTCTGAGGACCTGGTACCTTTCCAGATATAGATGACCAGGAGTACCCGCAGGAGTATGGACCTGGACCTGACGCTACCTATCAGTCTGAGGAGATCTTACCTTCGGATTATATGTGATTCATTGCAGTTGTTTAGAGATTCTAGTTGCTATTTCTTTTCGAGACATTTATTCTTATATTAGAGTTTATTCTCTTCTCTCTTTAGTAGTTTATTATAGTCGATTTACAGTCGATTTGTTTCCATCCGACTATCATACTTGAGAGTACTTATTTGATATTCAGTTGTTGATTTCCATTTATCTATTATTTGTGTTGTGGATGAGATATATATTTGTGTGTGACTTGTTGTGACAGTATATTACCACTGTGGATTGGATATTCATGTATAGCGTACGTGTGTACATGGTTTCCATATATTGGAGTTCATATACATACGGCTGGCGTGTTACGTATTCCTAGTCCTACGTATTTTGGGACTGGGGCGTGACATATTTTTAGTGGTGGCCCATGCAGGTCGAGAATATATTGTCTCAGTTACGTAACTGTACCGAACAAGCCTGCGTATAGGAATAGAGTATAAGGATCTCATCCACGCTTGACTGAAACTCATCCTTCCTATTTAATACTTGCATCCTGTTTGATTCCTGTACTTTTTCTAATCGTTTCGTACATCACCTGCAGAGAGATGGATTTGTAAAATGGATGTACTGCCGCCAATGGCGACATAACTTCTGGAGTCAATGGTCAGACTTAAGGAGGGATCCCAACGATTCCTAGGCTTACGGGTCCAGATGGACAGACTCATACTCCAATTCTATCTGATCTTTCCGCTTCACCTATTGGGAACCTTCCAGCTTTTCCAGTACCGCAAGATGGCCAAGCGCAGATGTTCCAATTCTTTCAGATGATGATACAGGAACAGAGGCAGCAGGCAGCCGAGCAGAGGCAAGAATTTTTGGCAGCACTGGAGAGGATGGCTGCACAGGCTACTGTACCAGCCCAAGCACTAGCTCCAGTACCTCGAGCTATGGTTGGATCAGTAAAGGACTTTATTCAGATGGGTCCGAGGCCGTACAAGGGAACTGAGAGCCCGGAGGAGACTACCAACTGGATCACTCATATGCAGAAGCTCCTGGAGGCATCGCAGTTACCTGAGGACCTATGGATGACGGGTGTACGGACGCTTCTAGAGGGTAATGCTCATCACTGGTGGGAATCCATGGAGCGCCAGTTGGGTACATACCAAACTTGGGAGCAGTTCTTGGAGTGCTTCGAGAGGAAGTACTTCCCGGACATCGTCAGAGATACATTGTACGATCAGTTTCTTCACTTGGAGTAGGGGAACCGAACAGTGGACGAGTATGATGCCGAGTTTAGTCGACTCAGCAAATATGGCGCTGCTTTGATACCCGATGACTTGGCCAAGGCTAAGAGGTTTCGTCTAGGACTGACCCAGGAGCTACAACATTATACAAGCTCGCAGTCCCGAGTCTCTTATGCTGAACTACTGATAGAGGCCAGATTACAAGAAACCATTAGTAGAGGAAAATGAGGTCAGCTGAGGACACAACAAGGATCAACAAGGATACAGCAGGGACCAGCCATGTCAGGACCCGCACCCGGAATTGGGGCACGAGTACGCGAGTACGTCCAGCCTACGCCGCAGCATCGGCGGTAGAACGCTGTCAAGGTCTTGATACTATCTAGCCAATCTCACACAAGCATCCAATCTCCATAAGGAGGCACGAATGACACAAATAAAATGAATACATACTCAATCACAGGATTACAGCACGATAAGATATCGAACAAAATTAAATACAACATAAGTCAAAAAGTAATAACTTAACTCAACAATATCCAAGTCTCAATAAAAATGCCGGAGACAAATCCGGTACCAAATAGTCTAGTAAAAGAACAAACTAGAAGATTGGTGATTTCGGCTAGACCTCCCGGAATCACAACTAACTATCAAGACCAAGTGCAGCTACTCACCATATGGTCCATAAAGTGTTGGCTACCGATCCTCTAAGGCATAGTCTGGAAAAATATTTCCAGTCAGGAAGGAGCAAAGTACAATCTCAAATAATAGTTCCATTAAATTGATAAGGACTATAAAGCAATAAACATGTGATGCTAGCTACTGAGAAGACAGTAAAATAAATGCAATGGCAATTAAAGAGAGACAAGCAATATAAAGAGACAGGCAATAGGCAATATGATATAGTCAGTGCATGTATGAAAATGAAAAGAACAAGGAACAGCATCATATACGGGTGATGTAGTATATGATTTAAAATAGGGAACTGTAATCTATTCTAAGTGTTTGAAATAGTAGTTTCAAAATATGATCGGCTTGGGAACATGTACGATAGCTACAGGGCCTGGCTAATCATGGGTGAAGAGCATGATTAACACTTACATTGTTCTACACTGCAATAAGAGGTTATGATCATATTTCTTACTAACTACTTCCCCGCCCCCAACTAGTACTGTGGATCCAACCATGACACGTCACGATACACGAGCAAGTCCAATCTATCATGTACGATGTCTAATATACATGTCGTGTACAATGTCAAGCGATAATCAAGGTAACATCTCATGACTGCAGATCCAAGCTATACTAGTCCGTGTAACACAGTGTCAAGGATTCAGATGTAACATTTTATGATTATTTAATTCATAGAAATTATCAAGGAATTGGAAATTATCAGAGAATGTACTTGCCTTGAGTCCTTAGCTGGTATTTATGGATATCCTGTTCCAGAGTATCCCCTGGGAGAATCAACAGTCCTATAGACATAACACAATATCACTTGTATCAGATGCTACCCTAACACACAGTCTATAAACACTGGCCTCAGGGCCATGCCAGGCAGGGCACTAGTCAACTAGGGTCATCTAGTAGGGATACATATATACATATTATACTATACAAATTGAACAAAGAAGATATATATATATATATACTTACATCATATGTATGCCAAAACATATTTAAATATATATCTATTAGTTTAAGAAAAATGTATATATATATTCGTACCAATAAAATATACTATATACTTGTGTACATATACATACTAATAGATTTTCAGAATATACTAAACATATACGAAGTATATATTTATAATCGTATACCAATTAAATTAAAATATACTAAGTATATTCAAATGCATAATATGCATATACCAATTAAATACATACATGTATACAATACAATATATATATATCTATATGTATATATATATACCAAAATAGTACGTATACCATTATATTTTATATACCAAAAATACGTATATATCATATATGTATATATATATACCCAAAATATATATTATGCTACATTTATTTATATATGCCAAATTATGTTTTTATTTAACATATACCAATTAACATATACTAATTAGAATTAAAACATACACCTAATTACATACCAATATACGTATACGCATTTATATACATATATATATATATATCTACTCATTATTTAATATATACTAATACATATACAATAATACATTCATATACTCATACAATTAAATAAAAATAAAAATAAAAATAAATAATATACATATAAATATACTAATACGAAAAATATATATATATACATATATATATTTTTATACCGAAATACGTTTATATATTTATATACCCATACATATTTATGCCAAAATACATATTTATATATGTTTGTACATATACCAAAAATACATATTTGTATCTACATCATTACATACATTAACACACATATATATATATATACAGATAATTTAATATACATGTACATTGAATACGTATATATATATACACAAATAGAGAGAATACAATACATATATTTATATATATATATATATATATATATATATATATATATATATATATATATATATATATATATATATATACATACATATATATGTACACATATACCCACATACGCGTAGATACGTACACATATAATACACCTACACATACACACAAATATACGTATTCATATACACCTACACACACATACGTATACACATACGTATATATATATATATATATAAAGGAGGAGAGAAGGGGAAGAAGTCTCACAGGGGGCTGTCGGGGTGGCTGGCCGGACTTCAGGCGGTGGTCGAGGTGGTGGTTGATAGCACAGCCGAGGAGGGGATGCAGCCGGACTGACGGCCGGGCTGAACGCCGGGGTCGAGCTCGACCGGAGGGCTGAAGTGCAGCGGAAACGGAGGGGGAAGTCGGGGGCTCGGTAGCCGGAGTACGGCAGGAGGGTCGAAGAGGTGGAGGAGCAGGGAGAACCGGAGGCTGGCTGATGGTGGGAAATCGGGGCCGGAGTTGGCAGCGCCGCCGGGGCGGGCTCAGTCGGCCGGGCCACCGGGGTGCACAGGTCGGCTGAATGGCTTGGGGCTCGGCCGGAGCGTGCAGGCTCGGTTGGGAGAACGAGCAGTGGTGGGGGACGAGCCCTCCGGTGGTGGTCGGAGAAGAGCCGAGCCGGAGAAGCAGGGAACAGTGTTCCCCCCCCTTTTGAAATTTAAAACTTCAATAAAGAAGGAGAAGAAGGGAAGAAGAAGAAGAAGAAGAAGAAGAAGAAAAGAAAAGAAAAGAGAAGGAGAAGAGAAGAAAAAATATTCATACGTTGGAGAGAGGAATTGTGGGGGTTTGTGAGGAGGTAGGAAAACCTAGGTTTTCTAGGGATTAGGGTTTGATGTGACAAGACATTATATAGGAGAGAGGGTTTGTGAAATCAAGGGTGGTGATTGACCCCCTTTAAATGAGGGGTCCAGATTTGACATGAGGTTTCTTCATGTGGGGATGAGGGTGATGATTAAAAATTAATAGGGCTCCCTCATTGGTTTTAACAAATGGATGTTGTCACCAAAATGCCAATTTGCAAATTAGCCCCCTTAAATTTAGGTATTTGCACAGACGCATGAAATGACGAAAATTTGGCGGGCGATTCGGTATCCGGTGTTTTGTAGGGTCAGGGGGCGCTGTAGGTTTGGTACGAGCTAAATTAGCAGGGTGCTAGAATTAAATTAGGAATTTCAGAATCGGTTAAAATAGTATCCTCAATTTAATTAGAAATAAATGCAAGTTGTGTTCTAAAATTAATTAGGAGTACATGGGGCCAAAATCAGGTCAGGTCATCAATACCAATAATGAAGAAGACTAAGAACAAAATATTACCCTAATTTGGGCCGCACGAAAAATAGGTCAAGATTGTCTCCAATTTTAATTGGAACGCACAACGATACAAAATAGGAATTTATTAAATAACGTCCGCGACAATTTTTGTGCGGCTAGAAATAATGCACATAGAGCATAATTATGAGTTGAAAAAATAGCAGAATGGAAGGCGGGCATGTCTAGGGCAAGATTGTGAAATTTGTTGGAAGACAAAAGTTAGGGTAGCGCTCCAAATATCGAAGCAAAGGCAATGCACAAAATATTAAATAAAATACGGTAATTAATTACAAACTCCAAGAATTAAATTCTAACTAAATAATTAAATACAAAAATTCCATAATTCTGACAGGTGTTCATCTACTAGGCTTATAGGTCAAGTCTGCTAGCTTAAAAATAAATAAACACTGCATATAATACTATATTTAATTACACATCACATAATTATTTAAATAAATATACTATCATGCAATTATTTAATTGTAACTACAATAATATTAAATATTATAAAAAGTCAAAAATACCCCTGTTTTCGGAACGTGGTAGTGACAAGTCTACCCTCCTTAAAAGAATTTCGTCCTCGAAATTCAAAATCCTCAAAGTAGCGTTTATTCATACACATTACTATTTTTTCTCAAGTTTAAATTCATAAATCACGAAATCAGGTAATAATCCCCAATGTCCTTTCATAATTTTCAAAATTTTTGAAATTATTGCATTCCGGAAAAATTCTAGAAATAAAATCAAAGATTTTTTTTTTAAATTTCCTTGAAAGTTTTGAGTTAATAATTCAATACTCAGAATTTAATATCCACTCCTCAAATTTGATTTTAATCAATGCTCGTATATAAAATGAAATCTCGTCCAAAAAATTTAAATTCAAACATTTAGTCCATCAATTATTTTATTTCTCGATTTCCTCTTCCTCAAAATACTCAACAATACGATACTTAGGGATTTTCCAAATGCGACATCCAACTATAAAATTCTAAAATTCATAACTTGCAACCAAATAAATATAATGATAGTCTCCCAAAATTTCTAAATTTTAATAACCAATTTAATCACATCATAATCTTCCTGGAATTAATAAACCACCAATTATGCCATGTTAATTTCTTGGCCCTTTATTTAAATCGATGTTTATCCTCGAATTTTTAATCATCTTGTTAATCATCTTGTGTCTCCTGTCAAGTCATAACTCCTTCATGAATCTTCGTCATGGTCAAACCCCGATAATCATGGTCTACGAAAATCTTTCTACAATCATACAACATGCAACCCAAGGGGAATATGTACAGTCATAGTGTCTTTCGTTATGGTATTGCAGTCTCTGTATCAGGGTGTACAACTAACTATATTATAAAAAGAATCATGCATACAAGCTACGGTACTAAGGTATTAGTCAATTAATCAAATAGATAGGAACAGAAGGAAGGAAAGAACAGAACCTGCTAACACATTACCTGCAGTATCGGTCTCCTCGACCGTCATCGCAAATGCCCCGCCCTGCTGGGGTGGTTCCCTTCGCGGGTGCTGAGCATTATACGGTTCCACAGGTAGCCTAACTGGATCTCTATAATCTGAAGCTGCGTGCTGGCCGGGAAGATAAGGGGCTAGAAGATAATCCTTTACTCGATGTCCCGCAGCACCGCAGTGCAAACAAAGTCCTAGCCTCGTTCTACAGCTCTCCCAAATGTGACCTGGCTTCTTACAGAAATGATAAGTCTGCTGTGTCTCCCTTGGAGGCTGTTGCTGATTCTGCTGAACACGGACTGGTGCCTGGTACTGTTGTTGATACTGATACGCCCATGGATGTTGCTGGATAGGAACTGGTGCTAGGTACTATGGTGGATGCTGAAATGTCCATGGTTGTTGCTGACTATGAAATGGTAATGGGTACTGCTGTTGGTGTTGAATACGGGGATGCTTGGCTGGTCCTGCGCTACCATTCGTATCTCCAAAAGTATTGTGACTCCTCTTAGGCCTGAGGTCCAGATCCTCTTCTGCAATCTGAGCATCCATCAAGATAGCCTCAAAGGTAGCGGTACGACGACCAGAAGTGCGCGACCTAATCTCTCTCGTCAGCCCCTTTCTAAATTTCCGGGCCCGATCTCCTGGGTCTCGAATCATGGATGATGCAAAATGGCTCAATCTACAGAATTCTGCAGCGTACTCGTCGACCGACATGTTTCCTTGAACCAAGTCATGAAACTGACTTTCCAAGGTTCCCAATGCCACGTCGGGAAAGAACTTCTCCTTGAAGAGTTCCTTGAAGGTCTCCCAAGTAAGTCCTTGTGCAGTAATTCTCGGCTCCGTGCGATACCACGTGAGTGCGATATCGAACATCTGACTGCCAGCGGCTTCTATCTGTAAGTTCTCCAGAATCTGGGTTAATCGCAGGCTCCTCTCTATATCCTCTAGTCAGTCATCAGCGTAGAGTATCCCTTCGGTGCCTTTGAACTCTCGAGGCATCATCCTCTTAAAATCCACTATAGTGCCTGATCTCTGCTGTTGCTGGCCAGGAAATTGCTGGTACTGTGCTACTCTCTCCAAAGCTTGGAGAGTCACCTGATGAGCATTCTCCATGTTTTCTCTCATCAGCTCAGTTTGTGCCTGGTGCGCTTCTGCTTGCACCCTCTGAGCCTCAGCTTGAACTCGCTGAGCGTCTGCCGTGACTCTCTGGGCATCTACCATGCCCTGGATCAAGGTAAACAACTGTGTCCCGTCAATGGGTAAACCTCCGGGAATCGGAGTCGGAGGAGGAGGAAGGTTGTCCGTCACAGCTGCGGCAATCCTCTGAGCAGGTGGGGGAGGAGGATTCCCGAAAAGTGCGGATACTCCTACGTGCATCGGAGATGTAGGAGGAACTACGGCTGTCTGTCCGTCAGGTGGAGAGGTGGCAGACCCCTCTAAAGCTGATGTTCCCGCTCTCATAGATCGTGTCTGCGACGACATCCTGAAGACAGATCCCAAAGAATCAATTTAGGCAAAAATGTGATATCATCAAGGAAGGACAGTACAGTTCTAAAGAAGCAGCATTCAAGATAAAAGATTGAAAATAAATCCTAGTTGTGATTGCACAGGTCAAAGATACATCCAAGGTCTGATACCTCTATCCCTCTAAGTACCACAGTTCTATCACAAGCACACTCACTGCTAGCTTCCTTACCTACTGCAATCGCTGATACTAGTTATCCTTGTCACTCAAGTGCATATCAATTGCAACATACCATACTAAGTACTGCTCTCTCTCCAATACATTCCTAGATGAACACCTAAGCCAGTTGGCAGTAAAATCTTAATCATGCTCAAGCCAACATATCCTTACATATGCACCTCATCTACTATATACTAATATATCTCTCTCACTATAAGATTTTATCCTCCAAATAAAGTCCTCGAAACTAACTCCTCGAAAAATTTAAAGTATAATGTATATACCTTCCTCAAAGTCAAACATTCAAATACTGAATGAAAATTTTATCACTTCCAAAAATTCTTACAGTTTTGTCTATGCTCATTGAATCGAATATGAATTCCTCAAATTAAATTTTAATAACATAATATCTCAACTTCTTAAAATTCAAAAATGCAATTCGTTTTCAATCTTCAAAATATAATTTAAATCCATATCTAGTAGTCCAATAGCCCTAGTGTTAATCTTCCTCACTGTCCTCATCGACATGCGTCATCAGATAATACCATAAATCAGTCTGCAAATTCATCTTGATATGAAATCAAATCCTATAATGAACCCAAGATCTTAATTAACTAATCAACAAGAATCAAATTCAATTTCAGCAAGTGAGAATGGACAGAACAAGGGGAAATGTTTTAAATTGGAATTTAAAATAAGATTCTCAGGGGTCATCCCAGGAATCTCTCAAGGAATTGTGATTGAGTATTAGCTCTCGTCCTAGTATCCTATGTCCTAGATCCTATCGCAGGCACGCAGTAGTATAACAAGGATGCCACACTACTACGACATCGCACAACTCGCGAAGTCTGACTTGCATGGGCCACCACTAAAAATGTGTCACGACCCGCACCCGGAATTGGGGCACGAGTACGCGAGTACGTCCAGCCTACGCCGCAGCATCGGCGGTAGAACGCTGTCAAGGTCTTGATACTATCTAGCCAATCTCACACAAGCATCCAATCTCCATAAGGAGGCACGGATAACACAAATAAAATGAACACATACTCAATCACAGGATTACAGTACGATAAGATATCGAACAAAATTAAATACAACACAAGTCAAAAAGTAATAACTTAATTCAACAATATCCAAGTCTTAATAAAAATGCCGGAGACAAATCCGGTACCAAATAGTCTACTAAAAGAACTAACTAGAAGATTGGTGATTTCGGCTAGACCTCCCAGAATCACAACTAACTATCAAGCCCAAGTGCAGCTACTCACCATATGGTCCATAAAGTGTTGGCTACCGATCCTCTAAGGCATAGTCTGGAAAAATATTTCCAGTCAGGAAGGAGCAAAGTACAATCTCAAATAACAGTTCCATTAAATTGATAAGGACTATAAAGCAATAAACATGTGATGCTAGCTACTGAGAAGATAGTGAAATAAATGCAATGGCAATTAAAGAGAGACAGGCAATATAAAGAGACAGGCAATAGGCAATATGATATAGTCAGTGCATGTATAAAAATGCAAAGAACAAGGAACAGCATCATATACGGGTGATGTAGTATATGATTTAAAATAGGGAACTGTAATCTATTCTAAGTGTTTGAAATAGTAGTTTCAAAATATGATCGGCTTGGGAACATGTACGATAGTTACAGGGCCTGGCTAATCATGGGTGAAGAGCATGATTAACACTTACATTATTTTACACTACAATAAGAGGTTATGATCACATTTCTTACTAACTACTTCCCCGCCCCCAACTAGTACTATGGATCCAACCATGACACGTCACGATACACGAGCAAGTCCAATCTATCATGTACGATGTTTAATATACATGTCGTATACAATGTCAAGCGATAATCAAGGTAACATCTCATGACTGCAGATCCAAGCTATACTAGTCCGTGTAACACAGTGTCAAGGATTCAGATGTAACATTTTATGATTATTTAATTCATAGAAATTATCAAGGAATTGGAAATTATCAGAGAATGTACTTTCCTTGAGTCCTTAGCTGGTATTTATGGATGTCCTGTTCCAGAGTATCCCCTGGGAGAATCAACAGTCCTATAGACATAACACAATATCACTTGTATCAGATGCTACCCTAACACACAGTCTATAAACACTGGCCTCAGGGCCATGCCAGGCAGGGTACTAGTCAACTAGGGTCATCTAGTAGGGATACATATATACATATTATACTATACCAATTGAACAAAGAAGATATATATATATATATATACTTACATCATATGTATGCCAAAACATATTTAAATATATATCTATTAGTTTAAGAAAAACGTATATATATATATTCGTACCAATAAAATATACTATATACTTGTGTACATATACATACTAATAGATTTTCAGAATATACTAAACATATACGAAGTATATATTTATAATCGTATACCAATTAAATTAAAATATACTAAGTATATTCAAATGCATAATATACATATACCAATTAAATACATACATGTATACCAATACAATATATATATCTATATGTATATATATATACCAAAATAGTACGTATACCATTACATTTTATATACCAAAAATACGTATATATCATATATGTATATATATATACCCAAAATATATATTATGCTACATTTATTTATATATGCCAAATTATGTTTTTATTAAACATATACCAATTAACATATACTAATTAGAATTAAAACATACACCTAATTACATACCAATATACGTATACGCATTTATATACATATATATATATATATATCTACTCATTAATTAATATATACTAATACATATACAATAATACATTCATATACTCATACAATTAAATAAAAATAAAAATAAATAATATACATATACATATACTAATACGAAAAATATATATATATACATATATATATTTTTATACCGAAATACGTTTATATATTTATATACCCATACATATTTATGCCAAAATACATATTTATATATGTTTGTACATATACCAAAAATACATATTTGTATCTACATCATTACATACATTAACACACACACACACATATATATATATATACAGATAATTTAATATACATGTACATTGAATACGTATATATATATACACAAATAGAGAGAATACAATACATATATACATATATATATATATATATATATATATATATATATATATATATATATATATATATATGTATATATATATATACATACATATATATGTACACATATACCCACATACGCGTAGATACGTACACATATAATACGCCTACACATACACACAAATATACGTATTCATATACACCACACATACGTATTTATATATATATAAAGGAGGAGAGAAGGGGAAGAAGTCTCACAGGGGGCTGTCGGGATGGCTGGCCGGACTTCAGGCGGTGGTCGAGGTGGTGGTTGATACCACAACCGAGGAGGGGATGCAGCCGGACTGATGGCCGGGCTGAACGCCGGGGTCGAGCTCGACCGGAGGGCTGAAGTGCAGCGGAAACGGAGGGGGAAGTCGGGGGCTCGGTAGCCGGAGTACGGCAAGAGGGTCGGAGAGGTGGAGGAGCAGGGAGAACCGGAGGCTGGCTGATGGTGGGAAATCGGAGCCGGAGTTGGCAGCGCCGCCGGCGCGGGCTCAGTCGGCCGGGTGCAGTAGGCCGCCGGGGTGCACAGGTCGGCTGAATGGCTTGGGGCTCGGCCGGAGCGTGCAGGCTCAGTTGGGAGAACGAGCAGTGGTGGGGGACGAGCCCTCCGACGGTGGCCGGAGAAGAGCCGAGCCGGAGAAGCAGGGAACATTGTTCCCCCCCTTTTTGAAATTTAAAACTTCAATAAAGAAGGAGAAGAAGGGAAGAAGAAGAAGAAGAAGAAAAGAAAAGAAAAGAAAAGAGAAGGAGAAGAGAAGAAAAAATGTTCATACGTTGGAGAGAGGAATTGTGGGGGTTTGTGAGGAGGTGGGAAAACCTAGGTTTTCTAGGGATTAGGGTTTGATGGGACAAGACATTATATAGGAGAGAGGGTTTGTGAAATCAAGGGTGGTGATTGACCCCCTTTAAATGAGGGGTCCAGATTTGACATGAGGTTTCTTCATGTGGGGATGAGGGTGATGATTAAAAATTAATAGGGCTCCCTCATTGGTTTTAACAAATGGATGTTGTCACCAAAATGCCAATTTGCAAATTAGCCCCCTTAAATTTGGGTATTTACACAGACGCATGAAATGACAAAAATTTGGCGGGCGATTCGTTGTCCGGTATTTTATAGGGTCAGGGGGCGCTGTAGGTTTGGTACGGGCTAAATTAGCAGGGTGCTGGAATTAAATTGGGAATTTCAGAATCGGTTAAAATAGTATCCTCAATTTAATTAGAAATAAATGCAAGTTGTGTTCTAAAATTAATTAGGAGTACATGGGGCCAAAATCAGGTCAGGTCATCAATACCAATAATGAAGAATACTAAGAACAGAATATTACCCTAATTTGGACCGCACGAAAAATAGGTCAAGATTGTCTCCAATTTCAATTGGAACGCACAATGATACAAAATAGGAATTTATTAAATAACGTTCGCGACGATTTTTGTGCGGCTAGAAATAATGCACAGAGAGCATAATTATGAGTTAAAAAAATAGCAGAATGGAAGGCGGGCATGTCTAGGGCAAGATTGTGAAATTTTTTGGAAGATAAAAGTTAGGGTAGCGCTCCAAATATCGAAGCAAAGGCAATACGCAAAATATTAAATAAAATACGGTAATTAATTACAAACTCCAAGAATTAAATTCTAACTAAATAATTAAATACAAAAATTCCATAATTCCGACAGGTGTTCATCTACTAGGCTATAGGTCAAGTCTGCTAGCTTAAAAATAAATAAACACTGCATATAATACTATATTTAATTATACATCACATAATTATTTAAATAAATATACTATCATACAATTATTTAATTGTAACTACAATAATATTATATATTATAAAAAGTCAAAAATACCCCTGTTTTCGGAATGTGGTAGTGACAAGCCAGGACACAACAGGGAGGACCTATCAGACGTCCCTTGGCACAGCAGCATCAGCAATACCGAGCAGCACCGTACCAGAATTTGGGGAAGCCCTATTGCAGTTATTGTGGGAAACACGGACATATATTAAGAGATTGTCGGACTCGCTTGGGTCAGTGTATGAGGTGTGGCTCCGGACAGCACCTGGCGAGAGACTGCCAAATGCAGCAGATATTTTCACCGCCAGTTCAGAGATTAGCACTTCCAGCACCGAAGCCAACCCAGCAGATGACTGGACCGGGAGCACCTCGACCCCCGGCAGCAGAAGGATTTCAGAGAGGACCACCGCTACCTACCCAGGAGGAGCAGTATATGAGGGCCGGACATGGACAGCCGCAAAGAAACGGGAGAGCTTTTGCATTGGAGGTAGATGACATAGATCATGAGGTGGATGTCATAGCAGGTATTACCCTTGCTTTTACTTTTCCTGCTGTGACATTATTTGATACGGGAGCCACCCACTCATTCATATCATCTAGTTTTATTGCCAAACATAACATTGCTTCTACACCTTTATCTAGTTGTGTTAGAATTCCTACCGGAGGAGGAGTTGTACCAGTTAGCCGAGTTTGTAGATCGGGTCCTATAGTGATACGTGGCAGAGAGATGAATGCCCAACTCTTAGTCCTTCCTATGCCATCTTTTGATATTGTGCTTGGAATGGACTGGCTGAGCAAGTACCACGCTTTCTTCGATTACTTTGGAGGAAGCATTCTTTTTAAGGTACCAGGCCAGCCTGAACTTGAGTTTGTCCGAGGATCCACATAAATCCTTGATGGTATACATCTCGCAATGGACGATATTATCTATCATCCTATTATTTCAGAATTTCTAGACGTCTTTCCAGGGGATTTTCCAGGACTATCCCCAGACAGAGATGTAGAGTTTTCAATTGAATTAGCACCAGGAGCAGCGCCTATAGCATCACATGTTTATAGACTGGCGAAGAAGGAAATGGATGAGCTGAAGGCACAGTTGAAAGAACTAGAAGAGAAAGATTTCATCCGACCGAGTGCATCACCTTGGGGAGCACCAGTATTATTTATACCCAAGAAGGATGGGTCAGTGCGTATGTGCATTGACTACAAAGCCTTGAATGCAGTGACTGTGAAGAACAAATATCTATTGCCACGCATTGATGACTTATTTGATCAACCCAGTGGAGCCAAGGTGTTCTCGAAGATAGATTTGAGATCGGGATATCACCAGGTGAAGGTACGAAAGTAGGATATTTCGAAGACCGCATTCAGAACAAGATATGGGCACTACGAGTTTTTGGTCATGCCATTTGGATTGACCAATGCTCCAGCGATCTTTATAGACTTGATGAATCGAGTCTTCCACCAGTACTTGGACCAGTTCGTGGTCGTCTTCATAGATGATATACTTGTCTATTCGAAGAGCCACGAGGAGCACGAGAAGTATCTGCGGATTGTTCTAGAGACTTTGAGGAGAGAGCAGTTATATGCAAAGCTCAGCAAATGTGAGTTCTTCTTGTACAGAGTTTTATTTCTTGGGTATGTTGTCACAGGAGATGGTATTTCTGTTAATCCAGAGAAGATCTCAGTAGTTGAGACATGGCCTGTTCCTAACTCAGCAGCAGAGGTGAGGAGTTTCCTTGGACTTGCGGGATATTACCGACGGTTCATGAAAAACTTTTTAAGGATTACGGCACCTATGACTCGTTTGACTTGTAAGGATCAAGAATTTATATGGACCGACGAGTGTCAAGCCGCCTTTGAAGAGTTGAAGAAGCGACTGACTACAACACTAGTATTGACTATTCCGTCAGGATCAGGAGGTTATGTGATCTACAGTGGCGCATCAGGGAAAGGCTTGGGATGCGTATTGATGCGACATGGCAAGGTGATTGCATATGCATCTAGGCAGTTACAAGTGCATGAGATAAATTATCCGACTCATGACTTGGAACTTGCAGCTGTTGTATTTGCTCTGAAGCTATGGAGATATTACTTATATGGGGAACGAGTAGAAATCTATACAGACCACAAGAGCCTCAAGTACGTCTTCACGCAGAAGGAGTTAAATATGAGGCAACGTCGATGGCTCGAGTTGATGAAAGATTTCGAGATAGAGCTACATTATCATCCAGGCAAGGCTAACGTTGTAGCAGACGCGTTAAGCCGGAAGCCAGCAGCTTACTTTTTGACAGCACAGAGGGAACTATTGGAGGACTTGCAAGAGCTTGGCATTGAAGTGATATTACCCGGAGCAGATGGGACACTAGCCAACTTGCAAGTACAATCATCATTGGTAGAGGGGATTAAGGCAGCTTTGTCTACAGACGCCAGATTCAGAAGACTGAAGGAAATGACAGAGGCCGGAGAGCAGACATGATTGCACATTCATGAGGATGGGACATTACGATGTGGTGATCGTCTTTATGTTCCAAATGGAGAGATTCGACAGGAGCTGATGACAGAGGCTCATAGTTTAATATATTCTATTCATCCTGTAGGCACCAAGATGTATCGTGACTTACGATAACACTTTTGGTAGCATGGAATGAAAAGAGAAATAGCTCGCTTTGTAGCTAAATGTCTGGTATGTCAACAAGTAAAGGAGAAGCACCAGAGGACAGCAGGACTATTGCAACCACTTCCGATTCTAGAGTGGAAGTGGGAGGATATCACTATAGACTTCGTCACGGGTTTTCCCAAGAGTCCAAGTGGAAGAGATGCAGTGTGGGTAATAGTGGACCGACTCACCAAGTCAGTCCATTTTATACCTTTTAGAGTTGGCCAGTCTATTGAATCTTTAACTGACTTATATATGAGGCAAATCGTGAGATTGCACGGCATACCAGTCAGCATTGTATCGGACAGAGATTCGCACTTTACATCGCACTTTTGGAGGAGCATGCAAGAAAGTCTTGAAACTCGTCTAAAGTGTCACGCCCCAATCCCAAAATACGTAGGACCAGGAATACGTGACACGCCAGCTACGCATTCGACCAGACTCTGGTCTGACTCGAATACGTATAAGCTGTAAAATAAAGGGCACAATCTAGATATCCCATAAATGTAAACCTCTATGTCTCAATCCACAATGTACATCAGTATACAAGAAAGAGCTATATGTGCTAAGGTCGGCCGCCCAATAACACACTAACTCGAATAGACTCGAGAGGAAGTATGAGTCTACAAAACTAGGCTACAACAGCAGATGAAATAATCAATATAAAATAACCATAATGCCGGTAGATATAATGTGAGTACCTGGTACCATGCTCGTAAGATATGCCACTCCATCAGTATCTCCAAGTGCTCCGTAATCGTCTATGCTGCAAAACTGGCAGGGAACCAGGTCCTCAGAGGGACGTAACAAGGTACAGAAATATAGCATGCCAAGTAAACAGAAAGTACAAGTGCACGACAGGGTACTCTATCATAACCAACTAGTGTGACTCAGTTTAAAGACAACGTTCGACGCGTGGGCTGTCCAAAATAAAACCGCAGCTCCGAACACAGAGACACACGGGTCGTACCGCAGCTCCGAGCACAGAGACACACGGGTGTTACCACTACACTATCAAGCAGGATTACAACAGGTACATATATAAGCGCGTGCAGAGTAGCCCAAACGTCTAGTAACTGTCTTCCCCTTCCCAAGGGGTCAGCGATAGTGCGCTGACCCTGAACCTCTAGCTAACAGTCTCGACACAAGGAATAACTCAACAGACGCGACCCTAAGGTCGTCCCAGTCTCTGGTCATGATGTCAGTATCAGGATACAGGAATCTGGCACGATCACAGTGTATAAGTGTGTCCTGGGGTATCGATAAACTCAGGTACGCATATCGAGAAACTACGAATCATCCAACAATCTTCCTAGGACGCTACGACGTATGTCTTCACCCGGTTGTGAATCGGACGCGAAGTACCGAACGTCGACATAACTATGTGCACTATGTACATAAAGAACAACAAGTATCTGAAAACTGAAATACAGGGTGGCAAGGTACACTTGCCTGCGTCCAGCTACTGATGACGGGGATCCGGTACCACGTCCAAGTCCGCAGGTCCCGTAGTACCTAGAGATAAGATACAAACCAATAATCAATAATCCGTTCCATAACAGACAGGGATGCAACACACATCTACACCTAAACTCTGTCTCAACTACGACTCCCAGGGACAAGACCCTAGGGGGGGTTGACCACAGTTGACTGTCGGTACGATGGTCAAATCAGCTAATCATCAGTACCCTATCATCAATCCAAACCTCCATCTTATTATGTTCATCACAATATTTCGTGGTCCGACACATGATCCAATCCTCAGTTTCACCTCAGTGTTCACAGATGTTAACAAGCACGGTTTCTATCATCATCGAAATAAATAAATAGTTGTTTATTGAACCCTCAGTTATATACAACATTTACCATTACACAATAACTAGTATTCAATTAAATTCGACATTATTTCAATCCTCAAAGAATGACTAGGGGTTTGATGTTACACACTAGTTCACCTCCAATACCTGCTCCTTAATGTTCATCGGTGTTCAAAATATCATCATCTCATTTCTCATCAAATTAATCTTCATTAATTGATTTAGCATCTACCATCACTTGCATACAACATCATTAAAATCTTTTCTCAGCATTTAACCACTAATTTCCTATTAAACTTACGAAATAAATCCTAAAATCTCATATATGTACAGTACACAAATATATATAATTGTATTCCTCGACTGACTTTGTCACTAGTAATCAAATCCTTGAAATAATTAACAGCTTAAAGTTATCACCACCTCTTCTCCATAAATCACCTGCTCATCAGTAATAATTAATATGCACACAAAAATGATGTAAAAGAAAACCTAAATCTCGATGCATTCACTTACCCTCAATTTCTAGACCTTCCTTAACTTCATGACTCATGTAAAACAGTACTCCCCTTCTTCCAAACAATATCATCCTTGCATCACCCCTTGTCTCCACAACCCATAGCACAACAAAAATTAATAACCCAACTCATCACCCTAATAGAAACAATATTCTGCATAAGCATGAAAACCTAACTCATGTATCAAGCTATAATGGAGATGGACACTAGGGGAAGGAAGCTTACACGAGGATGGGACGAGGGCAAGGAAGATGATAGCTCTGCAGTCGGTTCATCGCTGGACCGCGGACTGCACAGTCGACGGAGGGCAGCAGGATACGGCGGACGTTGTGAAGTCGGAGTCGGGATCAGTCAACTGGAGTATGGGTGGCCGGAGTGATGCTGGGAGGTGGTGCAACGGGGTGAGGAGGGGTCGATGCTGGTGGTGGAGAGGGAGTTGCTTGCCGGAGACAAGGAACGGGGATGCCGGAGTGTCGAGCTCGCCGGTGTTCGGTCGTCGGTTGATGGAACGGTCAGCCAGGGATGGAACGGAGCTCGTGGTGGTTCAGTAGATGCCGGAGATGCGGGGTTGCTCGTTTGGCCTGAGCCGGAGGAGATGCCGCACCGTCGTGACGGGTTCGAGCGGCAGTAGGCGAGGGAGCTGCACTGCCGGAGTCGAGGGCTGTGCAGAGGAACTGGATCGGAGCAGAAAGAGCACAGGCCGGCGGTCGGCAGGGAACACTGCACTGCCGGAGCGGGGGTGAATACACAGTGGGCGGTCGGCGTCGGGTGCACGGGGCGGAGCGAGACGCTGCTCGGACAGTCGCAGGGTGGAGGAAGCTCGCCAGTGCATTCGTCGGTTGGCCGGAGAGGCCTCGGCCGGGGTGCTGGCTCGTCGTGGGATGCCGCGGCTCGGGTGGCCGGATGTCCGCAGTAGCAGCCGGAGAACAGTGGCTGCCGCACCGATCGGTGTGAAGGTGAAGATAGCAGCGGGGCCGGAGCTCGCCGGGGCTCGAGGCCTGGGTGCGGGTGGCGCAGCAGCCCGATGGCCGGTGGGGATCTCGGCCGTGGGATGGCCTGAGAGAAGCCTTGGCCGGATCATCAAAGTGAAGGGGGAGAAGAAGGGAAGAAGTAGAAGAAGAAAATGGGAGTTGGTTAATTTCGGCTGAGTGTAGGAAGAGGGAGGAGAGAGAGAGGGGTGGGGTTTCCCAAGTTTGGGGATTAGGGCCGGTTGGGAAGTGTGAGGGTGAGTTGATGAGATATTTTATAGGAGATTGGGAATTTGATGGAGGGTTGTGATGTTGTCATTCAAATTAGAGGGTGGAGATTTGTCATGAAGGGGAGTGGGTTTCTTCATGTGAGGAATAGGTGGGTGAGAATGGGACCCTATATTGGGACCCTCTCATTTATTCATGGCCAATAGGATGTTGCCAACAATTTAATAATTGCAAATAAGCCCCCGTAAATTCGAGAATTTGTATGGACACATGAAATGACGCAAAAATTGCGGAGAAAAATATATTTAAAATTGTCATGGTGAAGGGGCGTTGCGCGTTAGGCGCGGGTCTAATATGAAGGCCATTGGGATTATTTTAGTATTAAAATAGAATTTACAAAGTTGGTAAATCCCGATTTAATTAAAGATAACGCGTCCCGCGGATTTAATTTAATTGGGGCCCGCGGAGTCAAAATCCGGAAACGACGCAAAGGCCAAAAATGGTGGGGGCTTGGAGTCAGTCTTGGACCCTTTAGTTGGTCCGGCTCAATGGGTTAAGTTGGTACCCCAAAATCGAGGGTAACGACACAGGTGTCCGACACGAAATTAAATATGGGTTACGATTTTCGGAATGTTGCGCAATTAATTTAGAGCACACAAAAATTGATTTTAACAGTCAGAAAAGTCCATTGCCTAATTTGGCGAGTTGAGTCGAAAGTACAATAATTGTACGGAATTTATGGGCTGATATTGGGCTCCGAAAAATCAGAAAAAGATAGGGCGCGCCAAGGGTTTTAATTAATTGAATTAAATACCAGATAAAATCCTCTAATATCTAAACCTCGACATCTGCTATCAAAAATTTTCCAAATCCACTCTAACTATCTACAGAATAAATCGAGGGGGTTTACATTCTTCCCAACTTAGAAAAATTTCGTCCCCGAAATTAAAAGTAAAGCATGATAATATCTAACAGAATTTTAAAACAGTCCAGTAATTAAATGTCGTACGTGAAATCGTACCTTGCTCCTCAAATAAGTACGGGAATCGCTGCCGAATAGAATCCTCGCGCTCCCAAGTAGACTCGCCTGGTGAATGGTGTTTCCATGCCACTCTGACCAGTCGAATCGTCTGTCCTCTCAAAGTCTTCTCGTTGCGATCGAGGATCTCAACTGGCTGCTCTACGTAAGACAGACTAGGCCCGACTGTAATCTCCGAATGATCAAGCACGTGACTAGGGTCTGCGATATATCTCCTCAGCTGCGATACGTGAAATACGTCATGTACTCCCTCTAATGATGGAGGTAAAGCAAGACGGTATGCCACTTTGCCAACTCGTTCCAGAATGTCAAAAGGTCCGATATACCTCGGACTCAGCTTGCCTCTGCCTCCGAATCTGATGGTACCACGAGTGGGCGATATCCTCAAAAATACGTGGTCGCCCTCCTTGAACTCCAGTGGTCTGCGGTGTGCATCTGCCCAGTGTTTCTGTTTGTCCTGTGCTGCGCGCAGGTGGCTCTGAATCTGCTTGACCTTCTCTACTGTCTGTGTCACCAACTCTGGACCAAGTATCTGACGCTCTCCCACGTCACTCCAATAAACTGGCGACCTACATTTCCTGCCGTACAGTGCCTCATAAGGTGCCATTTGTATGCTGGCCTGGTAACTGTTATTATAGGAGAATTCCACCAAGTGTAGGTGGTCCTCCCAAGATCCTCCAAAATCAATCATGCACGCTCGTAACATATCCTCTAATATCTGTATCGTGCGCTCTGACTGTCCGTCAGTCTGTGGATGATACGCAGTGCTGAACTTGAGACGAGTTCCTAGGCTCTCCTGCCTACTCTGCCAGAAATGTGACGTGAATCTGGAATCACGATCCGATACGATGCTGACAGGCACTCCATGTAATCGTACTATCTGCCTCATATATATGTCAGCTAGTATCTCTGTGGATTGCCCAACTCTGAAGGGCAAGTAATGTGCAGACTTGGTGAGTCTGTCTATGACAACCCAAAACTACATCCTTCCCGCTTGGGCTCCGCGGAAATCCTGTGACGAAGTCCATGGTAATGTGTTCCCACTTCCACTCAGAAATGGGAAGCGGCTGTAATAATCCTGCAGTCCTCTGATGTTCAGCCTTGACTTGCTGACAAACTAAACATTTCGCCACGCATCTTGCAATCTCTCTTTATCCCATGCCACCAGAAATGCTGCCTCAAGTCTCGGTACATCTTCGTACCCCCGGGATGAATGGAATAAATTGAGCTATGAGCCTCGGTCATCAATTCTTGGCGTAGCTCGCCACTCGGAACATATAGGCGATCTCCACACCTTAATGTTCCGTCTTCATGAATCCTGAGTCTTGTCTGCATGCCGGCCTCTGTTCTCTCTCGCAGACGTCAAAATCTCGCTTCTTTAGGCAATGATGCCTTAATCCTCTCAATGAACCTCGAGACTGGTCATCTGTCCATCCTTGCTTGGCAATACATTCTCAATCCTGAGTTCCTGAAAATCCTCTAACATCTGGCGACAAGTCGTAAGCTACATTTGCTTTGCCAGGGTGGGACTGCGACTTGATTTTATAATTTGTCATCAATTCCAGCCAGTGTCTCTGTCCCATGTTGAGCTCCTTCCTTGTGTAGGCATACTTCAGACCTTTATGTTCTGTATAAATCTCAATAGGCTCTCTATAAGGGTAGTGTCGTCATAGCTTCAGTGCAATATCACTGCAGCTAACTCCAAGTCGTGCGTCGGATAGTTCTTCTCATGAACTCTCAGCTGTCTCGATGCGTAGGCTATCACCTTGCCGTGTTGCATCAGTACACATCCCAATCTGCTCTCTGACGCATCACTGTACACTAAAAATCCTCCTGATCCTGAAGGTAGTGTCAAAATTGGTGCTGATGTCAGACGCTTCTTCAGCTCATCGAAAGCCGCCTGACACTCATTGGTCCAGATAAACTCTTCGCCTTTACGTGTCAGTCGCGTCATAGGCGCAGCTATCCTCAAAAAGTTTTCCACGAACCTCCGGTAATATCCGGCAAGTCCGAGGAAACTCCTAACCTCCGTAACTGATGTAGGGGTAGGCCAGGTCTCTACTGCAGCTATCCTCTCCGGATCAACTGATAGTCCATCTCCGGTGATTACGTGTCTCAGAAATGGTACTCTATCCAAGTAAAACTCACATTTGCTGAGTTTGGCATACAGCCTCTCATGTCTCAGTGTTTCCAACACAATCTTGAGATGTCTCTCGTGCTTCTCCTGGTCCTCGGAATACATCAAGACATCGATGAACACCACCACGAACTTATCCAAGTACTGGGGAAAATTCTTGTTCCTCAAGTTCATAAATATTGCTGGCGCGTTGGTCAAACGAAACGGTAATGACTAGAAACTTATAGGGAATAAACTTCGTCCCAAGAGCCGTCTTCGGAATGTCTTCTCTCCGTACTTTGAGCTGGTGATAACTTGATCTGAGACCGATCTTCAAAATATATATGCGCCACTTAGCTGGTTCAAATTAATCTTCGATGTGCGTCAATGGTACTTGCTTTTTATCGCTATGGCATTTAATGCCCTATAATCGTTACGCAACGTACCGTCCCGTCCTTCTTTGGTACAATAAGATGGTTGCTTCTCATGGAAAAACACTAGCCCATATGAAACCCTTATCTAGGTGATCCTCCACGACGGACCTACACTCAACCAACTCCTTCGGTGCTAGTCTGAAGATGGGAAAATAACTGGCTCGGCTCTTGGAATCAACTCTATAACAAACTCTTTCTGTCAGGTGGCAGGCCTAAAAGATTCTCTAAAAACACATCCTCACCCTGCCATAATATGGTGGTACACTGGTTCACCTCCTGCGTCGTATACCCCTAAGGTAGATGGGCACCTTACTCCTGGGCTCCCTGAACTCAACTCAGGGTAACCTGGTGGCCAAAAATATAATTGTAACTACGTCGACAATCTAGTGTCGCGTGGTATTGGCTCAAACAACTCATGCTATGACGGTGTCATCGTCCAGACTTAACCAAAAATAATTTCTCCTGTTCTGTTTACAACACTCATCCTCAAAAGAAAATTTTCTTCCTTGCCTAAAGTATAAATTTTCCCCTCCTCAAAATTTATTCCTATATTTATATTCCTCAAATTTCTCCTTTTCGTTATTTATCTCTCCAAGTCACTTAGTACCATAATGGTATCATTCAAGCACATACTGGAATTTCCTGGAATCCGATTATTATCTCCCAAGTGAGATCCTAAAATTTTCATCTCCTCTAGCTCATAATCCTCGTTCCTGGTATTGTTATCGTATACAACCACTAGTTTCCATCATCAGGCTATGCATTTTCCTAAATTATTCTAGGTCATGATCAACAATCCTTCCAGCTCTCAGTACTTCCAAGATCACTGCTACCTCAAGTACGGGTAGGGTACTACTAGGTCCAACTCCCTTGCCAACCTTCAACACTAGTTCTAAGATCCAAGGAACCCATCAATCTATCCTGATAAGGTAACAATCTTCTCCGAAAAAGGTATACGAATTATGTCTCCTGTCGTCTGGTCTTCGATCTTCTTCAGGAGGGAAGTAACCAGTCACAAGTATTCGTCTCCCCGAACAATAGGGGACGAGAAACAAGGATAGCGATATTGACGAAGATTGAACGAATGCAAAGTGGAAGTCCAAGGACGATAATCACATACAAAGAGTTTTAAAATCGATTATGGATTGAGATCCTATTCAACAATCATATATTCCTAATTTGCAGGCTCGTTTGGCACAGTCAGGTGACCAAGACGATTTAAATCGGACCTGCATGGGCCACCACAAAAACATGTCACGCCCCAATCCCAAAATACGTAGGGCCAGGAATACGTGACACGCCAGCTACGCATTCGACCAGACTCTGGTCTGACTCGAATACGTATAAGCTGTAAAATAAAGGGCACAATCTAGATATCCCATAAATGTAAACCTCTATGTCTCAATCCACAATGTACATCAGTATACAAGAAAGAGCTATATGTGCTAAGGTCGGCCGCCCAATAACACACTAACTCGAATAGACTCGAGAGGAAGTATGAGTCTACAAAACTAGGCTACAACAGCAGATGAATAATCAATGTAAAATAACCATAATGCCGGTAGATATAATGTGAGTACCTGGTACCATGCTCGTAAGATATGCCACTCCATCAGTATCTCCAAGTGCTCCGTAATCGTCTATGCTGCAAAACTGGCAGGGAACCAGGTCCTCAGAGGGACGTAACAAGGTACAGAAATATAGCATGCCAAGTAAACAGAAAGTACAAGTGCACGACAGGGTACTCTATCATAACCAACTAGTGTGACTCAGTTTAAAGACAACGTTCGACGCGTGGGCTGTCCAAAATAAAACCGCAGCTCCGAACACAGAGACACACGGGTCGTACCGCAGCTCCGAGCACAAAGACACACGGGTGTTACCACTACACTATCAAGCAGGATTACAACAGGTACATATATAAGCGCGTGCAGAGTAGCCCAAACGTCTAGTAAATGTCTTCCCCTTCCCAAGCGGTCAGCGATAGTGCGCTGACCCTGAACCTCTAGCTAACAGTCTCGACACAAGGAATAACTCAACAGACGCGACCCTAAGGTCGTCCCAGTCTCTGGTCATGATGTCAGTATCAGGATACAGGAATCTGGCACGATCACAGTGTATGAGTGTGTCCTGGGGTATCGATAAACTCAGGTACGTATATCGAGAAACTACGAATCATCCAATAATCTTCCTAGGACGCTACGACGTATGTCTTCACCCGGTTGTGAACCGGACGCGAAGTACCGAACGTCGACATAACTATGTGCACTATGTACATAAAGAACAACAAGTATCTGAAAACTGAAATACAGGGTGGCAAGGTACACTTGCCTGCGTCCAGCTACTGATGACGGGGATCCGGTACCACGTCCAAGTCCGCAGGTCCCGTAGTACCTAGAGATAAGATACAAACCAATAATCAATAATCCGTTCCATAACAGACAGGGATGCAATACACATCTACACCTAAACTCTGTCTCAACTACGACTCCCAGGGACAAGCCCTAGGGGGGTTGACCACAGTTGACTGTCGGTACGATGGTCAAATCAGCTAATCATCAGTACCCTATCATCAATCCAAACCTCCATCTTATTATGTTCATCACAATATTTCGTGGTCTGACACATGATCCAATCCTCAGTTTTACCTCAGTGTTCACAGATGTTAACAAGCACGGTTTCTATCATCCTCAAAATAAATAAATAGTTATTTATTGAACCCTCAGTTATATACAACATTTACCATTACACAATAACTAGTATTCAATTAAATTTGACATTATTTCAATCCTCAAAGAATGACTAGGGGTTTGATGTTACACACTAGTTCACCGCCAATACCTGCTCCTTAATGTTCATCGGTGTTCAAAATATCATCATCTCATTTCTCATCAAATTAATCTTCATTAATTGATTTAGCATCTACCATCACTTGCATACAACATCATTAAAATCTTTTCTCAGCATTTAACCACTAATTTCCCATTAAACTTACAAAATAAATCCTAAAATCTCATATATGTACAGTACACAAATATATATAATTGTATTCCTCGACTGACTTTGTCACTAGTAATCAAATCCTTGAAATAATTAACAGCTTAAAGTTATCACCACCTCTTCTCCATAAATCACCTGCTCATCAGTAATAATTAATATGCACACAAAAATGATGTAAAAGAAAACCTAAATCTCGATGCATTCACTTACCCTCAATTTCTAGACCTTCCTCAACTTCATGACTCATGTAAAACAGTACTCCCCTTCTTCCAAACAATATCATCCTTGCATCACCCCTTGTCTCCACAACCCATAGCACAACAAAAATTAATAACCCAACTCATCACCCTAATAGAAACAATATTCTGCATAAGCATGAAAACCTAACTCATGTATCAAGCTATAATGGAGATGGACACTAGGGGAAGGAAGCTTACACGAGGATGGGACGAGGGCAAGGAAGATGATAGCTCTGCAGTCGGTTCATCGCTGGACCGCGGACTGCACAGTCGACGGAGGGCAGCAGGATACGGCGGACGTTGTGAAGTCGGAGTCGGGATCAGTCAACTGGAGTATGGGTGGCCGGAGTGATGCTGGGAGGTGGTGCAACGGGGTGAGGAGGGGTCGATGCTGGTGGTGGAGAGGGAGTTGCTTGCCGGAGACAAGGAACGGGGATGCCGGAGTGTCGAGCTCGCCGGTGTTCGGTCGTCGGTTGATGGAACGGTCAGCCAGGGATGGAACGGAGCTCGTGGTGGTTCAGTAGATGCCGGAGATGCGGGGTTGCTCGTTTGGCCTGAGCCGGAGGAGATGCCGCACCGTCGTGACGGGTTCGAGCGGCAGTAGGCGAGGGAGCTGCACTGCCGGAGTTGAGGGCTGTGCGGAGGAACTGGATCGGAGCAGGAAGAGCACAGGCCGGCGGTCGGCAGGGAACACTGCACTGCCGGAGCGGGGGTGAATACACAGTGGGCGGTCGGCGTCGGGTGCACGGGGCGGAGCGAGACGCTGCTCGGACAGTCGCGGGGTGGAGGAAGCTCGCCAGTGCATTCGTCGGTTGGCCGGAGAGGCCTCGGCCGGGGTGCTGGCTCGTCGTGGGATGCCGCGGCTCGGGTGGCCGGATGTCCGCAGTAGCAGCCGGAGAACAGTGGCTGCCGCACCGATCGGTGTGAAGGTGAAGATAGCAGCGGGGCCGGAGCTCGCCGGGGCTCGAGGCCTGGGTGCGGGTGGCGCAGCAGCCCGATGGCCGGTGGGGATCTCGGCCGTGGGATGGCCTGAGAGAAGCCTTGGCCGGATCATCAAAGTGAAGGGGGAGAAGAAGGGAAGAAGTAGAAGAAGAAAATGGGAGTTGGTTAATTTTGGCTGAGTGTAGGAAGAGGGAGGAGAGAGAGAGGGGTGGGATTTCCCAAGTTTGGGGATTAGGGCCGGTTGGGAAGTGTGAGGGTGAGTTGATGAGATGTTTTATAGGAGATTGGGAATTTGATGGAGGGTTGTGATGTTGTCATTCAAATTAGAGGGTGGAGATTTGTCATGAAGGGGAGTGGGTTTCTTCATGTGAGGAATAGGTGGGTGAGAATGGGACCCTATATTGGGACCCTCTTATTTATTCATGGCCAATAGGATGTTGCCAACAATTTAATAATTGCAAATAAGCCCCCATAAATTCGGGAATTTGTATGGACACATGAAATGACGCAAAAATTGCGGAGAAAAATATATTTAAAATTGTCATGGTGAGGGGGCGTTGCGCGTTAGGCGCGGGTCTAATATGAAGGCCATTGGGATTATTTTAGTATTAAAATAGAATTTACAAAGTTGGTAAATCCCGATTTAATTAAAGATAACGCGTCCCGCGGATTTAATTTAATTGGGGCCCGCGGAGTCAAAATCCGGAAACGACGCAAAGGCCAAAAATGGTGGGGGCTTGGAGTCAGTCTTGGACCCTTTAGTTGGTCCGGCTCAACGGGTTAAGTTGGTACCCCAAAATCGAGGGTAACGACACAGGTGTCCGACACGGAATTAAATATGGGTTACGATTTTCGGAATGTTGCGCAATTAATTTAGAGCACACAAAAATTGATTTTAACAGTCAGAAAAGTCCATTGCCTAATTTGGCGAGTTGAGTCAAAAGTACAATAATTGTACGGAATTTATGGGCTGATATTGTGCTCCGAAAAATCAGAAAAAGATAGGGCGCGCCAAGGGTTTTAATTAATTGAATTAAATACCAGATAAAATCCTCTAATATCTAAACCTCGACATCTGCTATCAAAATTTTTCCAAATCCACTCTAACTATTTACAGAATAAATCGAGGGGGTTTACATAAAGTTCAGTACATCTTACCACCCGCAGACAGATGGGCAGTCAGAGCGTACTATTCAGACCTTGGAGGATATGTTGAGGGCTTGCATGTTAGACTTCGAAGGATCATGGGAGGACCACCTACATCTTGTAGAGTTTTCTTACAACAATTGCTATTAAGCGAGTATTCAGATGCCTCCGTTTGAAGCATTGTATGGAAGAAAATGTAGGTCTCCTTTGTATTGGAGTGACATGGGAGAACGTCAGATTCTGGGACCCGACTTGGTGGTCAACACCGTAGAGACAGTCAAGAAGATTCAGGGACACTTGCGAGCAGCGCAAGACAGGCAGAAGCAGTGGGCAGACCTTCATCGTTGTTCCTTGGAGTTCAAAGAGGGCGACCATGTCTTCTTGAGGATATCATCGACCAGAGTCACTATTCGATTCGGAGGGCACGACAAGTTGAGTCCAAGGTATATTGGACCATTTGACGTACTTGAGAGAGTTGGAGAAGTGGCATATCGACTTGCGCTACCAGCTTCACTGGAGGGAGTACATGACGTATTCCATGTGTCGCAGCTCAGGTGATATATGGCAGACAACAGTCATGTTCTCGACCATTCATAGATCACCATTGGGCCGAGCTTGTCATACCAAGAGCAACCCATGAGAATCCTTGATCGTCGAGAGAAAGTGTTGAGGAACCAGTCTATTCCCTTGGTTCGCGTAGCATGGAGGCATGGCGCGCCAGGAGAATCAACTTGGGAGCGCGAGGACGACATGCGCAAGCGTTTACGAACCTATTCGCAGACCAAGGTATAAATTTATATTGTTAATTTATATCTTATACCATCCTTGCATTCTATCATGGCTTAATTTTAATTTCGAGGATAAAATTTTTATAAGTTGGGTAGAATGTAAAACTCCTATTCCTAGAAATCGTATAAACCCTTTTTAATTATTATTATTAATTTAATTATAGTAATTAGTGGCTAATTAGGAGAAATAGATTTTTAATAATTTTTATTTTAGATGTGGGGGCACTTAGAGGATTTATGGGACCATCAAGAATTTTTCAGATTTTATTTCATGTATGAGACCCCATGAGCAGTTGCTAGCTTAACGGTGTGCATTAGTATAATCTAGAATTTTTCTTATGAGTATATATATATATATATATATATATATATATATATATATATATATATATATATATATATATATGTATATACAAATATATATATATGCATATATATATTTAAAAAGAAAAAGGAAAAGAAAATAATAAACTAATAATAATATAAACTAATAATAATAATATAAACTAATAACAAAGCACTATAAGAAAATATTACAAACTTAGCAAACCATTCCACAATCCCTTAGCTTCAGCCGCCCCATGCACTTATGTGCAGCAGCAAGCCAACCCACTTATTTGCTTAACTTAACTATTAGCAAACCAAATGCATACAAAGCAAATTCTACAAACAGACCCCTTGCCCGCGGGTGAAAGCCAAACCCTCTCTCTCTCTCTCTCCCTTTCATAAATATATATATATATATATATATATATATATATTATCCTATTTATAAAACCCTAACCCTACAATCATCCAGACCCTTCCTCTTCCCATCTAGACCTAGAGAGCTCCACCACCGCAGCCGGAGAACCCCGCCAGGCCGTCCAAACAAATCCCGACGATCGCGATCCCGCGCACTGCAGATTCCCACAGTGAGGTACCTGCGTTCCGGAGTTGTTTTCCGTCGACTCGCTCAACCAAACGCCGCCCCGTCTTCACCGGTATGCTCACCCCTTAAACCTCTTCCATATATGTGTGTTAGTAAACCTCGAATAACGCGTAACCATAGGCGAAAATAGTGCCAAAGTTGGCGGACACAGACCAAATTCTGGGATCACAGAAAACTGCGGTGACCACCCATGTTGCCGAGTTCGTATCTCCCACCACAGAGGTCCAAATTTGATGATTCTTTTTGGTATGTGTAGACCACTTGACCTAGTTTAATTTCTGTTAAATAATCCTATATTATTAACTGCTATAGACAGAATTAAATTCGTCACAAAATCCCGCGAACCCATTTTTCCAGATTTCCAAAAGTTGTAAAACGGAGCGCGGCCCGCCAAACAGGACGGCCCCGCCGTGTACCAAGTGTACCGAACGGTGCACGCAGCATAACCGGACTCGTAAAAATTTGCAGAAACTGATTCGGACGTGTGTGTGTGCCGGAATCAGCCCGTATTCGCGGACACACCCCGTATCACAATTTTTTTGGAAGTCGCGCATATTTTGTGCACGCTTGTCAGATTGTAACGAAACTTGTGCCACTGGACTCGTGGTAACGCGCTGGTCCTGTGACCCAATTTTCACGCAATTCTGAGAAAGTTGACCAAGTCGCCAATTGGCGGGCCCTACAGTTGACTTTTTGGACAAAATTGTGTTTGGCCCATCAGAATCCATATTTGGATATACCGTTGGGTTCGTATTGACATTTAGAGTTGTTTGACCTATAATTTGTCCCATTTAGAGATTGTACCCTTGGCACGCTTTTCGGTGCAAAGTGGGCCACACATGGACCCCACTTTTATCCGAAATTACAGTTTTGCTCCTGTGTCCAAATTGGACGAAAGAGAAGTACTTTTTAGCTATTTAGCTCATTCTGAAAATATTGGTGATGTTTATTTCAATATCCGAAGACGTTTGTTCAGAGGTCTTAGTTCCAGGTTCCGTGTCCTTGACATTGGACGCTTACACTTTACATATTTCTTGCCAGACAAGTATACCTTGCCATTGTACTGTATTTACATTCTATATGATGCATGCATGTTTATTTTTGTCTATTTAGTTCATTTATTTTAACTGCTACATAAATTGCGCGTCCAAGGAAGCTTGGGTGCAACGACGGTGTCGTCGTACTATATTTTTATTTATGTATATGCATTGGACCTACTTTATGAGACCACCCCATTTTCATGAGGCATTTATGTTTCATTGGCCATGACACAATTCTTACACGAGTGTGAGTCATATGTAGGACACGGACTTGCGTACTCGGCTGGCCACTGGTACGTATAGATCGTGCGACGGATAGGGATAACTGTCAATAGAAACTTTGCATACTAGTAGACCTGGCGGTTATTAGAGGTTTATCGTGTCATGGACATGACATGCTTAGAGCATTGGGTGGGAAGAACAACAAGTACCGTATTTGAGCTCCTTTGTACTTTTTTCTGTGCGTCCGGATTCTCCGCCGGAGATACGGGTGGTGATGACCACTATATATTATATCATTATCAGGTAGGCCTCCGGCGTTCGAAAGATGACATGCCTTTTTAGGCCCCTGGATCTCCAAATGAGAACCATGCCAAATCCCAGTTTTCAGCCAGATAGCTTACTTGTGGGGAAAGGTGTTCTTAACTGCATTCACTTAGACGGTTAGGCGACCCCAATGGATGTTTATATTTTAGTACTTTATTGGCATATTTATATGTATCTTGTTACGTCCCTCTGAGGACCTGGTATCTTTCCAGATATAGATGAGCAGGAGTACCCGCAGGAGTAATGACCTGGACCTGACGCTACCTATCAGTCTGAGGAGATCTTACCTTCGAATTATATGTGATTCATTGCAGCTGTTTAGAGATTCTAGTTGCTATTTCTTTTCGAGACATTTATTCTTATATTAGAGTTTATTCTCTTCTCTCTTTAGTAGTTTATTATAGTCGATTTGCAGTGGATTTGTTTCCATCCGACTATCATACTTGAGACTACTTATTTGATATTCAGTTATTGATTTCCATTTATCTATTATTTGTGTTGTGGATGAGATATAGATTTGCGTGTGACTTGTTGTGACAGTATATTATCACTGTGGATTGGATATTCATGTACAGCATACGTGTGTATATGGTTTCCATATATTGGAGTTCGTATACATACGGCTGGCGTGTTACGTATTCCTAGTCCTACGTATTTTGGGACTGGGGCGTGACAGGCGTGATGCCGTGTGAGCCTATGTTGCGCTCACGTAAGGCAAGCACCGATGAAATGCTAAGCCACAGAGTCACACAGGTTGTCCCCAAGAAGCGAAAGTTGAATAAACACAAGTATAAAAATGAAATACAATTTTGTATTAATATTGAAAAGCGATGCTAGACCGAATATTATAATCGCTCAAGTTCTCTCTCACTCTCTCTCTCAAAACAAAGAAACGTGCCAAACGGCTTACAACTTTTGGCATGATATAGTAGGCGATCTTATAATAAATTATATCATATATATGTGCTTCAGCTCCGTCCGTAATGCTCCAAGGCGTCAGAACAAACTCCTCACTTTAGCGTGCACGTAGGGAACTCTGCACCAAACGAGGTACTCTCTCACCCTGCTAGCAATCTGGTGGATTATCAGTACATTGAATGCACTGGTAGAGAGGCTTCTCGCCTACTCAAAAAAACCAAACACATTTATTTAGTTATGTGCACCATCTATTATGTTGTCTTACTATACTAGCCTTAAGATCAGTTTCATGGCATATGATATGAAGCCTACTCGTGTTGCAAATATGAAGTGTAGCATAAGATAATGAGTAATACAGTATAACTTATCAACTTACCAATCGTCCTTCCTTGCCCAAAGATGTATCAAGTTAAGCAAGCATATGTAATGAATCAACAGATCGTATATGAAACTCAAGTGTCTTGAACGTATCTTTGCCACAAACATGATATGATTGACTACAGAGTGTACCATGCCTTCATACTCTAAATATATATGTGTTGTGCATCCTTTCCTTGCCTAAAATCCAATGACTCACACACGAATTATCGTAATTGAGCCAAACTTAATCTATATGAAGAGGTCACTGGCCTACAAGCCATCCTGGACATAGTCGTAGTAGGGCAGTAATCCTTGCAGTATCGAGTAGAGAGGTCTACTACAAGTCCCGAACTTACTCGTGCTAGCTACAACTAGCACAACTACTGGAGTTCCACCTAGGTCGAATTGTGCCCAGTGCACCAACGGCCGTTCGCAAAAACTCTAACCCTTAGGCAAAACTTGTCTGCGACCATGCATGTTCTCTACTTTCAAACATTCTTTTTTACTTCTCTTCTTCCAGCCTTTTACTACATGCTCCCCAAGCCATTCCTTTAGTGCCAACTTGCTGAGTTTCAGAGCTATCTCTTCTTTTCTTCTTTTTATGTTTGATTGTCTTTATACAGTTCCCTAGTTCGGGAATTGCTTTGTTGACCTAACAGTCCCGAATACTTTCCATGTTTCCATTAGTTGGCTCGGAACGACTATTTTGATAGTCTTCATGTCTCAAGTGAGTGAACTATATTCATGAAGTGCATCAAATCATGGTATGTTCTATGTGACGAGCATAAAAAATATGTGAAGTAGTATACTACAAAGAACATGTAGAGAAACTTAAGAAATTCTACTTGAATAATTCTAAAACAGCAAGGCGAGCATACATTTTGTTCAGCCAGTTTACTTCCATGTTCTATACGAAATGATAAAGAGTAGGATTATTCCCTTAGCTAGGTTGGTTCATTCGTTATTAGCATGCATCAGGTATTTGCCTAGAGACTAGCAAGTATCGTCCATATTTTAATATGTGAAGGCCAAGCAAAAAAAGGTTTATCATAGCCACCCACCTTAGCGATGAATCACATCGGCTGAGCGAGACTCCGAGTGCGCCTTTGAAAAGTCTAAGTCTGAACTTCTTCTGAAGGGCCAAGTTCGAATGCCTTTGCATTTAGCGAGTCGTCTCGCCGAGCTAGGCAGGACATGTCATCATATTTGTGCCGTTTGAATCATCTTGTTGAACTGAGTGGAGCAGACTGTTACATTTATGGTAGCCCATGCATGTCCGTTTTCACAAATTATGCGAACTTGTGGTAGTGCTTAATCTATTTATACTACTGCGAGCCTGCGACTAGTGATAAGATTTTAGAAAAAAGTGCTCATTCATAATTTAAGATTGATTTAAATTTAGGAGAATGACTAGGACTAAGTATACAATAGAAAGGCCCTTATTTCAATTTGATTGCTTGGGTAGTTAAGGGTGTTATATAGGCTATGTGATTAAGATAGGGACATATGTTAAATTTTGAGGTAACCCTTTTAGATGAATTTGAGACATTTTCATGTGATGATATAATATTGTATTTGATAAGATAGTTTGATCGAAGGTGGTTAGACTTCTCGAATGTCAAATTATTTCTTTGAGATTAATTAATTGTTGAAGATAAATTATTTTTTTTGGGTGCTTTGAGGCTTAAATTTTTATATAGTCTGATGAATATGATTTTCTTGCTAAGATAATGTTGATTTTTTTAAAAGGCGTGTATTTTCAACATAAATGATGATAAATAAAATTGAGATAAGAAGTTGGAGATATTGAATTTAAATTTTCTGGAGATTGTTATAGTGGATTTAATTTTAATTTTGAAGAATTTAGTTTTAAGGTTAAAAACCAATAAATTGATAATTTGATGATTGGACTTGAATTTAAATTTTAAGAAATTTAAGAAAATTATCATTATACCTATTTGACTGCAAGATATGGATTAAAATTTATATTTGAAGATTGGAATTAAATTTCAAGTTTTGAGGAATTGAATTTAAATTAGAATTTTAAAGGATAAATTTTAAAATTTTAAAACTTTGATAAGAGTTTGATAAAATGGATTTACATCTTCTTGAGAAAATTTTGAGGATAAATAATACTTGGTAAATTTGTGGAGGTTCTATAATAGGTTGTTGAATTGAATGATTGATAGAAATTATGGTGCAGAAATTATGGTTGATTATATATATATATATATATATATATATATATATATATATATATATATATATATATATATATATATATAAATCTTGACATATTTTGAGTATAAACTCTATGAGATAATTTTTGATTAGTTAGAATTATGTTTGGATTTCTATGATTGAGATTGATTTGAAGACAAATATTGAGAAGGTTCCACCTTGATAATCTAATGATAACTTTGTATTTTTGATATGGGACATGATTAACGGTGGTTAGAAGCCCGAGGAATGGTGGTACTGGTAAATAAAGACAATTGGATATGCTGTTGATTAAAATTAAAATTTTTAGGAGATTATGGTAACGAATTTGAAGTATCTTGAAGAACTCAATTTTGTGGATTTTAAATTTTGAGAATAAATATTAATTTAGATGAAGAATCATGAATTTGATATGACAGTATTGAAGATTTTTAAATCATAAAAAATTGAAGATTACTATACGATTGGACTTGAAATTTAAATTTGAGGTTTTTCACAAGTATTTTTATAAGTAATTTAAATTTGAGGATATGATGAGACAGCATATTGGTGAATCTCGATTTGAAGGTTTCATAAGATTTTTATTGTTTGTGTATTGTGTGGGAAAAAATGAAGGAATAAGATCATTAATGGAATAGCTTTCGAAATCAAATTTGCAGGATTAGATTTTGAATTTTGTAAATATGCATTGGCTTAATAAATTGGAGGATTGGATTGAACTTTAAATTTTTAGGATTGAATTATTAATTTAAGTTTGAAGATGGTCTTTAATGTAAATTTCGAGGATGGAATTTTGTAAGGTGGATAGGTTGTAAGTCCCCTCTCCAAAATTTTAGGGTTTTTCTAATCAGATTATTATTTTAATCTAAAGTAGAAACTAGAATTTTTTTATTGTAATATTATATACATATATTGATTTTAAATGATTAAGAAAGAATTGATATAAATATAAATAAAATTTAAACAACAACTTAATCTATTCAAATCGTAAATTGATCATAACTAATTATGATTCTAAATGTTATCCTAATCTTATAACCAAATTTAAATTAAATTATATCTCTATTTAAATAAATCTAGCAATTCTTCGGATTAGAAAATTGCTAAGTATACCTAATCCCATTAGAATAATATATATAATTATTTAAATATTTTCTTATTTGAATTAATCCTAATCCTTTTCAAATTAACTAATCCTAATTATATTTAAATTAAGTAGTCTCTATCCATTATATATACCTATTAAACTTATAAAATAAAATCTTTCATCTCCTCCTTTCCCAAAACTCCTCTCTATTTCGTTCAAAATAGCCCAAAATTCGTCCCAAAATTAGCCTCATTTTTAAGCAGCCGTAACGACTTGGAACGACTATATCTCCTAGCTGCAGACTCCGTTTAACCTCTATTTTTTTTGTCATCATTATATCGATGTAAGATTTCATAATATATATTTTAATAAATTCAATTTAAACTAGTATTTTCTATAAATATTTTAGAGTATCAGGTGTCCTTAAAATAAACATGTTTCGATGTTTTATGATTTCGGGAGTTCTCAAACACGAAACCACGATCCGTCTAGTTTTTCGAAAAGCTAATACCAAGATGTAAAACATATTTTATTTTAAAAAATAATTTAATTTATTTGTTATATACAATATTATCTACAATTAGAAATTTACTAAATAATATAGGTATAACTACTTCAAAACCCAATTAAAGTTTATTTAGAATGTTTAAAATCAAATAATAAACTTTGTTAGGATTTTGGATTCTCTAGATTTGGAGTTAATAAAGAAGTGCTTGGATTACCTTGTCAATGTATCGATTCGCTATTTAAAAGGCTGAGGCAAGTACATTACAACTATGAATTTATCTTTATATTATAAATGTTATCATGTATGTTTTATTTCATTCTTGCTAGTTGTTCTGACAATATGTTTCATTCACATGGACGATTTAACTTGATTCATGATTGAGTTACATACGTGTCGTGACATCGTGATCATCCAAGTTTTAATGCGTGAGTCCGAGTTGTGATGTATATTTATCGTGTTGTGATTCGTAAGCATCCGTGTCGTGATTCATCACTATCCGTATTCGTGACATGTATTATTTGTATCGTGATTCGTGATTATCCGTTCTTTGTGAGTGATGATATCTGTCACGCCCCAGTCCCAAAATGACGAGGGACTGAGCACGCGGCAATGGCCAGCAGCACGCACTGATGGACAATCCAATTTAATGGATCCATCAGGGCATGCTTAAGCTGTAGTCTAGTAGTAATATATACCAGTCTCAGGTATTTCTAATCTCATCCACCAAATAAACACAGATTAATTTCCAGAAATAATGCAATGGAAATAAATAAGCAATAAATAAGATTATCTCGGGAAATAATCCGAGAATTAGTCTGTTACATTCAGAGGAAAATAGACAAGAAATAAATGCTGAAAATGGAAATACTGTGTAGATGAAGCCGGTGCTCAGGAGAAATCTTCGGCCAATATCTCGTTCTCTGTTCCTGGTTCTGCTCCAAGGAGTGCTCCTGTACCATACACCTCAAGGTAGTTCTCCTCAGCTATACCTGGGGACATCATCTATTCCAGGTCCTCAGGGGACATAGCAAGGTACAGAAATAACTCAAGCCAAAATGAATATCAGTGCAACAGTAAAATAAACAGTAGGGTAAATATGTAAACCAGCTAAGTGATATGCAAGTGAGAGTTTTAGTCATACTCAGGCTGAGACTACTACAGGATCAGTGTCGAAGAAACCATAGCAGTATTTTCTCGACAGGGCCAGTAAGGTACCAAAGCTCTGTATCAGAGTCCAAGGCACCGCCAGATAACAATATTTATATTATAATATATTCAGCCTTAATATGATAATACTCTTCCCACCCCATGTAATCTTACGTCACAGTTCCAGAATATATCAGGTACAAGTCACGCAAGTTTGAACTAATGCAATGAGTCAGGATAGAATCTAAGCATGTAAACTGTATATGTCATGAAAATGTAACCTATACGGAATCACCATGTATATCTCAGGCAATTCCGTCACATGAATAGCGTCAGGTGTCCTGGGTTGAGCAGTTAAACAAGTTTACATATGTATCTACAGAAATCAAGTAAAATACCATAACCAGAAATATCTGAGAATTGGCAAGCTTTACTTGCCCACTGATGTATAACTAAGTCCAGGAAATAGGTAGCAAAGCTGTAAGTTTTGGCAAGGTACACTTGCCCACTGATGTATAAACAAGTCAATGAAAATAAGTAGCAAGCTGCAGGGTTTGGCAAGGTACACTTGCATGTGGTTCCGGCTCTGTTTGCAGTTCTGACTTCAGTTGAATTTGCAGGAGGTACTCCGGTTGCTAAAATAAATATCACCATCAAATCCAGAAAATATCAATCAGCTAGAAATGCCTGTCCTTGGGTCCAATTTGGAGACAAGGGCAGAAACGACAGTTTCGGGTCAAAACGGGGTCTACATGTGGGCCCGCTTTGCACCGAAAAACGTGTCAGGGTCAAAGGTCTCCAAATTTAATAAACTTAGTTTCAACAGGTCAGGAACGATGATGCGAACCCAACGGAACTTCCAGAATTGGATTCTGATGAGCCGATCACAAAATCGCCCGTCGAGCGGGGCCTGTGGGGCCCATGACACGTAATTTCGTCAATGTTCTCAGAATCGAACCAAACTTGGCTCACAGGACCAGCGTATCGCTACGAGTCCGATGGCGCAAGTTTCGTCTCGATCCGACGTGTGTACACAAAGTTAGGGTAAAATCCAGAAAAGTCAGATACGGGGCGATGTCCGCGGATACGCGTTGATTCCGGTGTGCACGCACACCCGAATCGACTTCTGCAAAATCTCGCACGTCCTTATCAACGACGCACACGTATTTGTGAAGACCGCACGCGACCAAGTCGTCCCGTTTGGCGGAGCGTACTCGGTTCCGGGGTAAAACATGGTCTGGTTTTTCCTGTTTTTGGATCGCGGTGTGCAATCACCACAGGACGCGATACCCCGAACGGTTTGTCCGAGCACCGAGAGGGTCATACAGGCTTCGCAACGTAATTTACGGAATCGAAAACAGAGCTACGAGCAAGAAGATACACGCACCTGAACTGGACCCAAAAATCGGGGTCCGAATCGTGTCCGACACGTGTCCGGACACAGGAAATCGAATTTAGGTTAGGATTAGGGATTCAGTCGACTCAGGGCGGAGGGCGGCCGGGGCAACGGCGGAGGGGCCGGAGGCGACCGGGGAGGGGACGGCCGGGGCTCGCGGCGGCGCTGGAGGCGGCGCGACGACGCGGGGAGCAGCTGCGGCCGCTGCTGCTGTTGCTGCAGCCTCGTCGAGGCCGGAGGCAGGCGGAGGAGAGCGGAGGAAGAAGAAGGAGGGGGCCGGGGGAGATGGCTGGGAGCGGCGAGGCGGCTGGCGGCGGCGGCCGAGTGGGGCTTTGGCTAGGACGGTGGGGGAGATCGGAGGAGGGAGGAGGGAGGGGCTTTAAAGGGTGCCGGGGGCAGGAGAGGGCGGAGGTGGGGTGGACGTGGCCGGGCGGAGCGGAAGAGGGGGTCGTGGGGAGCGGCTGACCGCCGGAGGCAGCGGAAAATGCGCGCTGGAGCGGGGCCGGGTCGTGGGGAGAAGACGGGTCGGCGGGTCGCGGGCGGGTCGGGTCTGGCGGATCCGACCCGACCCGCTAGGGGCTGGGTCGGGCTCGGGCCCAATGGGCCGGGCCGAGCCGCTGGGCTGGGTTTAAATAAAAAAAATAAAAATAAATATTATAATAATAATAATAATAATAATAATAAATGATAAATAATTAAATAAATACTTAATTAATTAAATAAATAAAATATTTTTTAGGTGTTTTAATAATAGGTCCGGGGTCCGATAAATTCCAGAAAAATTGTCCTAAGTCCAGTTTTTCATTTTACACCCAAACATATTATTTCCATAATATTTTAATATCATTTATTATCAATTAAAAATCATTGAATAATTAAAACCCTGTTTTTAAATTATAGAAAAATCCTAAAAAATTCCAAAAAATTATAAAAAATCCAGTTTTGAAAATTTTGAAAAATCAGGGGGTTTACAATCTACCCCTCTTAAGAGGATTGCGTCCTCGCAATCAAAGAATAACCGGTCAACAGAGATGACGCGGTCGCAAGCATCGTTGAAAACACATCACAAGATACTTAGGGAAATACCGTTTCCCTAAAAATGAAAGTTATACACTTTCCTGAAAAATCTACCAACATCAAAAAAACTACAACTTTTTGAAAATCAGGTTGTTATTAACAAGTTGCAATTTACTAGGTTGGGGCTGAGGTCACGAACCAATAGGCACGAGCTACAACAAGACTAAAAATGGATAACTATGAATCACTTACTCGCATCAGCGTCCTGCACAGTCATCGCGTAAGCTTGCCCTCGTCCTTGAGGTAGATTCCTCTGCTGCTGCTGAGCTTGCTGGTAGGGTGCTGCTCGAGGCGCTGGTGGAGTTTGCTGGTTCGCCCTTGGTGCTCCTTCTCTACGCTCAGGACAGTCTCTTACTGCATGCTGTCTGGATCCGCAGCCTAAGCATAGTCCGAGTTTACGTCTACCCTCCTTCTCGACATGGCCTATCTTGCCGCAGTGGTAACAAGTAGGAAGGTAGAAGGCTTTTGGTGCTGCTCTTGGTGGCGGGCTTATTTGTTGATGCTTTGCAGACTCCTCTGGTACTGCTCTGGTTGGTGCGGATGTGGAGGGCCGCTTCAGACTGGTCTCTCTCTTGGTGACGCGTTCCATGCGTCGAGCCGCAGCAAATACGTCCGAATATGATGTTGGTACGACGGACCCAATTAGTTTCTGCAGCTCAATGTTCAGTCCGTCGAAGAATTTCTCGGCCTTCTCTTCCTCTGTCAGGATCAGGGTGGGGGCGAAGCGGCTCAGACGAATAAATTCTGCGTTGTATTCTTTCACCGTCATAGAGTCCTGAGTGAGGCGATTGAACCTGTCCCACAGTTCTGATCGAGCGATGGCAGGAATGTACATCTCTTGGAAGAGCCTGGAGAACTCCTCCCAAGTGACTCGGTCTGGTCCGAGTCGTCTCTCTTCGGATAGCCACCAGTGATGAGCATTGCCCGTCAATTGCATTCTGACGGCAATCATCCAACGTTCCCGTGGTAGCTCTGCTACTTCCAGTTGATGTTGAATGTTGGTGAGCCACTCATGAACTTCTGTGGGCTCCTCTTTTCCAGAAAAAGTGTGGGGCTTCAGTTGGCGAAAATCAGTGATTGAGCCTGTCGATGGCCGTCGAGCTGGTAGGTTGGCCTGCTCCAGTACAGTTACGATGCTGCTCCTCAAGAATTCAACCTCACGACGCTGAGCCTCGTGTTGGACTTGTTGCTGGGCTTGCATCATCGCGTAGATCAGTTGGAATATCTGTTGCCCGTTAATCAGCTGTCCTTGTGGGAATACGGGCGCTGGTGGAACGAACTGCGGCGGAGGTGGGATGTCATCACGCCGGAATCTGGAGGTAGGTTGACCTGCCTGCTGGCTCTGTTGAGTTGATGGAACTCCTCCGACTGGTGTCACTTCGTCGTCATAGGTGACACCTGTAGCTTGTGGTGTTCCGACGGGAGTCTCGTTGCATTCTTGTGGGTCCATTTCTCTGTATCCAAAATAAACAATAAGAGGTGCACAGGAATCAAGGCAGGATACAAGTCAATAAATTAATTCGAATACGATACAGATATCAAAAACGATTCAAGCAAGTGGATGAGATCCTAAAAACTTATCCTATTCTTATTGCAGGCCTGTTCGGTCCCTGAGTTGAAACCGAACAATTTAGTCGTTGACCTGCATGGGCCACCACAAAAACTATGTCATGCCCCAGTCCCAAAATGATGAGGGACTGAGCATGCGGCAATGGCCAGCAGCACGCACCGATGGACAATCCAATTTAATGGATCCATCAGGGCATGCTTAAGCTGTAGTCTAGCAGTAATATGTACCAGTCTCAGGTATTTCTAATCTCATCCACCAAATAAACATAGATTAATTGCCAGAAATAATGCAATAGAAATAAATAAGCAATAAATAAGATTATCTCGGGAAACAATCCGAGAATTAGTCTGTTATATTCAGAGGAAAATAGACAGAAAATAAATGCTGAAAATAGAAATACTGTGTAGATAAAGCCGATGCTCAGGAGAAATCTTCGGCCAATATCTCATTCTCTGTTCCGGGTTCTGCTCCAAGGAGTGCTCCTGTACCGTACATCTCGGGGTAGTTCTCCTCAGCTATACCTGGGGACATCATCCATTCCAGGTCCTCAGGGAACATAGCAAGGTACAGGAATAACTCAAGCCAAAATAAATATCAGTGCAGCAGTAAAATAAACAGCAGGGTAAATATGTAAACCAGCTAAGTGATATGCAAGTGAGAGTTTTAGTCATACTCAGGCTGAGACTACTACAGGATCAGTGTCGAAGAAACCATAGCAGTATTTTCTCGACAGGGCCAGTAAGGTACCAAAGCTCTGTATCAGAGTCCAAGGCACCGCCAGATAACAATATTTATATTATAATATATTCAGCCTTGATATGATAATACTCTCCCCACCCATGTAATCTTACGTCACAGTTCCAGAAAATATCAGGTATAAGTCACGCAAGTTTGAACTAATGCAATGAGTCAGGATAGAATCTAAGCATGTAAACTGTATATGTCATGAAAATGTAACCTATACGGAATCACCAGGTATATCTCAGGCAATTCCGTCACATGAATAGCGTCAGGTGTCCTGGGTTGAGCAGTTAAACAAGTTTACATATGTATCTACAGAAATCAAGTAAAATACCATAACCAGAAATATCTGAGAATTGGCAAGCTTTACTTGCCCACTGATGTATAACTAAGTCCAGGAAATAGGTAGCAAAGCTGCAAGTTTTGGCAAGGTACACTTGCCCACTGATGTATAAACAAGTCAAGGAAAATAAGTAGCAAGCTGCAGGGTTTGGCAAGGTACACTTACCTGTGGTTCCGGCTCTGTTTGCAGTTCTGACTTCAGTTGGATTTGTAGGCGGTACTCCGGTTACTGAAATAAACATCACCATCAGATCCAAAAAATATCAATCAGTTAGAAACGCCTGTCCTTGGGTCCAATTTGGAGACAAGGGCAGAAACGACAGTTTCGGGTCAAAACGGGGTCCACATGTGGGCCCGCTTTGCACCAAAAAATGTGTCAGGGTCAAAGGTCTCCAAATTCAACAATACGAACCCAATGGAACTTCCAGAATTGAATTTCGATGAGCCGATCACAAAATCGCCCGTCGAGCGGGGCCTGTGGGGCCAACGACACACGATTTCGTCAACGTTCTCAGAATTAAACCAAACTTGGCTCACAGGACCAGCGTATCGTTACGAGTCCGATGGCGCAAGTTTTGTCTCGATCCGACGTGTGTACACAAAGTTAGGGTAAAATCCAGAAAAGTCAGATACGGGGCGATGTCCGCGGATACGCGTTGATTTCGGTGTGCACGCATACCCGAATTGACTTCTGCGAACTCCCGCACGTCCGTATCAACGACGCGCACGTATCTGTGAAGACCGCACGCAACCAAGTCATCCCGTTTGGCGGGGCGTACTCGGTTCTGGGGTGAAACAGGGTCTAGTTTTTCCTGTTTTTGGATCGCGGTGTGCGATCACCACAGGACGCGATGCCCCGAACGATTTATCCGGGCACCGAGAGGGTCATACAGGCTTCGTAACACAATTTACGGAATCGAAAACAGAGCTACGAGCAAGAAGATACACGCACCTGAACTGGACCCGAATATCGGGGTCTGAATCGTGTCCGACACGTGTCCGGACACAGGAAATCGAATTTAGGGTTAGGGTTAGGGATTCAGTCGACTCAGGGCGGAGGGCGGCCGGGGCAACGACGGAGGGGCCAGAGGCGACCGGGGAGGGGACGGCCGGGGCTCGCGGCGGCGCTGGAGGCGGCACGGCGATGCGGGGAGCAGCTGCGGCCGCTGCTGCTGTTGCTGCAGCCTCGTCGAGGCCGAAGGCAGGCGGAGGAGAGGGGAGGAAGAAGAAGGAGGAGGCCAGGGGAGATGGCTGGGCGCGGCGAGGCGGCTGGCGGTGGCGGCCGAGTGGGGATTTGGCTAGGGCGGTGGGGAAGATCGGAGGAGGGAGGAGGGAGGGGCTTTATAGGCTGCCGGGGGCCGGAGAGGGCGGAGGTAGGGTGGACGTGGCCGGGCGGAGCGGAAGAGGGGGTCGTGGGGAGCGGCTAACCGCCGGAGGCGGCAGAAAATGCGCGCCGGAGCGGCGCCGGGTCGTGGGGAGAAGACGGGTCGGCGGGTCGCGGGCGGGTTGGGTCTGGCGGATCCGACCCGACCCGCTAGGGGCTGGGCCGGGCTCGGACCCAATGGGCCGGGCCGAGACGCTGGGCTGGGTTTAAATAAAAATAATAATAATAAATATAATAATAATAATAATAATAATAATAATAATAATAATAATAATAATAAATGATAAATAATTAAATAAATACTTAATTAATTAAATAAATAAAATACTTTTTAGGTGTTTTAAAAATAGGTCCGGGGTCCGATAAATTCCAGAAAAATTGCCCTAAGTCCAGTTTTTCATTTTACAGCCAAACATATTATTTTCATAATATTTTAATATCATTTATTATTAATTAAAAATTATTGAATAATTAAAACCCTGTTTTTAAATTACAGAAAAATCCCAAAAAATTCCAGAAAATTGTGAAAAATCCAGTTTTGAAAAATTTGAAAAATCAGGGGGTTTACAATATCTATTTTTTGTGATTACATATTTTTGTGAAGGATATGAGAGAGAGTCGGAAAGGAGAATACACTAGTAGATATGTGGACAAACCTATTTTCCTATTCGATTCGATAGATAGCAGTTGTACACTTCACATACGACGAGCCGGATTTACCCTAGCCCCCATATGTCGAACCCTGTATTCTAGGTCACACAGTATTACTATTCTTATCAGATCTTGATATTCTAGTTCTAATTTTACTTGTTTATATGTTGCCAGTTCATCTTGCTACTTGGTTACATGTTGTCAGTTCATGTTTCTACTTGTCTCTATTTGTTTCCATTACTTGATGTCATTACCTGCTAGTCTAGTTTACTTCATTTATATTACTCATCATGATAGATTTATACATGTATTGTGTACTTTCGTAGCTGTAACAGTACTTGCTCAAATCCTGACTGTATATGTTGATAATTTTATGTGACTTGCTACCTTGATCTTTGGATATTCTTTGGGGATAGAGATATTTTGGAGGCCAATATTAGATTACAAATAATTTAGTTATTTTCTCAAATTTGATGTTTAGCAGGTTTATCCCCGAATGTTATTTTGATGTATTTATTGTTGTTGTAAATTATATAGTTGTTGTTAATAAGCAAAGATAATTTTGTGTTAAAATATTGTGTATTAAGTTTGATGATTGCCATTGAATTCTAGACAGCGTACTATCCTCGATGCTGCAGCGTAGGCTGGACTTGGACATGTACTCATATCCTAAAAGTGGGAGCGGATCGTGACATAGTTGACATGTCCACAATCACCCATATAACATCTTTTCCACCAGATGACCACGACAATCCTGAAACAAAGTCTATAGTAATATGATCCTACTTCCATTCTGTAATGGGCAAAGGCTGGGGCAATCCTCTCGGTCTCTAACATTCTGCCTTAACTTGCTGGCATACTAAGCATCTAGAGACGAATCTGGCTACGTCTCACTTCATCTTATACCACCATACATGCTCTTTCAGGTCTTTGTACATCTTTGTTTCTCCAGGGTGGATAGAGTATTGGTATTGGTGGGCTTCCTGCATAATCTCCTTCCTCAAACTTCCACTGGGTACACAGAGTCTCGTGCCATACCTCAATATCTCATCCTCTATAGTGATGAAGTCCTCAAGCAATTCTTCCTGCACCTGGGCTCTGATGCTACAGAGACTCTCATCCATAAACCGAGTCTCCTTAATCTTCTCTACATGGCTTGATTGGACTTGCATATTCATCAAGTTGCCTGCAACTCCTGGAATAACAACTTCTATTCCTAGACTTTCCAAATCCTCCAAAAGATGTCTATTCATAGTCAGAAATATCACAATTGGATATTGGCTAAGTGCGTCTGCTACAATATTATCCTTCCCTGGGTGATATTGGAGGTTGATGTCAAAATCTTTCTTAAGCACCAGCCAACTTCTCTGTCTCATATTTAGTTTTTTTTGAGTGAAGACGTACTTTAGGCTCTTATGATCTGTGAATATCTCCACCCTCTTACCATACAAGTAGTGTTTCCAAAGCTGTAAGGCAAATATGACTGCTACAAACTATATGTCATATGTTGGATAATTTTCTCACGAGGACTTTGTTTCCTGGAAGCATATGTTATTACCCTCTTATTCTGCTCTAGCATACATCTCAGTCCATTCCAAGATGTATCACTGTAGATCATAAATCCTCCTCATCATGAAGGTAAAGCCAAGACTTGGGCTGTAGTCACCATTTTCTTCAACTCATCAAAGGCTGTCTGGCATGCTTCGGTCCATACGAACTCCTCATCCTTCCTGGTGAGTTTGGTCATTAGCTCTGCAATCCTGGCAAAGTCTTGCACAAACTTCCTGTAGTAGCCTACTTGTCATGCCCTAGAACCAGAATACCGGAGAGCGGAGACAGACAAAGCTAGCTACGTATATCATAGTACAAAGGTACTGCGAGATACGGTCACGATTGTCTAAAAGATAAGTGGAATAAATCTAATATGCTATGACGTCATTCCTAAGGCCGATAAATCCTAGTATCTCAATCTAGCAACAATAAGCAACAATTGTATATCATACATAAAAGTAAAGAGGTATCCCAGAATACATGTCATATATGATCATAGAGCTAGTGAATACAAAATGCTACACTAGCAAAGTACAAATATACATGATCAATATACCATCCATGGTCTAATATATACATTATGTTGACCGAAGTTTGAGAAAATATCTCAAAATAAAAGGGCTAATACTGGCCCTAGCTAAACACCACCCAAAATAAAATAGACAATGAGTGGTCAGGAACGGAAACTCACTTGCGTATTCGGACCACTGAACTACAGGTACGGGCCATCGAACGAAAGATAGGATGTATCCTCAGGCTCTATTGGTAAATTTGGCCTAACAAAACCAGTGGGGTTCGACCCCAAATAGCAAGTACCACAAGGAAGTTCAATGTGAATAATAAAACCCATAACAAACAAAAATGACAATAAATAGAAGCATATCGAGAATCGTGCGGTACTAATGCACTCATCTCCTAAATAAAGAAGACTAAATAAAAGCTGAATAAATAACTATAAAGAAAGATACGCCGATAAATGACAAGGAATCTTAGGAACTACTCGAAATCAGAGCCACAATCCTTAAACCAAATAAGGACCGGGGTTGTAGATCTTTTTTTTAGCAGAACTTAGTCCCTAGCCACTTACTGACACATAGGACATTACGAGCATATAAAGTAACGCACAACCAAAATAGCATGACCAAGCATTTCCTACGACTGGCTATCATTAATTAACTAGGGTTATCACAAATCCTAATTACTAACATATACAATTTGAGGAAGTTCGCTACCACCTAGCCGCAGATACGCGTGAGGCCATGAGGGCGATGACTTGAAAGGCAAGATAACATATCACGAACAACTAAGAAGAACAATTCATATCACAAATAGAAACAGAAAAAAATCTCCCTACTGATGAACATCTCAAAACATAAAGCTTGTCTCACCACTCTCTACTGAAGAACATCTTATCACTCTACATCAGCAGAGGCTAGCTAGAGTGTTTAGGGGCCCACGTCAATCAAGATTATCCCTACCACTATAGGGCCCCATAGCAACATGAGTCACTGGTAGCATGAAGTATCCTCTCCTTCCAATGATCTATGTGAGTTTACTAGTCAATTGTCTGATCAATTCACTTCAATTCTCAAGTCGTAGACGAGAATCGTCCTAGAATGACGTGCTATCAGTACGAGTAATTCGAGAGTTATCAGTAGCGAATATTCTTGTAAATCATGACACATGATACATTGGACAATATTTACACTCGATTGTCTAATGCCAAGATACAATAGATTAAACACACAAAAATTATTCCTCGGTGTCGAGAAGAACTTGGACTCGTGTCAAGTATATGAAGAATACAATATTAATATACTATACTAAATTACTATAATATGACAGAGAATCAAAATAGTCGAAGAAAGCAACAAAAATGGTCTAAAACGGGCAAAAACAACCAAATTTAGCCTAAAATAGCCAAAACCGGCATACCGACGGTATACTGGTCCGAAACAGCACTGAAAGTCTAGGAGTTTGCTAAAATATGTTTCGATCGTAAAATCTCATTTTAAATCGAAATTCGAATTTTTAAAGGTTAAATTGAATAAAAATGAATTCACTACAACATGGGAGCATTATGTCTTAATTCAAAGTTTTGAAAGATAAAAACCACAAAATACTCTATAAAAATATATTTTTTGAGCCGAAACTCAAAACTAACGACCAAAACCAATCATGCCATATACTAAAGATGTTAACAATTTAGAGAAGCATATTATTGACCAATAAAAATATAATTTATAGGGAAAACTAAAAATAAAGCATGGTCATAACACTTTTGAGCAAGATGTACTTGCCTATGGTCGAGCTCCCAACCTAAACCTTCTACTCCACCACCAAGAGGGGTTCAAAACCATACTCTTAGGCCTCAAGACCAAGCTCCAAGATCACAAGAAAAATGGAGAGAAAATGAAGAGAGAGGAGAAAGAAAGAAAGAAAAGAGAGAGAGAAAGAAAATCAAAAGGTATATATAGAAGGGATAAATTAATCATGATCGTTGGATCTACCACGTCAGCGATCCACATCACGATCTAAATCAATCACAACCATCCAAAAGAAAACCAAGTAACCATTAAATAATAGGGAGCTTCAAAACAAAAAAAACTAATGGATAATAGAATATATCAACACTATTTACAAAAATATCCAAAACGCTATTCACAAAAATATCAAAAATAAAAATATCCTAAACGGTATACCGGCGGTATACTATAGTATACCGGTAGTATACTGACCAGAAGGCAAAATTTCCTAATTCGAAAAAAATTAGGGTTATCCGTTCTACGTACGGGTCTTGTACGAGTTTATGGCAATGCTAATAGGTATTCTACTGGCAGTCTCACATAATAAAACAAAGTCATAAATACAAGAATATAATAATGGAAACACAAAATACATCATAATATTATTTTACGAAAAATATTTAAATACCCCAAAAATAAGAAATACAAAAATCGGTAACAAATGTGATAACTCTACCCTCCTTAGGGAAATTTCATCCTCAGAATTTTACTAAAAGTCGGGCGAGTAGATCACGCAAGATAGGACAAGTTCATGATACAGAAATAAATATAACTCTTCAAAAAAAAAATTACATCATGTGAACAATTAATATATGAAGAATTTAAATATACAAAAAATAATAAATATATACATACATAATACAAGAAAAGAAGAGAACTATGAGGTATATAGAATAATATACCCCTGAGTCAATTGAGTAGGGATCCGTCCTCGCTGGCCTACGCTGCCTCACAAAGGAGTTAAGGGTAAAGTCTCGAGGTAAGTTGGCACAAACGACTCAGTCGAAGACATGACTCCTATCTTCGGGATACATGATGGATATCGCGTATTATGAGATACAGAGATGGAAGAGTGGGACAAAAAACTCGTCTTCACTCGACGAAGATATCTAGTCGACCATTGCCCTTCGGGTAAAAGTGGAATACAAGGTCATCGACAGAACCCAAGAATAAGAATAACTAGAGGAAATGATCAGGAAATTACCTATAATCTAGCTACCCTCAGCCTATATCTGCTTTAAGATACCAAACTCTCCATGCATACGCCTCGGGGTACTACTCTGGCCTACTGCTGGCTCGGCCCAACCTGCTGGGCCTGGGCAAATTATGTCGGACACTAACACTGAAATTGCTGAGACTGCGTCGGAAGGGAACACTGGCAAGGGGTCGGACTGCCACTGTTAGCTCTCTCTAAGCCTCGATCACCAACTGAGGTGGTCCTGACGACTGCCCGACTGATGAAGTCCCTGGATACAAGAGTGGAAAAGACCAATCATATGGTCTGATGCCCCGCACTTAAGACACTGACTATTGGCCCTCATTCACTTTGCCCTGGTGTGCTCTGACTTGCCACAATAGTCATACCCTACCTGCACTGACTGCTTGGACTGTTGTACTGATACTTTTGTCGGAGGTGACGATACTGCCTAACGAGAAGCTCTATGATCTAGAGCTCTGACTGCCTAGGGCTGGAGGTAAGGAATGAATGGTAATGCCCCTCATGGCTGAGTGGGACCTCTTATGCCCTCCGGTCCTCTCTGCCAACCTCTGACTAGCAAGCTCTATAGATCTAGCTGCCTTGAGAACTGTGTCAAAGGTGGTATAACAATAGCCCACCATAAGCTGCTGGAGCTCCAAGTGCAAGCCCTGCTCAAACCTCTTGACTCTATCCTTATTGGAAGCTACCATGTGTGATACGAACTACGTGAGCCTACAGAACTCTGCCACATACTGATCTACGGTCCTCGTCTGTTGACGAAGGTTGTTAAACTGTTGCTGGAGCTGGAACTTGGTTGTAGTGTGTAATAACTTCTCCTAGAAGTGCTCCTTGAAAGTATCCCAAGCAATAGGCTTTGGAAGAGCCATCTCCTGTGGTAACTACCAATCTCGAGCGTTGTCTGACAACTGAAGCTTCACTATTGCTACCTTATCCTCTGTTAGAGTCATAACTTCCTCCATAAGAGCCTCGATATCCTGGAACCAAGATCGGCTGACACTGCATCCTCAGTGCCAAAGAACTGAGCCAGTTGCAGACGAATGAAGTTGGAAGGTGAGTTGTGAATGTATTGTCCATTCGCCTCCAAGGCTACTATAACTCCCTGACATAAGGCGTTATTGGTATGCTCCTGGCCCTGTTGCAACTGCTGGTACAACTGAGTTACCTAGTGCTGAACATCTATCTGATTCTGATGGTGCTATTATTGCTGCATGTCCATCATGCCCCTCATCATCTTGAGTATGGCATACAGATCTAGCTGTACCGGGTGTATAAAAGAAACTGATAGAATTAAAAGGGTAACTGGGCTAGCTGGACTGGTTGAACATGAGTGAACTGAGTTACCGATTGATACTAGAATGGTGCTGACACTTGACTCTGAGAAGGCAGGATCTGATGTTGTCCTGATGCATGAACTATGGGAGGAGACAGAGCAATAGAATCTATGAAAGAAGAAGCATGCGAGATGTCCCTGAAAGATAAGAACACATGATTTCAATAATGGACTGGAACATAGCAAGAATATATCAAGTATGTTCATAGTTCATGGGTATCAGAAAATACGATAAGCAAGAGGAGATAAAATAAAGACAAATAAATGGGATTAAGATTCTAAAAAGATGAATACCCCACAAGTCTAGAAAATAGATATTCATGGGCCATCACTAAAACCTTATCACGCCCAGAACTATAATACTGGAGAGCGGGTGCAAACAAAGCTAGCTATTTATATCAGAGTAAAAATATCATGCCCCAGTACCAGAATACGGATACATACATGGCCAGATCCCCCGTACAAGGTATAGAACGTTGTACGGCGGTCACGGTTGTAACTAGACAAAGGGTGCATACTACAAGCATGTCACTTAGGGTTATATAATACCTATATTGTCTCAATCAGTCAAGTAAGGCTAGTAAATATAGAACATATATGATAAGAAAGTAGGGCATCCCAAATATCCTGCTACAATATTTTGGAACCCAGCTATGCAAAATAAGAAACCTGGTAGAGTAGCAAAAGTATATGACCATGATCAGCTGCAGTCTGATTAATTACAATAATGTAGGAAAACTAAATGTCCAGTTTTACGGTTAATAAGTGCCGGTGGCTAATCGCCAAAAATAGTAAAATATGCGATAGCGAGCACGGAAGAAAAAAACCCACTGGTTTCCCTCAGCGACCATCCATCTAGTGTGGGCCATTATTTAAGGGAAAGTACGCTTGATTCTCGGGTGCTGGTTCTATACCTGGCCATATAAAACCAGTGGGGTTAGACCCCAAATAGCAAGTACCACAAAGGAAGCACAAATAAATAAACAAAACCAGGAAGAATAAACATATATATATATATATATATATATATATATATATATATATATATATATATATATATAGTCTTGTCTCGTAGTTTCGGTTCATGGCCTATCATGATACAATAATCTAACCCTACAACCAAACAAGGACAATGGTTAGACCATCACACCATGATAGTCCATGTCCCTAAACTATTTAATAGTAGGTACAATGCACAATCAAATTCAGTTACATAATCAGCCAATTACTTTTACGGCTTACTAGGTGGAGTCTGGGTTATCCCAGAAATATTATGCATATAATATGAATCCTCAGGTTGAGCCATATTCTAGCAGGGGCTAGCCGAACCATGAATCGCCGCGTAGCACATAATAGTATGCAGTGGTCCCTCGGAAGGCCACCATGCTAAGCTCGTATAGAATATATAGTATAATATAATAATCAAATATTGTCATCCACTAATGAGGATTTAAACAATATCCATGAGGGCCAGCCTTCACTCCCCATATAATGATTGAGGGTGGCTAGTTAAGCACGATATCGAGATTTTGTCTTTTCCAATGCTCTATATGTTTTAGTTGCCTAGTTAACCCTACGGTTAGCTGGAATCATATGGCTTTGTCACGTGTTATTCCACTTATGTGTCATACCGTAGTACGGGCATGCTAGATATGAATCCATTTTGTCACTTTGTAGTTGAATTTGGATTCACCCCAGCGTGATGCAATAGTCACACAAATCCTAGCCACGCTTGGTTATTGACCAACTATCATGTCCATGCTGGAGGAATTATATCATATCATATGTTGCTTAGTATGTAGGCATACCTCGGTGTGAAATATGTAACATAATCACATAGAAGCACTTAATACGTAGGAACACATAGCACATAGTAAGTGTATAAGCAGGATACTAATAGTCGAGTCAAGTTACCTATCATTGGTAAATCAAATAGGTTCTAGCACATAGTCAGGTCTAACACATGGTCACTTAGCTCACATACATTAGAAATCCTTAAAATCACATATGAAATCACAAAAATTTAATAATGCATCCAAACCTAGCAAACAATAAAATGTGCACATAGGCCGCATGGGGATCAGGGATGCATAGAGTTAGTGCAACATAGGGTCGGTGCCGCATGGGATGTCGGCCGCATATGGGTTGGTGCCACATGGGAAGTCGGTCCCATATGGGTCGATGCCGCATAGGAAGTAGACCGTATATGGCAGGGCAAAGTCCACTCCTTGGGACAAGTGTTGAGTGATGTGCATTTAATATGTATCGGAGAAGTGACTGAAGTGATGGATGTGACCAGCCATACAGTGTGTCAGGAAAAAAAGACAAACTGATAAAAAAATGTGCAAGTGCGAAACAGGGTTACGCGTTGTGGTGCCTTGTTCCCCTATTCGGGGAGCGCGGCTGAGAAATACAAATCGGTATCGTTCGATCGGGATAGATTGAATCAAGATCTTATCCTCGTTATGGATTTCTTCTTCGGAATCGATTTTCATATTCAGTGGACCATGCCACGAGGATGGACTTAGCGGCGGATTCAAGAGGGACCTCTCCGCTGTAAGTTTTCTTGCCTAGTTTTCGTTGTCGCTTTGTTGCTTTCGTGCTTTTGAGTTGATTTTCAGATTTGTATTTTCTTGAACGATTTTGATGGATTTTATTGCTTTTGTTCATTGAACTATACTTCATTCCGATCTTGAAAAGAGTAAAAGAGGTATTGATCAGCTATTCGTGGCAATGCAGGTGATCGTACAGTAGACGTCGTGCGAACGGAGTCTTGAAGCACCTCTTTCCTTTCCTTTCTCCAACCAACTTGTGAGCGTCTATATTCAATTCAGTTGACCCTTCTTCCAAGTATTCAAAGCTAAAATCTTGCATTCTTGCTTGTTCTGATCAAACGATACCATAACAACTAAAAGATATTAAGATAAAAAGGAAAAGACTTGGACTACTTTATGCTTGTCAATAAACTTGTGAATGGTTACCTTGTTGCATACTAGTTCGTTTAACAAGTTCTTCATATGCTTTAGTTTTATTTAGAATGTATACTTCTTCTATAATTATGCTATGTGTGGAACCCACCTTGTTATGCAATAAACTGATCAAGGAGACTATGCAAAATGAATCATGCCATGCTACTTATCTCGTACTCGTGTTGCCTTAAACTGCATCAATTGATAACTTAGTATGAATACCGTTGATCACGGACAACTTGTGCACAAGATCAATGGTTCCTGCGGACGATCGCTGGGGCACTGGCACCGATCTGATCCGAACGAAACTTCACGATAAGTCTCACGTACAAGATGGGATGGCATGTAGCGCTTAATGTTCTTTTGCGTTGCACACATAACTCATCCATTATGGCATCATGCCAGAGATCCCCACGTATATTTAAATCTGTGAAAAGCTAACTTGTATCTTCGTGGCAGGGAAGGACATGGTAAGTATTGTGCAGGTGGTTCAGACGGGCAGGTAAAAGTCACCGAACAATAGCACGTTTATTCAATAGATTTTTATATCTAATGCTTGCTTGTAAAATGAACTAAGGCAAGATAGAAAGACTACAAAATAACTTGCATGCTTCATATAAACAACTTGTGATTTGGTATAGTTGGGTTAGCTCGCCCTCACCAGTGCATTTCGATGTACTGACCCTCGTTGAAACAGGTTTTCTACACCAAGGAGACCCTGCGAGGAGCTAAGGCTACTTTCCAAACCAGTCCATAAATTGACGCACCCTGATCTTTCCTCGAAGAAGTATTTTGAAGTGTCCAGGAGCTCGTCCACAACTTATACAGCTCTGTGGGAAGGCGACAGCTTCGCGAGAAGGTCTTAACATTTTGAAGCTTAGTAAAGGATGTAATTTACATGACGACTATCTCATTTTGAGTCCACTTTTGTAAGCCCGTGCGGCAATTATCTAACTCGTTCAAGAGTTTGTAAATGATGTTCATTATCAATAAATAGAACTTTTTCATGTTTCAATATTGTGTTTCAATTATCTGCGTACTCTGAATATGTGCTCGTTATCTAAATTATCTTAGCCTTGTGCGGTGCGCAACCTAGGCACGAACGGCGTCATGCCCGGGGGATGACTATCGATTCCACGGAATCGGGGCGTGACATATTGGTATCAGATTACAGCTTCAAGTTCCTTTGACCCTCGTGTCAGAAAAGTTCCTTTAATGATATATTCTTGTGCGAACTCTTGAACTCGTTAGGACAAAATAAGATATGTTCCATATAATGAGTCCATAATACATTATGAACCTGATATAAGTTACCTTTTTTTGAAGGAATGACTCATGCGCAAGCATCAACGCAAGCACCGGTTGAGGTACAAGCCCAAGAAAGTAGTTTCGGCATATCGAAAAGTTCTTGAAGTCAGCGAGCCATGACCCGTGTCGATCCAACTCATCAAATGATGTGGATGCTTGAGGCTAGCCAATAAAGAGATGAGGCTTATTATGAATGAGCCTAGAAGCGCACGAAAGAACGGCAAAGCAAGTTTGAAGGCAATCTAGAAGCCCAATTTGTAGTCCAACAAAAGTAGGTAGATACCTTGCAACAGATCGTACAGACCTTAGTCTCCAACCATTCCACGGCAACAATAGTGACACCGGTGGAGTAACTCGTGCTTGAAGTCGAAATGCCACAAACTCCAAAGAAGAAGGATGTGACTACCTTCGACTTTACTGACTTAAAAAAGGTCTATAATACTCCCTTTAAGGGGACTGAAGATCCGATCGTGGCTCTAGATTGTCTGGCAGAGCTTGAGGATCACTTCAAATTGCTAGAGGTACCTGAGCAAAAGTGTGTCGCGTGTGCCCAACTACAGCTTCGCTTGAATGAGCATGATTTGTGGGACGTGCTTCGAAGATCTCTTCCAGTTGACGATGAAGAGGAGACGATCGAGTGGGCTACCTTCTGTGGCACATTTGAAGAGTAGTTTATACCCCTCCCGTATGTCGGCAAAAGGAGAATGAGTTCATGCAGCTTCGGCAGGGCAACATGACCGTGAAGCGATACTCCATCGAATTCAACCGGCTCGCCAAGTTTGCAAGCTCATATTTACCAGATGTGGTGAGTCATGCCAGACAATTTGAAGGCGGCCTGCGACCTGCCATCCATGCGCACATGGTCGTTCCCCAATACCAGACTATGTAGAAAGTTCTCAACCATGCCCTTTCTCTTGAACCGCAGTATCCTCCAGTTGCTGTCGACACTGTGCATACTTCCAATCATAAGCGCCATAGCAACGAAAAAGGAAACACTGCTGCAAAGTGTCCAAATAATGGTGGTCAACAAAAAGAGAACCTAGGGCCATACTGCAACTACTGTAAGAAGACTGGGCACTCCTTCAAAATTTGTCGTTCGAGGAACAGCTTATGCCTCATTTGTGGTGATCCAAACCATGGAATTAGTGACTGTCCATGCTACTCTGAACGCCATCCTCAACATCCAAATCCTGCCTCAGCACCCCAAGCCAACCGAGTCGCGCCACAAAAAAACATCGTCAAGCTCAAGGCCGGGTGTACACTATGACACGGGAAGAAGTCCTGGCATCGGACACCGTTGTGTCAGGTATATTGCTTTTCAATAATATATATGTACGTGTGCTATTTGATTCTGGTGCAACACAGCTTTATATCCACGAATTTTGTCGTGGAAAACAATATAGAAATAACACCATTATATCTATACCTTAGTGTTAGCACCCCATCTGGCACAAAAATACCTGTTCGTTCAATATGTCAGGGTGGTCACGTCTGTATTGGGGGAAGGAAACTCTCGCTAGATATTTTAGTCCTAGATATTTGAAATTATGATATCATCTTGGGGATGGATTAGCTCGGCGCTTGCTCGACAACTATCGAATGTGCAAAGAAATGAGTCATCTTTCGCCTACCTGGAGAAGCTTAATTCTGCTACATGAGTAGTCCAGCAACAGATACGTCCGGGGCCTGCATGGTAATTTTTGTGATGTCTGCTCGGCGGATGCTACACTCTGGATGCGAGAGATACTTAGCGTCGGTTCGGGACACGCAGCTGGATTATGCAAACGTTGAGTCTTCTTCTATTGTGGCAGAGTTCCCTGATGTGGTGCCAAGCGAACTACCCGGCATGCCACATGACCGAGGAAAGATCGAGTTCACCATCGATACATCCCCGAATACTCAACCGATTTCCAAAGCTCTGTAAAGAATAGCCCCTGCTGAAATAAAGGAGTTAAAGTGCCAACTTCAGGAACTGTTAGACCATAGGTACTGTCACGACCCGCACCCGGTTTAGGGGCACGAGTGCGTGGGTACGTCCAGCCTACGCCGCAGCATCGGCGGTAGAACGCTGTCTAGGTCAAGTACTATCTAAATAATCTCACACTAGTATCCAACTCCATAAGGAGACACGGGAATCACTATAAAGATGAACAACATACTCAATCACAATTACAGCACGATAAGAATTTGAAGAACAAAGAGTACAACACAAGACTAATGATAAAACAATCATACCTGTAATTAGTAACAACCAATCTCCAAGTGTCAGAACAAGTCCACTAAGGTCACAGTCTGGAAAAATATTTTCCAGTCAGGAAGGAGCAAAGTACATCTCTAAATAGCAGTTCTATATAAATGACATAAACTATGTAGCAGTTCTAGATGGAAACATACCAGATGCATGTATAGGTACGAGAATGTACAAGAAAAGAAATATACTGGAAATACTGTAAGTAAATGCAGGAAGAAAACAATATGTCAATGAGCAAGAAACCTATGACTAAGTGTGTGAGTACTAGCTTTAACATGTGATCGGCTTGGGACTAGTAAACTCATTACATGGGTTAGTAGGGCTAACCGATGTAACAGTGAGGAGGCATGTAAACTCATTACATGGGTTAGTAGGGCTAACCGATGTAACAGTGAGGAGGCATGTAAACTCATTACATGGGTTAGTAGGGCTAACCGATGTAACAGTGAGGAGACATGTAAATGGTCAGGCCGCACCCGACGTGAGATGTGGGGTGAGCTATGGTGCATATAAAGTTGGGTATGATCACATATCTACACTAAAGTACTCCCCAAACCCCCCGACTGGTATAGTAGATCCAATCATGGTACGCTATGGCACGGGATTCCCTAAGAAGGTAGCAAATCTCCCCGAGAACCAGTGTCTGTACATGCACAAGATAACAAGGAAAACAAGTCTTGTACAAGCTACACCATGAATAAGGAATAACATCTCATGACGAGATCCGTGTATACCAATCCGTGTAACCAACGTGTCAGGAACATGGATATTTACACTAGATACAGTGAACATAGGTGATATCATAAATTAGAAACTAATCAGAGAATGTACTCGCCTTGGGTCCTTAGCTGGTAATACCAATGTCCTGTCCCAGAGTATCGTCTGGAGGAACCAACAGTCCAAGATCAGATATACTCGCCGGGGTATAGCTCCTCTGCCTCGTAGATAGCATCAGGACCCGGCCCGTAAACCTGCTCGTACCCCGGCTCAACTAAACCTGGGTCCAGTAGCTGGAAGGAAGAAGGGGATAATATAGAACTCGAGTCCAACGAACCAGGGTAACCTAGAGCATAAGTTAGAAATAATTTAATTAGTTGATTAACTATTTAGGTTACTAGATCACTTACTACTAAGTTAATAAAACCATTTAAGAAAGATCAGACATATGTCTATAGCTAACGACTTCTAAAATAAAATAAAATAAAAATAACTATACTTAAGAAGTAACTGACTGTATCTATATATATGTTCCTGAAATTTCTAACTCATGATTCACCTTATATTTTATACAAACACTGCCGATCTCATAAAGCCAAACTAACACACTACTATCACCTCTTATTTCTTCAGGTACACAAAATATACCCAACAACCTCTAATAAGTGGGAAAAAGAAAGGAAAAAAAGAAAACCATAAGGATCCCACAAGAATGAGGAGTGCTCGGCCATGTTCCCAGTGTCTAGCTATACCTCTTCATTAGCCCATTCACCTATTAAACATAAAACTCCTCTAACTGATTGCACTGGTGCATGTAGTCATCTTTCTCTTCATAACACTTCACCTTCACTATATGACACGTTCTCTTTATTTATACCTGTATCCACCCATTCCTTACTTGAAGTGGAACTGTACAAAGGTGTTCACACCCCATGAACATAGTCACTGGTGACTACCTAATCGGATGTTCTCCATTCTATCAAGTTACCCACATCAAGATCCCTATGTTTATTGTCACTTCTTCTTAAGGACAACTATACTAACTCTTTCCTAATGATACAGTCAAAACACCCACACAACCATGAATGCTCTCTTCCAACAGAGCCTGCCATCATATTTGGCCATATCTAAGCAAGCATAATAATATGCATCAACCGACCCACTTTTTCACGACCATTATTCTAATTCTTTTTATTGTTTTGCAAGCACACCTATATCATGTCATACTATTCACATTCCTATTAATGAACATGCACAGCTAACTAACTAAAACACAAAAAGGGAATGATTCTGACAATCAACATCTATATGGTATGAAACAAGAAGAAGATACTACGACTATGACATCAAATAGGAGCAAGAAAACGTAAGATGTAGCATTAGCAGGGGTAATGGCTGATAACTCACGAAGATGGGGAAATGGTGCTGTTGTAGGAGATTGTCGGATCACAAAGGTTGTCGTGCCGAAAAGTCGTCGGCTCTGGAAGCCTACGGTTCGATGCCTACATAAGCTGGTAGCAGACCCGTTGTGCTCCAGGTTTGGCAGCGGGATCAGGGCAGCGGCGTCAAGCACCGACGATCGATGGGCAACCGTGGGAGAAGGGGAAGAATATGAGGGAGCGGTGGAGTTGGAAAAAAGTTCGGCTAGGATAGGTTTCGGTTTGAGAGAGGGAGATAATAGAGGCGGCGGGTTGGTATCCTAGGGTTTAGGGAGTGAACCAATGGTATTTAAATGGAAGAGGGATGGATTGAAAAACATAAGAGTTGTATACATAGAAAAAGTAGGGTTGAAAGTTTGACCTAGAAAATTGGGCCGGTCAACCCTTCCTTGAAGTTGGGCTTGACTTGTCATGTAGGTATTTCAAAGGGCTAGGATTGAACATGAGAAAATTATTCATGGGGATGAGGGTTCTTAATTAAAATTAATAGGCTCCCTCATTGATTAAAATAATTGGGTGCGGCCACAAAATGCCAATTTGCAATTTGGCCCCCTTAAATTTGGGAAATTGCACAAACACATGAAATAACGAAAATTGGGCGGGCGATTAGGGGTCCGATGTTTTGTAGGGTCAGGGGACGCTGTAAGATGGGTATGGGCTGAATTTGCAGGGCACTGGAATTAATTTGGAATTTCAGAATCAGATAAAATGGTATTCTCAAATTAAATAGAAATAAATGCAAGTTGTGTTCAACAATTAATTAGAAGTACTTGGGGTCAAAATCAGATCAAGTCATCAATACCAATATTGAAGAAGACTCAGAACAGAATATTACCCTAATTTGGGCCGCACGAAAAATAGGTCAAGATGGCCTCCAATTTTTGATTGGAACGCACCACGATATAAAATAGGAAATTTTAAAATAAACGTCCGCGACGATTTTTGTGCGGCCAGAAATAATGTACAGGGAGCAAAATTATGAGTTGCAAAAATAGCAGAATTGAAGGTGGGCATGTCTAGAGCAAGGTTGTGAAATTTGTTAGAAGACAAAAGTCTAGATAGTGCTCCAAATACCGAAGCAAAGGCAATGCGCAAAAATATTAAATAAATACAGTAATTAATTACACTCTCCAAATATTAAATCCTAAAATAAAATAATAAAATCCAGAATTCTATAATTTGGTCAGGGGTTCGTCTACTGGCTTCTAGGTCTAGTCTGCTAGCTAAAATAAAATAATTAACACTGCATATAATTATATATTTAATTACACATCACACATAATAATTATTTAAATCAAATATACTATTATGCAATTAATTAATTATAACTACAATAATATTAAATATTGCAAAAAAAAAAAAGGTCGAAAATACCCCTGTTTTCAGAATGTGGTAGTGACAAGTCTACCCACCTTAAAAGAATTTCGTCCTCGAAATTTAAAATCCTCATACTAGTGTTTAAATCATACACACTATTATTCCCTCAATTAAATTCATCAACCACGAATAATACACAAGGTCTTTTCACAATTTCAAAAATCTAAAATTATTTGTATTCCTGTAAAAATCCTCGACATAGAATCAAAGTCCCTTTTTATCAAAAATTTCCTGAAAGTTTTTAGCTACTAATTCGATACTCAGAATTTAATATCCACTCCTCAAAACTCAACAATATGATATTTAAGGATTCTCCAAATGTCACATTCAAATATAAAGTTCTAAAATTCATAACTTGCAATCCATTAAATATATTGATAATCCCCAAATTTTCCCAAATTTTTATAACCCATTAAATCATGTCATAACCTTCCTGGAATTAATACATCATAAATTCCGTCATGTTAAATTCTTGACCCTTTATTTAAATCAATGTTTATCCTCGATTTTTTTTTTTTTTTTCCTCGATTGTTTTATTTATGTATTTACTACCATCAAAATTAAATTCCTCAAATCATATAATCATGAACTACTCCATATTGTTATTTCACAATAAATTCTTTCAAAAATTCTATAAATATCATATCCCTAAAAATCTTCAAAAATAAGTCAAATCCCATTCTTATCACAATATCCTCCAAAATTTTAAGTTAATAACGAAATACAAGAATTTAATATTCAATCCTCTAATTGAAATCCAATCAGTGCCTATTTCGAAAATTGAATCTCGTCCCAAATTTAAATTTAACACTAATCCATCTGTGTTCTTATCCCTCGATTTTTTTTTTTCCATAATATGCAACGATGTAATACTTATGGAACCTCCAGTACAATATTCAAAATATAAGTTTACAATTTGCAGTCCAATAAATATATCGATGGCCTTCTTAAATTCCTCAATTTTAATGATAAATTCAATCATTTCATAATCTTCTTAAAAATTAATGATTTAACAAAACTTCAATTACGCCATATTAAATTCCCAATTCTTTATTTAATTTAATATTTTTTTTTTTCTCAAGATTTTAGGCACCTTGTCCCTCTTTATCAAGTCATAACCTCTTCGTTAATCTCTACTACAGTTAAATCCTCAACAATCAAGTCTAAGAGAATTCTACCTACACCCATACAACATGCAACCTAAGAGAAATATGTATGATCAGGGTGTCTTTTGTCAGGGTATTGCAGTCTCTGTACCAGGGGTACTACTAACTACATTATAACAAGAATTCATGCATACAGCTACGGTACTAAGGTATCAATCAATCAGAAGACAAAAAGAACATGAGGAAAGAAGAGAAAGAACCTGCTAATATATTACTTGCAATATCTTCTAACATAACCATAGGTCAAATGATGCATGGAAAGTTTGATACCTCTATCTCTTTAGGTACCACACTTTACTACAAGCATACTCACTGCTAGCTTCCTTACCTACTGCAATAGTTGATACTAGTTATTCCTATCACGCAAGTGCATATCAATTGCAACACACTATACTAAGTACTGCTCTCTCTAATACCACCCTAGATTGACACCCAAGTCAGTTGGCAGTGAGATCTCAATCATACTCAAGTCATCAGATCCTTACACATGTATATCATCTACTCATATATTGATATTCATCTCTTATCTACCATAAAGTTAATCCTCAAAAATAATCATCAAGGTTTAACTTCTCGATCAAATTAAAAATAAATTGCATACACTTCCTCGAAGTCAGATACTCAACATCGAAATAAAATTTTAATCACTTCTAAAATCTTTGTAGCTTGACTATGTTTATTGAATCAAATTTAAATCCTCAATATTTTAACAACATAAGATCTCAACTCCTTAAAATTCTCAAAATCTCATTTCATTTCCATTCTTGAAACGATAAGATTAAATCCACAAGTACACATTTATAATTGTTCACGGTCTCTAATGCTCAAGGTGCACACTAATACACCAATCTAATTATTATCACTTGAAGTGCTTATTGTTTTGAGTGTCATTCTCGACTAACCCTCGAAATAGAACCATTAGCACTCTTGGTATTATATTACTAGTTTCATTAATGCATCATCAAGCTCATTAGAACTCATGATTAACTGTACCCTTTTTTTTTTTTTTTTTATAACACTCATTTTTTTTTTCTTATTCTCATGGGCAAGTATATGGTTCCTCATCTCAATTGATGTATATGTATTTCCCTTTAACCTTTTATAGCCTGTTAAACTAATCCGTGATACGCCTCACCATTTCATTACCAATTCCGATATTTCTCCAATCATGACTCCTCATTACAACTCTTTATGCATATATCCTTCTTTACTTTTAACATATCTGATATCAATCATCAAATTGAATCATGATCCATTAATTCTTAACACAATTTCTCGATACCTAATTGTTCACGTAGATCATCCAATTGCAAAATCATGATTACCCAGGACGGGTATGTTGGCTCTGATACTAACTCTTGAAATATCACTGATACTCTATACTCTCCTTCTAATCATAGTCTCTAACGACACTTATCCTAGAACCATTGCTACAAGGTATTATGCTAAGGGCTAACTCTAGATTAAAGCCTACTGCTCACCTGTCCAACTAGGAAACACTTACAACTCACCAGCAACACAGTCAATACTAATACAAGACACAACAATATTACAAGTCACTAATTATCATACTTAACAAGGAATCCTCAAGGAATAGGAGCTCAAAGACTGAATTGAGGACAGAGGGTATCTTTACTGCTAGTAAGGAAGAAGCGATGGAACAAAGTCCTGGAATAACAGAAAAAGAAAAGTCTTGAGATGATATTTTAAGAACCAATTTAAGATACAACCTGATAATCATACACGTCTATCTGAAATCATGACACACAGAATCCTCGCCACGCCAGTAAGCATAGATGCGATAAACGACAGGTTCCGTAACTAAGGTATGCAACTCTATAATCATGTCATCTAGAATCCTCGCCACGCCAACCGGTATGGCTGCGAGAAACTCTAAATCTCATAACTAAAGTATGTACATCCAAGTTAGGTTCCTACGTTCTCGTCACGACAGCTAATATGGCTGCGATAAACTCTAGGTTCCATAACCAAAGTAGACGTTTTTTTTTTACCTTTCTCACTGTCCTCATCAATATATGTCATCAGATGATACCGTAAATTTTAGTCCGTAAAATTCATCTCAATTGAAATCAACTCAACAACGATACCAGGAATTAAAGTTAACAACTGGTCAACAAGAATCAACTCAACAATGATACCAAGAATTTAATTTAATAACTGCTCCACAAGAATCAAGTTCAGTAACAACAAGCGAGAGCGGACGGAAACAAGGAAAAGATTTAAATTGAAAATAAGATTCTCCTGGGGTCATCCCAGGAAATCTTTCAAGAATTTGTGATTGAGTATCCTCTCTCATCCTAGTATCCTATGTCCTATGTCCTATAGCAGGTACGCAGTAGTACAACTATGACGTCGCACTACTACGACATCGCACACTAGCGCAGTCTGACCTGCGTGGGCCACCACTAAAAACGTGTCACGACCCGCACCCGGTTTAGGGGCACGAGTGCGTGGGTACGTCCAGCCTACGCCGCAGCATCGGCGGTAGAACGCTGTCTAGGTCAAGTACTATCTAAATAATCTCACACTAGTATCCAACTCCATAAGGAGACACGGGAATCACTATAAAGATGAACAACATACTCAATCACAATTACAGCACGATAAGAATTTGAAGAACAAAGAGTACAACACAAGACTAATGATAAAACAATCATACCTGTAATTAGTAACAACCAATCTCCAAGTGTCAGAACAAGTCCACTAAGGTCACAGTCTGGAAAAATATTTTCCAGTCAGGAAGGAGCAAAGTACATCTCTAAATAGCAGTTCTATATAAATGACATAAACTATGTAGCAGTTCTAGATGGAAACATACCAGATGCATGTATAGGTACGAGAATGTACAAGAAAAGAAATATACTGGAAATACTGTAAGTAAATGCAGGAAGAAAACAATATGTCAATGAGCAAGAAACCTATGACTAAGTGTGTGAGTACTAGCTTTAACATGTGATCGGCTTGGGACTAGTAAACTCATTACATGGGTTAGTAGGGCTAACCGATGTAACAGTGAGGAGGCATGTAAACTCATTACATGGGTTAGTAGGGCTAACCGATGTAACAGTGAGGAGGCATGTAAACTCATTACATGGGTTAGTAGGGCTAACCGATGTAACAGTGAGGAGACATGTAAATGGTCAGGCCGCACCCGACGTGAGATGTGGGGTGAGCTATGGTGCATATAAAGTTGGGTATGATCACATATCTACACTAAAGTACTCCCCAAACCCCCCGACTGGTATAGTAGATCCAATCATGGTACGCTATGGCACGGGATTCCCTAAGAAGGTAGCAAATCTCCCCGAGAACCAGTGTCTGTACATGCACAAGATAACAAGGAAAACAAGTCTTGTACAAGCTACACCATGAATAAGGAATAACATCTCATGACGAGATCCGTGTATACCAATCCGTGTAACCAACGTGTCAGGAACATGGATATTTACACTAGATACAGTGAACATAGGTGATATCATAAATTAGAAACTAATCAGAGAATGTACTCGCCTTGGGTCCTTAGCTGGTAATACCAATGTCCTGTCCCAGAGTATCGTCTGGAGGAACCAACAGTCCAAGATCAGATATACTCGCCGGGGTATAGCTCCTCTGCCTCGTAGATAGCATCAGGACCCGGCCCGTAAACCTGCTCGTACCCCGGCTCAACTAAACCTGGGTCCAGTAGCTGGAAGGAAGAAGGGGATAATATAGAACTCGAGTCCAACGAACCAGGGTAACCTAGAGCATAAGTTAGAAATAATTTAATTAGTTGATTAACTATTTAGGTTACTAGATCACTTACTACTAAGTTAATAAAACCATTTAAGAAAGATCAGACATATGTCTATAGCTAACGACTTCTAAAATAAAATAAAATAAAAATAACTATACTTAAGAAGTAACTGACTGTATCTATATATATGTTCCTGAAATTTCTAACTCATGATTCACCTTATATTTTATACAAACACTGCCGATCTCATAAAGCCAAACTAACACACTACTATCACCTCTTATTTCTTCAGGTACACAAAATATACCCAACAACCTCTAATAAGTGGGAAAAAGAAAGGAAAAAAAGAAAACCATAAGGATCCCACAAGAATGAGGAGTGCTCGGCCATGTTCCCAGTGTCTAGCTATACCTCTTCATTAGCCCATTCACCTATTAAACATAAAACTCCTCTAACTGATTGCACTGGTGCATGTAGTCATCTTTCTCTTCATAACACTTCACCTTCACTATATGACACGTTCTCTTTATTTATACCTGTATCCACCCATTCCTTACTTGAAGTGGAACTGTACAAAGGTGTTCACACCCCATGAACATAGTCACTGGTGACTACCTAATCGGATGTTCTCCATTCTATCAAGTTACCCACATCAAGATCCCTATGTTTATTGTCACTTCTTCTTAAGGACAACTATACTAACTCTTTCCTAATGATACAGTCAAAACACCCACACAACCATGAATGCTCTCTTCCAACAGAGCCTGCCATCATATTTGGCCATATCTAAGCAAGCATAATAATATGCATCAACCGACCCACTTTTTCACGACCATTATTCTAATTCTTTTTATTGTTTTGCAAGCACACCTATATCATGTCATACTATTCACATTCCTATTAATGAACATGCACAGCTAACTAACTAAAACACAAAAAGGGAATGATTCTGACAATCAACATCTATATGGTATGAAACAAGAAGAAGATACTACGACTATGACATCAAATAGGAGCAAGAAAACGTAAGATGTAGCATTAGCAGGGGTAATGGCTGATAACTCACGAAGATGGGGAAATGGTGCTGTTGTAGGAGATTGTCGGATCACAAAGGTTGTCGTGCCGAAAAGTCGTCGGCTCTGGAAGCCTACGGTTCGATGCCTATATAAGCTGGTAGCAGACCCGTTGTGCTCCAGGTTTGGCAGCGGGATCAGGGCAGCGGCGTCAAGCACCGACGATCGATGGGCAACCGTGGGAGAAGGGGAAGAATATGAGGGAGCGGTGGAGTTGGAAAAAAGTTCGGCTAGGATAGGTTTCGGTTTGAGAGAGGGAGATAATAGAGGCGGCGGGTTGGTATCCTAGGGTTTAGGGAGTGAACCAATGGTATTTAAATGGAAGAGGGATGGATTGAAAAACATAAGAGTTGTATACATAGAAAAAGTAGGGTTGAAAGTTTGACCTAGAAAATTGGGCCGGTCAACCCTTCCTTGAAGTTGGGCTTGACTTGTCATGTAGGTATTTCAAAGGGCTAGGATTGAACATGAGAAAATTATTCATGGGGATGAGGGTTCTTAATTAAAATTAATAGGCTCCCTCATTGATTAAAATAATTGGGTGCGGCCACAAAATGCCAATTTGCAATTTGGCCCCCTTAAATTTGGGAAATTGCACAAACACATGAAATAACGAAAATTGGGCGGGCGATTAGGGGTCCGATGTTTTGTAGGGTCAGGGGACGCTGTAAGATGGGTATGGGCTGAATTTGCAGGGCACTGGAATTAATTTGGAATTTCAGAATCAGATAAAATGGTATTCTCAAATTAAATAGAAATAAATGTAAGTTGTGTTCAACAATTAATTAGAAGTACTTGGGGTCAAAATCAGATCAAGTCATCAATACCAATATTGAAGAAGACTCAGAACAGAATATTACCCTAATTTGGGCCGCACGAAAAATAGGTCAAGATGGCCTCCAATTTTCGATTGGAACGCACCACGATATAAAATAGGAAATTTTAAAATAAACGTCCGCGACGATTTTTGTGCGGCCAGAAATAATGTACAGGGAGCAAAATTATGAGTTACAAAAATAGCAGAATTGAAGGTGGGCATGTCTAGAGCAAGGTTGTGAAATTTGTTAGAAGACAAAAGTCTGGATAGTGCTCCAAATACCGAAGCAAAGGCAATGCGCAAAAATATTAAATAAATACAGTAATTAATTACACTCTCCAAATATTAAATCCTAAAATAAAATAATAAAATCCAGAATTCTATAATTTGGTCAGGGGTTCGTCTACTGGCTTCTAGGTCTAGTCTGCTAGCTAAAATAAAATAATTAACACTGCATATAATTATATATTTAATTACACATCACACATAATAATTATTTAAATCAAATATACTATTATGCAATTAATTAATTATAACTACAATAATATTAAATATTGCAAAAAAAAAAAAAGGTCGAAAATACCCCTGTTTTCAGAATGTGGTAGTGACAGGTACATTCATCCGAGCGTGTCTCCTTGGGGCGCGCCTGTACTATTTGTAAAGAAGAAGAATGGAATATTGCGACTCTGCATAGACTATCAGGAACTAAACAAGGTCACTATCCGAAACAAATATCCCCTGTCCAGGATATACGACCTCTTTGATCAGTTGCAAGGAGCATCAATATTTTCAAAAATCGATCTTCGCTCGGGCTACCACCAATTGAAGATTAAGCCCGAGGATATGCCGAAGTCAGCATTCCGAACCCGCTATGGCTATTATAAGTTTTCTGTTTTGCTGTTTGGACCGATGAATGCTCCTACCGCGTTCATGGATTTGATGAACCTTGTGTTCTGACCCTTTCTCGACAAATTTGTGGTAGTTTTTATAGACGACATCTTAGTGTACTCGAAGAATAAGGATGAACACGCAGGACACCTGTGAATGGTGCTTCAAACTCTTCGAGATAATAAGTTGTACGTGAAGCTAAGTAAGTGTAAGTTTTGGTTGGACAACATATCTTTTCTTGGGCATATTATTTCCGTAGAGGGTATCTCAGTTGACCCGAAGAAAGTAAAAGCCATCGTGAAGTAGAAAAGGCCTGAGTCGGCTAGCGACATACGAAGTTTCCTAGGTCTAGCAGGCTACTATAGAAGATTTATAAAGAATTTTGCAAGAATTGCCTCGCCTCTAACTCATCTCACTCGGAAGGGAGTAACGTTCGCGTGGACGGACGACTGTGAAGCTTCATTTATGGAGTTAAAGCAACGACTTATCTCAGCACCAATTCTTACCCTTCCGGATGGACCCAATGATTTTAAGATCTGTAGCGATGCCTCGAGAAAAGGTTTAGGATGTGTGCTTATGCAGAGGAACAAGGTGATAGCCTTCGCTTCGAGGCAGTTGAAGCCTCACGAAAGGAACTATCCAACGCATGACCTGGAGCTCGCGACGGTGGTGTTCGCGCTAAAGTTATGGAGGCATTATCTCTATAGTGTGCCATGTGAGATCTATACGGATCATAAAAGTCTAAAATATCTCTATACGCAGAAGGATTTAATTCTATGACAACGACGTTGGCTTGAACTCCTTAGCGATTTTGACTTGATGATCAGATACACACCGGACAAGGGTAACGTTGTAAATGATACACTGAGTCGAGTATTCGTTGGGAGCTTCGCTATCGATGAAATGCTAAAGGGATCTTGAAAGTCTGGGCATTAGACTCCGAATCAGATACAAAAAAGGGCGCAAGTGGCTCAGCTGTGCCTTTTAGCAGACTTGTTAGAAAAGTTAAGTCCACTCAGAAGGATGACATATTCCTGCAAAAGATGCAAAGTCTTATCTCAGCAGGGAAGGCAACCGAATTTGCGGTTAGTCCAGACAAAATGATGCGAGTGAAGGGAAGATTGTGTGTTCTTAATGATGCAAACCTCAGAAAGGAGATACTCACCGAAGCCCACTATGCGATTTACACTTCACATCTGGGTAGCACAAAGATGTATCGAGACCTCCGTATGACATTTTGGTGGCACTGCATAAAAAAAGATGTGGTGCTGTTCGTGTCGCAATGCATGGCTTGTCAGAAGGTAAAGGCCGAGCACTAGAAGCCGGACGGAGTGATGCAGAACCTTGCTATACCGGAGTGGAAATATGAACATATAATGATAGATTTTATTGTTGGTTTTCCGAAGACGCAATGGGGAATAATGTCGTTTGGCTCATCGTCGATCGACTCACCAAGTCAGCTTACTTTCTGCCTATTAAGTTACTTGGAGTGCCGACCGCCTGGCTCAGATCTACCTCAACGAGATTGTTTGATTTACGGCGTACCCGTATCCATTGTCTCTGATTGAGATGAACGATTCTTATCACGCTTCTGGGAAAGCCTTCAGTCAGCAATGGGGACAAAATTGAAGTTCAGCTCCACCTACCATCCTCAGACAGATGGCCAGACAGAGCGAGTCAACCAAATCCTTGAAGACATGCTACGACTCTACATCTTTGACTTGAAGACGAGTTGGGACATGCATCTACCGTTAGCCAAATTTGCATACAATAATAGATATCAATCCAGCATTCAGATGGCACCGTATGAGGCATTGTATAGGCCGAAGTGTAGTTCCCCGATCAGTTGGGATAAAGTTGGTGAACGGCAAATTCTTGGCCCAGAACTTGTAGAACAAACCATCCAGACGATCTGCTTGATCCATAAACAGCTGAAGGTAGCACAAAGTTGTCAGAAAAGCTACTCAGACACGCATTGACGACCTCTTGAGTTCTCAGTAGGCGATCGAGTTTTTCTGAAAGTCTCGCCCATGCAAGAAGTTACCAGATTTGGATCAAAGGGGAAGCTAAGTCCAAGATTCGTCGGTCCGTTCGAGATACTAAAGCGAGTTGCCTCAGTCGTATATCAAATTGCCCTGCCACCGTCACTATCTAAAGTGCATAATATCTTCCATGTTTTACAGCTTAGGAAGTACGTGTACGACTCGAGTCATATAGTGGATCTTGATCAACTGGACTTAGAGGCAGACTTAACTTATGTTGAATATCCTGTGAAGATCTTGGATTACAAAGAGAAGCTGCTTCAAAGTCGTTCGGTTCCTCTCGTGCGAGTGCTTCGACAAAATTATTCGGTCAAGGAATTAACCTAGTAGCTTGAGTCTGAGATGAGAGAAATATTTCCTTCATTGTTTCATAGTGGTAGGTTCTATTCCTAAGTTTCGTTGACAAAACTTCCTATTAGTTGGTTAGGATGTAGTGCCCTGTTCCCCTATTCGGGGAGTGCGACTAAGAAATACAAATCGGTATCGTTCGATCGGGATAGATTGAATCAAGATCTTATCCTCGTTATGGATTTGCGTCTTCAGAATTGATTCCCATATTCAGTAGACCGTGCGCCGAGGATAAACTTAGCGGCAGAGTCAAGAGGGACCTCTCCACTGCAAGTTTTCTTGCCTAGTTTTCGCTGTCACCTTGTTGCTTTCGTGCTTTTGAGTTAGTTTTCAGATTTGAATTTTATTGAATGGTTTCAATGGAGTTTATTGCTTTCGTTCATTAAAATGCACTTTATTCTGAGCTTGGAAAGAGTAGAAGAGGTATTGATCAGCTGTTCGTAGTAATATAGGTGATCGTACAGTAGACATCATGGGAACGGAGTCTTGAAGCACCTCTTTCCTTTCCTTTCTCTAACCAACTTGTGAGTGGCTATATTCGATTCAATTGACCCTTCTTCAAAGTCTTCACATCTAAAATATTATTTTCTTGCTTGTTCCGATCAAACGATACCATAACAACTAAAAGATGTCAAGATAAAAAGGAATAGACTTGGACTACTTTATGCTTGTCAATAAACTTGTGAACGGTTACCTTGTTGCATGCTAGTTCGTTTAACAGGTTCTTCATATACTTAAATTTTAGTTAGAATGTATACTTTTTCTATAATTGTGCTATGTGTGGAACCCACCTTGTTATGCAATAAACTGATCAAGGAGACTATGCAAAATGAATCATGCCATGCTACTTGTCTCGTACTCGTGTTGCCTTAAACTGCATCAATTGATAGCTTAGTATGAACGCCGTTGATCACGGACAACTTGTGCACAAGATCAATGGTTTCTGCGGACGGTCGCTGGGGCACTGGCACCGATCCGATCCGAACGAAACTTCACGATAAGTCTCACGTACAAGATAGGATGGCATGTAGCACTTCATGTTCTTTTGTGTTGCACACCATCCTCGTCTATGACTATAACTCATCCATTATGGTATCATGCCAGATATCCCCACGTATATTTAAACCTGTGCAAAGCTAACTTATATCTTTGTGGCAGGGAAGGACATGGTAAGTATTGTACAGGTGGTTCAGACGGGCAAGTAAAAGTCACCGAACGGTGGTATGTTTATTCAATAGATTTTTATATCTAATGCTTGCTTGTAAAATAAACTAAGGCAAGATAGAAAGACTACAAAATAACTTGCATGCTTCATATAAACAACTTATAATTTGGTATAGTTGGGTTAGCTCGCCCTCACTAGTGCATTTCGATGTACTGATCCTCGTTGAAACTGGTTCCCCACACGAAGGAGACCCTGTAAGGGGCTAAGGCTATTTCCTAATCCAGTCCATAAATTGACGCACCCTGATCGTGCCTCGAAGAAGTATTTTGAAGTATCCAGGAGCTCATTCACAACTTATGCAGCTCTGTGGGAAGGCGATAGCTTCGCCAGAAGGTCTTAACATTTTGAAGCTTAGTAAAGGATGTAATATACATGAAGGCTATCTCATTTTGAGTCCACTTTTGTAAGCACGTGCGACAATTATCTAACTCGTTCAAGAGTTTGTAAATAATGTTTATTATCAATAAAGAGAACTTTTTCACGTTTTAATATTGTGTTTCAATTATCTGTGTACTCTGAATATGTGCTCGTTATCTAAATTACCTTAGCCTTGTGCGGTGTGCAACCTAGGCATGCACAGCGTCACGCCTGGGGGATGACTATCGATTCCACAGAATTGGGGCATGACATGCGTCCACAGAAGAAAAGGTGCATAGTCGCTTCCACATGCTATGCTTGCCGCATAGATGTCTCTTAGACTTAGCGAATTTCTCATTTGTTTAGTGAGCAAAATGCAAGTAGTTCTGTTACTTAGCTCCAGAACACTATGTAATTGTCAGTCATGCTTTGAACAAAATGGGCGCATGCTGGTCGGCTATGCGACAAAGGGCCCAACCGCATAAGGATCATGCCACATGGAAGTCTCGTTTGCATATTCCGCTGGCCGCATGAGAACGTCGTCCTCTCTAGACAACAAGTTCAGCCATGGAAAAAAAGGCTCCAAAACTCAAAAATTATTTTTTTTATAATTTTTTTATTTTAACTCCAAATCAAGTGAACTAAAAACCAAAACGCATAAAAAACTTAGCAAAAAATATAGATCTACACAAATACCATGTTTTAGTACATCAAAACCAAGAAAAACTTTTGGAACCCATAAAAAACCTTAGCAAAAAATATAGATCTACACAAATCTATCCATCAAAACCGAAAACTCTAAGTATTAAAAGTGTTTAGAATCATAACGTATACATAATAGACTAATAAAATACAAGTAAAGAGAGAACTAAAATCAAATAGTTTCTTCATGTCATCCAAGGTGTACTTGCCTAGAAATGAAAGAAGGAGGAAAATAAGAGAAATGAGGAAAGAAAGAGAAGTAATTTAGCTTATATTGCTAGGGTTTGAGGTTTAGACCATGGGTTCAACTCATGACCAAACCAACCCAACAATTAAACCACGAGTTTATTGAACCAAAGAATGAGTCTAGTCTCCACGACATACAACCTAATTAACATGAAAAAAATAAATAACATAGGCTGGAAAAGAATACGTTCAAAATATGTATATCGGGAACGAGGAGTGGCATCTCTACCCACCTTAAAAAAATTTTGTCCTCAAAATTTAAACTCAAGGCTAGTTAGAGAAATCAGAACAAGTACTGCACTAACTACAAGCTCATCTACAAATGCAATCAAATTCGAGCATAATATAAAGGAAAGCAATGTCATATAGCATGGGTAAACGAATCACGAGACTCGAGATACAAAGGCAGAAGAACTAATATACCTTCCGAGTCGAATATGTGCGTATACCGAGACTGAATATCATCCTCACGCTCCCACGTCGACTTTCCCAGAGAGTGTTGACCCCAATCAACTCAGACAAGGAAGAAAGTGAGCTACTTTTGTGAGACGATCTACTATTACCCAAACTGCATCACGACTAGTCGATATCTAGATAAATCGGTCACAACCATCGTGATATATTTTTACTTCCACTCTGGAATATGAAGCGGCTACAATAATCTTGCTAGTCTCTGCTGGTCGGCCTTCAATTGCTGACATACAAAACACCAAGAAACGAATCGTGCTATCTTTCTCTTCATCCTGTTCTACCAAAAATATTGCTTGATGTCTTGATCAATCTTGGTACCTCCTGGATGAAATAAATACTGGAAATTGTGCGCCTCGATCATTACTTCTTGCCAGATATCTCCATTGGTACACAGACAGTTTCCAAACCTAAGAGTTCCATCTTCATGAATCGTTAACTCTTTTCTGAGACTAGACTCACATTCCGCCAGAACCTTCTAAACTTTCGGATCCTCCGCCTGAGCTGCCTTAATTCTCTCAACCAAGGTAGACTGAATCTATAAACTAGCCAATATTCCTACGTCCTGTGGAAGTACTATCTCTATACCAATCTCTCAAAGATCTTCTAAGATATGTTGCTGCAATATCAACATAAATAAACTACCTCTCCTGCTAAGAGCATCTGCTACCACATTTGCCTTGCCGGGATGGTACTGAAGTTTCACATCATAGTCCTTTATCAATTCTAGCCTCCTTCGCTGCCTCATATTTAGGTCCTTCTGGGTGAATACATACTTTAAGCTCTTGTGATCCGTAAATATCTCCACCCGATCATCTTACAAGTAGTGCCTCCACAACTTAAGTGCAAACACTACCGCCGCCAACTCCAAATCGTGAGTCGGATAATTCTTCTCGTGATCTCGAAGCTGCCGTGATGTATAAGCTATCACTCTTCTATGTTACATCGATACACACCCAAGTCCTTTGCCTGATGCATGTAATACATTGTAAACCCTACAGAACCTACTGGAAGTGTGAGAATCGGAGCTGAAATCAATCTTTTATTTAATTCTTTAAATGATGTTTGGCACTCTGCTGACCAATCAAACTTAGCTTTCTTGTACGTCAATTGAGTCAGCGATGCTAAAATTCTTACAAAGTTTGCCACGAACCTTCTGTAGTATCCTGCCAATCCTAGAAAACTACGCACTTCAGCTACTGTCTTAGGAATTGGCCAACCCTCTATGGCTTCAACCTTCTTCGGATCTACTACTACTCCTGCTTCCGAGATGATATGACCCAAGAATGATACATAATCCAACCAAAACTTACACTTGCTGATCTTTGCGTATATATGGTATTCCCTCAAAATTTGTAAGACCTTTTGAAGATGCTCTTTGCGCTCCTCTTTACTACTGGAATAAACAAGAATATTGTATATGAAAACAACCATAAACTGATCTAGATATGGCATGAAAATACGGTTCATCAAATTCATAAATATTGCTGGATCATTAGTTAGTCCGAATGACATAACTAAGAATTCATAATGCCCATATCGTGACCTAAATGCTGTCTTGGATAAGTCTTGCTTCCGAACTCTTACTTGATTATACCCTGATTGAAGATCGATCTTGTAGAAAACCTTGGCCTTGCTCAATTCATTAAACAAATCATTAATTCTTGGTAATGGGTACTTATTCTTCACTGTTACTCATTCAATTGTCTGTAATCAATACATAACCATAATGACCCATCCTTCTTCTTACTAGAACCACTGGCGCTCCCCAAGGTGATCTACTGGTTCGGATAAACTTTTTTGCTTTTAGCTCTTTTACGTGTTGGTACAACTTGTCTAATTCTGATGATGCCATTTGGTAAACTTTGCAAGATATTGGCCCTACTCCAGGGATCAACTCTATGCAAAACTCTGTGTCCCTTATTGGTAGTAACCCTGGAAGTTCTTTTGGGAAGACGTCTAAGAACTCCTTGACTATCTCAAAAAGTTCTTCTTCTGCTATCACTATCGTTGTGATCCTTTCTTCATGCTGGTCTCCTATAAATCTGTCAAAGGCAAAACCTTTCATGCCCGGGATACTAAATAATACCTTACCCTTATGGTAATGTATCATAGAATAATTGTCTCTCTGCCAGTCCATGCCTAAGATAACTTCAAAGTTACCCATAGGGAACTCAATCAGCTGGTAGTGAACGCTCGTACACTATGACCGAATATGCTATACATACTCTACTAACTCCTACGAGCCCATTACCAGTGAGTATATTCAACCTCTCTGGCAATTCCTTGAACTCCAATCCAATGCGTGTTGCGAATCGTGCAGATACAAATGAATGAGATGCACCTGAATTAAATAATACAACTGCAGGATAAGATATGATAGAGATGTTACATGCCACCATGTCGCCAGATGCCAAAGCCTCCTCCAAAGTTAAAGTGAAAGCTTGCCCTTGGCCCCGTCACTACCATATTTTCTAGGAAAGGGTATTTTGGTCATTTTATAATTAATTAAATATTGTGCATGTATATTTATTTATTATATTATGTATTTATTATTAGATATTATATTTGATTTTGGACTTGTGATAGTGGACCTAACTAGTTTAGATTAGATTCATGGACAAACATTTAATCCTAGTTAGATTTGAGCCCAAATATCAAGCCCATTCATTATGAGGATGAATTAATTAGTTAAACCAATTAGATTAGAACCTTCCTTCCTTAATTAATTCCTTTATGACAAGCCCCAAGGGGTATTATGGACTTTTCATAGTGACTTGGAGTAGGGGGCAAGGCCGCCAATAGTAGGGTGAGGAGAGAGACTCTCTCTCTCTCTCTCTCTCTCTCTTTATCCATTTATCCCAATTCTAGATCTAGAATTTTCTTCATCCAAATTCCTTCATCTCTACATTAATCCCTACCTAAATTATTTCTTAATTCATTATCTACTCACCATTGGAGACTATTGGAACAAAGAGGAGGCAATGATCTACAAGAAGGAGGAAGGAGCACAAGTTGAAGGCTCTTGACCCTTATTTGGAGAATTATATTAAAAATCCATCTCCTAATAGGTATAATTCAGATTTTTCTCTCTAATTAGACTCTAAATCTGTAGTTTAATTATTAGAAACTCTCCCATATACTAAGGCTACCCATATGAAGTGGAATGAGGTTCATAAGAGACCTATGGAGGAAGTTATGTGGTATTTTGTGTCAATTTTAGAGGAATTCCGAGATTGGCACATCTTGTGTTTGTCAATAGGTCAATTAGACTAAATTTACATGTATTTGATTGTATGAGTCTAGTGTCGTGTCTAAAATTAGATACATGTAGGCCGTATCACGACAATTTGGTGATACGGGTTGAATTGGGGGGTTTTCTTCCGGCACAGAGGGTTTGAGCATGTCATATTTTGACACGGACACGTTGTGGTATAGCTAGCACTTTATATTAATCTTAATTATAATATTGGACTTGCCCGTGTCCTTTGAGATGCAGTTGGTATGGTGTTGGGGCCGTATCACAAGCGTATCATAGATTGAGTGTGATACGGATGCGATGCACTCAACGTGTTTGTTATTTTGTGTTCTACTTTATTTGGGTTGTGTTTAGCTATTTTAGTATTTAATTTTGATACAACTCCAAGCCTGACTATCCATGGACAGTTCTAAACCTCTTAATTCCCAAACAATCAGGCACACTTGACAGTGTGCACAACATCTGTCGGGTGTCACCCCCTCACAATTAATACCAACACATCTAGTGTAACTTATAAGAATGGATTAAAATCAATATATATATATATATAACAATGAAATGCTAAACAAGCTAATACCACTCTAAATAGTCCACACCACAGAAAAACCCTATGACAGTCCACTAACAGACCACTGAACTACAACAGTCCAACAAAACTCCTATATTAGTCCACAAGTTTTCCCAGCCCAAATAAATACTCTAAACACCTTAATACTTAGTATAGACATAGATAGAAGAGTGTATATATATATATATATATATATATATATATATATATATATATATTTATTTATTTATTTATTTGGGTTGGAAAAACTTATGGACTGATATAGGAGTTTTGTTGGACTGTTGTAGTTCAGTGGTCTGTTAGTGGACTGTCATAGGGTTTTTCTGTGGTGTGGACTGTTTAGAGTGGTATTAGCTTGTTTAGCATTTTATTGTTATATATATTGATTTTAATCCATTCTTATGAGTAACACTAGATGTGTTGGTGTTAATTGTGAGGGGGGTGATACCCAACAGATGTTGTGCACACTGTCAAATGTGCCTGATTGTTTGGAATTAAGAGGTTTATAACTGTCCATGGATAGTCAGGCTTGGAGTTGTTGGGGTCCCATGCTTTTAAACTACTGTACAGTGGTCTAGAGGCGGACTGTGCACCTGTGTGCACAGTCAGATGCTTAAGGCAGCAGTAGCAGTTGTACATGCTGTAAATGCAGCAACAACAGCTGAGAACAGAGGTCTGTTGGTTGTAGGTTAGATCCTGGTTTTGTTAGGTGTTAGTTGATTTGATTATGAGTGTTTAGTTCGAATGATTTGAAGGTTAGTTTGATAGTTAGATACGTATGAATTTTAGTGAGAGTTAATGTTAATAGATAGTTATGTTAGTTAGTAGATGATATTAGTTAAACTAACTTCAAGTTATGATGTAGTGTGTTAGATGTTAGTTGGTTTATTGATGTTAGTTAAGGGTCTGCTAGTTATATTAGTATTATATCAGTTAGTTAGTTAGTTAATTGGTTTATATATATATATATATATATATATATATATATATATATATATATATATATATATATATATATATATATATATATATTAGTTGGTTTAGTTAAATGTGAGATATTCATAGGTTAGATATAGGAAAGAGGGCTGTGTAGGTGGTGTGATAACGTATTGGGTCAAAGCCAAGTTATCGACTTAGCATTAGTTTAGCAAGGGATACTATATAATTTTATCTTGTATATATATATATATATATATATATATATATATATATATATATATATATATATATATATATTATTGTATTTTCATATCTAATAATTTACGTATCTTATGATACGAAATAATGTCGATACTCTAATATCCTAATATAGCTATCATAGCCTAGTTACATAGTGTATGGACCCAATAACCTAGAGGTGGACTCATACAACCTAGAAATAGCTAGTTTGACCAGGTTTGACTAGTTTAACTAGTTTGACCTAGAGTTGACCTAGTTTGACTGTTTTGACTTAGAAAAGGCTTTATGACCTAGAGCTTGACTAGTTTAACTTATTTTTATTCCAAAATCTTGTATTGATGTAATATTCCATATTTAGGTCTCCAAGGCATCATTTCAGACATTTTTGATATTGTTCATTCAGGCAAGTACATTCTCTGATAATTTCCTATTTATGATATCCCCTATGTTTCTTGTATTTAGTGTAGATATCTTTAATTTTTTGACATGATGGTTACACAGATTGGTATATCCAGAACTAGTCATGAGATATTATTCCTTAGTATTATGGTGTATCTTATGCAAGCCTTTTTCCTCATTCTTCTTGTATATGTACAGACATCGATTCTTGGGAAGAATAGCTACCTACCCAGCGAATCCCTTGTCATAACGTACCCTGATTGGAACCACTATACCAGTTGGGACATGGAGTGTTAGTGTAGATATGTGATCATATCCTCCTTGTGCATGTCATTGTAAGTGTTGATCATACACCGCACATATGATTAACCAGGCCCTAATCCTTGTGCAAATTTCTAAGCCGATCATATATTGAAGCTGGTACTCACTCACATAGTAGTAATATTTCTTGCTCATTTCCATGATGCTCATTCTTATATTTAGTTTCAGTATTCCTATTTTTGCATATCTCTTGTATATGTATATTGTATTTTGTATATTCGCTCTATTTACTATTACATAGTATATATCATTCATTGGAACTGTTGTTAGAGATGTACTTTGCTCCTTTCCTGACTGGATATATTTTTCTCAGATGACACTGAGGAGTGGTATCCCACTCACTATGGGCCTTAGGACTTAGTTGGCTTAGAGTCAGAGACTTTGACTCAGGAGGATCTCATCCTGGTTGAGACAGACGACCCAGTACCTATAGCTCAATAGATAAGTTTTGTACTAGATTTATCTCCAGTATTTTGATATTAGCATTTCTTATATTAGATGACTCATTGGATATTACTTTGTCTCGTGAGTTATATTTGACTTTTCACTTTTGTATATCATATTCGTACGATTGTTCCATCTTATAGTTCTGAGATTGAGTATTCATATTTCATTGGTGGCAATATATATCTGGATGATCATTATTGCTAGATAGATAGTTTACCTAAATATCGTTCTACCGTTGATACTGCGATGTAGGCTGGACGTTGTTCACTACTCGTGCCCCTTCACCGGGTGCGGATCGTGACACATTTTTAGTGGTGGCAATACAGGTCTTAGAGGTCACAAGTAGTGCGATTCGTAGTGGTGCTCTGATTTGAGTGCTATTACGAGCCTGTTTCAGGATATAGGTTATAGGCTGAGAATACTCAATCACATCTAGGAAAAACACTATTATTTATTTTAATTATTCTTTCTTTATATTGATATTTAATCTGTAACTGTCATTCTTTGAATGCATTATATCATGTGCCATATTGATTCTTTATTTTTACTTTGCTTCAGGATGCCGCCTAAGAATCGATCACAGCAGAGAGGAGCAGTTTTTGAGAGATCTGCGACTTTTCGAGGGCCTGCACCAGTCACTTCTCTGGTGATTGGCGTATCAGCTGTGTTTGGGGGTCTACCTCCAGCTCAGAGGATTGTTCCATCTGTGTCTGAGGGGCATCCACCTCCACCTTTCATGCCGACACATACGACTCAAGTGTTCGTATTATTTTGTGAGATACTGGAGGCTCAGAAGGCCCAGTCAGAAGCTCACAAGAGGAAGACCGACGTATTATGATAGGGTATTGAGAGTGCTCATCAGCTTGACCTTGCTGTAGTAGATAGAGGAGCTCCGATCCAGCAGCAGGTTGCTCTGTAGTTTGCCCAGCTTCGGCCGGGTAATATCCAGGACTTCAAGAAGCTGGAACCTCGGGTCTTCAAGGGGATCGAGGGCATCATCTACGCTGCTGATTGGTTCGAGGATATTGAGCATCTTATGCGGGTGTCTCGTCTTGCTGGAGATCTGAAGGTTGAGGCAGTAGGACTTCAGCTGTTCAATAATGCCCATACTTGATTCAGGAATAAGCCACTTCTTGTTGATGCGGACAGTTTTGAGAAGTGTTCAAGGACCTCTTTAGGAGGAAGTTCTTTCCTCGGGTAGACAAATTGGACTTGGGGAGGCAGTTCGAGGGCCTTACTCCGTGGACGAATACACCGCATAGTTCAGTAGGGTGAGCCAATTTGTGGAGTATTTAATGAGGGAGCCAGATATTCGGGCTATCCGCTTCCGCGAGGGTCTAAACTGGGAAGTGAAGATCCTCATTCCATCTTTCTATGAGATTTATTCAGAGATACTTGTGGAGGCACGCAAGGTTAAGTGTGAGTTGGACTTGAAATCCAAGAGAGACTATAATTCTTTTCTGGGGGATAATAGCAGCATAGTGACTGCTAAGCGTCCTCATTTTTAGTCTAGGCCTTTTCAGCAGCCACAATAGCACCAGACTCCAGCTAGGGTGCCGGTTCACCAGGCACCACAACAGCAGCAGCAAAAATAGTCACATTAAGCTTTCTGTCACTACTATAAGAAGCCCGGCCACATCTGGAAAGTTTGCAGGAAGAGGTTGGGAGTTTGTCTGTATTGTGGTACCGAGGGACATCAACTGAGGGATTATTCCTCCAATCCTCATGGTGTAGTTCAGGTAGCAGCTCCAGCTCAGAGAATATATGCGAGGCCACTTACAATACAATCGAGAGGACTGCCACTTCTAACCTAGCAGCATCGTTATGCCCAGCACCAGCATCAGGGAGATACACCTCAGGGACGAGCGTTTGCTATGATGGTCGAGAAGGTCGAGCCCACTGGAGATGTCATCGCAGTTTCTGTTCTTCTTGATTCTATTCCAGCTTTAGCTTTGTTTGATAGTAGTGCTTCCCATAGTTTTTTATCTATTTTTTTTTGCTCTGAAGCATCATTTGGTAGCTGAGCCTTTGCTTAGGACTTGCAGGATCATGACCGGGGGAGACATTATCTTGGTTAGTAATATTTGTTTGGGAGGCTGGGAGCTAAGTGCGTGTCTACTTGTAATACCACTTCTGAGCTACGATATTATACTCAGGATGGATTAGTTGAGTAGGCACCATGCTAGTATAGATTGCAGAGGAGGTAGAATTTTGTTTAGCCTGCCAGGAGAGCTAGAGTTTGAGTTTACTAGAAGAGATATAGAGCAGAGAGAAGGCAATATCTGTGGAGCTATGGTGGAAGACAAGGAGTTGCTGCATCCTTTGATAACAAAGTTCTTGGATGTGTTTCCTGAGGAATTGCCAGGATTACCGCCAGATCAAGATATTGAGTTCTCTATAGACTTGGTGCCAGGTACGGAACCAATTTTATAACATATCTATAGAGTGAACAATATTGACCTGGTCGAGATGAAGAAGCAAGTGGATAAATTACAGGAAAATAGGTTTATCAGATCCATTTCTTCACCATGGGGATCCCCGATATTGTTTGTATCGAAGAAGGATAGATCGGTGCACATGTGCATCGATTAAAGGATATTGAATAATCTCACTATCAAGAATAAATACCCATTACCCCATATTGATGACATGTTCGATCAATTGAGTGGCACCAAGGTATTTTCTATGATAGACTTGAGATCAGGCTACCACCACATGAAAGTAAAGCCGGAGGACATTCAGAAGACTACTTTTAGGACTCGGTATGGCCAATATGAATTCATGGTGACGATGTTTGGTTGACTAATGCCCCGACGATATTTATAAATTTGATGAACAAGGTGTTCCACCAGTACCTTGACAAGTTCGTGGTGGTGTTCATCGATAACATACTCATATACTCGAAGACACCAGAGGAGCACGAGGAGCATCTGCAGATTGTGTTAGATATACTGAAAAAGGAGAAGCTGTATGGGAAGATTTCCAAGTGTGAGTTCTTCCTGGACAAGGTGGAGTTCTTAGGATATGTTGTGACTGGTGATAGAATTTCAGTGGATCCGAAGAAAATCACAGTAGTAGAATCTTAGAAAACCCCGAGTTCAGGAGCAGAGATCAGAAGTTTCTTGGGTCTAGCAGGCTATTACAGAAAGTTTGTGAAAGATTTTTCAAGGATTGCTGAGCCGATGACTAGACTCTCCAGGAAGGATACAAAGTTTTTTTGGACAGAGGAGTGCCAAGCTACTTTTGAGGAATTGAAGAAGAGGTTGACGTCTTCTCCTAGTTTGATGTTGCCATTAGGATCAGGAGGTTTCACTATTTATAGTTATGCATCGGAGAAAGGGCTGTGTTGTGTTCTTCAGCAGAATGAGAAAGTAATTTTCTATGCATCCTGGAAGTTACGTCCTCATGAGAAGAACTATCCTACCCACGATTTAGAGTTGGCAGCAGTCATCTTTGCCTTGAAGTTATGGAAATAGTATTTGTACGGAGAGCGTGTGGAGATTTTCACAAACCACAAGAGCTTAAAGTACATTTTCACTTAGAAGGAGTTGAACATGAGGCAGGGTCGACGGCTGAAACTGATAAAGGATTTTGACATATCCTTACAGTATCATCTTGGAAAAGCCAATGTAGTTGCCGATGCTTGAGCAGGTATCCGGTAGTTATATTTTTGACCCAGGATCGGTCTTTGTTGGAGGATCTGGAAAGCTTAGAAATTGAGGTGATAGTCCCTGGTTTTGCCATACAAATATGGGGGTTGCAGATACACTCAGAGTTGATTGACATGATCAAGGCAGCCCAGTATGAGGATGTATCTCTGAGGAACATCAGAGCTCAAGTGAGAGCTGGATTGGAGAATAATATTACCATTGCTGAGGATGGTTCTTTGCGGCATGATGCTAGATTATGTGTGTCTAGTAGGAAGATGCGTTAGAAGGTATTACAGGAAGTGCATCGCTCTCATTATTCCATACATCCAGGTTCCAACAAGATGTATCGGGATATGCGAGAGAGTGCGTGATGGTATGACATGAAGAGGGAGGTGACACAGTTTGTATCCAGATGCTTAGTGTGCAAGCAGGTAAAATCCGAGAGGCAGAGGCCAGGTTGTTTACTTCAGCCATTACCCTTTCCAGAGTGGAAGTAGAAGCACATTACTATAGATTTTGTGTCCAAACTTCTACGATCTCCAGGAGAAAAGAACACGATTTGGGTCATCGTTGACATGTTAACCAAGTCGTCCCACTTTTTGCCTTTTAAGGTAGGTTTGTCTACGGAGAAGCTGACAGAGATGTATGTGAGGCAGATCGTCAGGATACATAGGGTTTCCGTTAGCATAGTCTCTGATCGAGATAGTCATTTTACTTCTTATTTCTGTAAAAGTTTGCAGGCGAGTTTGGACACCAAGCTCAAGTTCAGTACTGCATATCACCCCAAAATGGATGGGCATTTAGAGAGGACCATTCAGACTCTCGAGGATATGCTGTGCACCTGTGTACTAAATTTTGGAAGATCTTCGGAGGACCATCGCCATTTGGTAGAGTTTGCTTACAACAACAGCTACCACGCTAGTATAGATATGTCACCATTTGAGGCTTTGTACGGTCGGAGATGTCGTACCTCCTTGTCATGGGACGATATTGGAGAGAGAGCTTTGTTAGGGCCAGAGATGGTTGTGGATGCAGCGAAGAAGGTTAAGTTGATCAGAGACAGACTTCGAGTGGCAGAGGACAGACATCGACATTGGGCCGATAGCCACTAGAGACCTTTAGAGTTTGAGGTATAGTTTTAATTTTTTTTATTGTTGTTGTTTTGTGCTTGATATTGGTTGTTTGTTATAGATTAAGTTCTTAAGGTTGTATTTTATTCTAGGTTGGTGGTTTGGGGTTTCTGAGGATTTCTCCAACACGAGACATGATTCATTTTGGTGGAGACGGGAAGCTTAGTCTGCGATTCATCGGACCTTTCAGTATTCTCGAGAGGGTCGGTGTAGTTGCTTACAGACTAGACTTACCACCTGCATTGGAGGGAGTGCACAACGTATTTCATGTGTCACAGTTGAGACGGTATGTGGCTGATCCTAGTCAAGTATTGGATCACTCAGAGATAGAGGTGGGCCATACTCTTAGCTATCCAGAGCAGCCAGTTGAGATTCTGGATCGGAGAGAGAAGGGACTGAGGAACCAAACCATTTTTTTGGTACGCGTCACATGGAGGCATCATTCTCCGGGTGGGTCTATGTTACCCCCACATTTCAGATTAGGGGTATTTTCGTCTTTTCATAAATTAATGTATAAGTGATTGCATAATATTTAATTATATTTAAATTATCGTAATTTTATTTTATTGTTGTGCCTTACCGTTGCTTCGATATTTGGAGCACTACCCTAGCCATTGCCTTCCAACAAATTCCATAACCTTGTCCTAGACATGCCTGCCTTCTTTTCAGACCTTTGTGTAACTTATAATTATGTTCTCTTGTGCTTCATTTTAGCCGCACAATATTTGTCGCAGACATTTATTTTAAATCCGAATAAATCCAGTTTTGTATCCTTGTGCGTTCCAATCAAAATTAGAGACACAATCTTGACCCATTTTGAGCAACCTAAATTAGGGTAATATTCTATTCTGAGTCTTCTTTATTCATGATACTTGTGTCCCACTTAAATTCAGTCCCTTGTACTTCTAATTAATTTTAGAACACCTACTGTATTAATTTTTAATTAAATAAACCATAAACCCAACTTTGTGCAATTTCCAATTGTTGGGCACTTTTATGCAAAAGTGCATTAAGGTGTCCACCCCATTGGGCACAATACGTGAATAAACCTATTTCTCCTTCATGGGTATTTTTCTATAATTTTTAGGAGTGTGTAATTCAACACGAAGCTCCTTAAGACCCTGGCCCTCCAAACCTTGAACCGATGTAATCCGAGCCATTCTTTTTGAACCCATTCAAATCCTAGCCCATTGAAATCCTATATGAGAGGCCCAATCCCAAGAGGGGTTGACCAGTCAAACTATTCTAGGTCAAGCACTCCCCTTCATATATAAATAATTTTTTTTGCCTTTCTTTATTTTTTTCTATTCCAACCCCAAGCTACCAGCCGACCTATCCCTCTTCTTTCCTATTCATTATCATCTACACTTCCTCCTCTCCCACCTGAACGGCCTCCCCCTCACCGGAGATTCCTCGATCCAGGCCACTGAACCTCTTCGGGCATTCCTCCGCCTCACCCGCCTCGTCCTTCGTGGAGACCCGACTCCACGATGCCGGAGCAGCAGCTCCAACGACTCCGAGCAGTCCCCTCCTGAGCAGCACCCCGCCATCCATCTCCCCCGTCGAACTCCACCCGACTGCACCCTCACCCGATATCCTCCGCCAGAGCCGACGAGCAGCGACTTCATCCCTGTCCACCCGACCATGCTTGAACGACCTTCATCCTTCCCCCAAGACCTTCCTCCACCGGATAACCGCCGAGTCCTCCACCCGCAGAGCCCACATCTTCTTCTCCGTCGAGCACGCCGGAGCTCGACAGCAATATCTCACCTCCCTTCCCCTCCAAGTCACCAGAATAACAGCGCCCACGACTCCGCCATCGCCATCATCTTCCGCTCCCTGTTCTCCTCATCACCGGAGCAGCAACAGCTCGACCCCGACTTTACTCGATCCAAGCCGCTACCCACCGTTGATAACCTTGCCTGAACGCTGTGCACCACCACCCTCGTCCATGGCCTATCCCTTCTCCTGGCCGTTCTTCTCCTCCCCTCTTCCTTCACCCCACACCTTCCCATTGACTCCTTGTACCACCACCTGATCACCTCGCCTGGACAGCCCCGTCCACCCCTGGTTACCGTTATCGTCATCAACACCATCACCATGATCGTCACCTTCATCACCATTATCTTCACCATTATCGTTATCATCACCATTCACCATCATCATCGTCGTCATTATTATCGTCAACATCAACGTCGTCGTCATCATCGTCGTGCCCACGCGCAGGTTCGTCCCAGCCCTCATTTCTGTCATTTCATGAACGTATGTATATATGTAATTATATGGATGTATGTATGTACGTATTAGCATACGTATTGGTATATATTCAAGTGTATATTGGTATATATAATATATTTCTCAAACTAGTATCTATATACATATGTATATGTATTTATTTAGTATATGTTTAGTATGTATATAATTGATATATATATATATATTATAGGTATATTGTAAGTACTAATATCTATGATAGTTAAGATAATATGTATGCATGTATGTATATGTACTAGGTAACCCGAGTATAACCACGGATACCCCGTAGTTACATGGACCTGTGACCATGTAGTATGATAGCAGACTGCCATATGTACACTGACGTACTGGCAAGACCCGTATCATTGACTGTTTGTCTTGTACCGTAATTACAGACACGACACCCGTGCAACTTGACGCACACTTGACCTTAGTTGACCAGAGTCATACCTAGCGTAGCCCCTGAGTTCAGTATATTTTTATTGTGTGTTAGAGTAATGTCTGATGCAATATTATATTATATAATGTCTATAGGATTGTTGGTTGTTCAGACAAGACTTCAGAATCAGGTTATTGGTATTGCCAACAACAGGACCCTAGGCGAGTACATTCTCTGACAGTTTCTATTATGTTGATTATTTCTATAATTCTTGTTATATAGCGTACATGAATCTGACACTGTAATTTATACGAGCTGGCATCACGAGGAGTCATGATTGTAATCCATCATGCTAGCAGGGGAAAAAGGAGAAATATTAGTCGCTTATGTAATCATACTCAACTTTACATACATCATAGCTCACCCACACCTCACGTCGGTACAGCCTTACCATTACATGTCTCATTGCTGTTACATGTGGTTAGCCTGACCTTACAGGGATGATCGCTAATCAATGTAATGAGTCTTATTAGTCCCAAGCCGATCACATGATATGCTGATATTTTACACACTTAGTTAGATGCTTCTTGACATGCATCTCTAGTATATTGATCTAGCATCTCTATATGTTCTAGTTATTGTTCTTGTACACACTTATATACCAGTTCATTATTCTAGCGTGTACTTGCGTTTCTATTTCATTGCTAGATGTACATTGATGATGACATATGTTCCCGTATTCTATTTATTCCACTATTTCTTATTCCAGTATTTCTTATGGCTAGTATTCATATCTGTCTTGTATTTCTTTACACTGTGTTATAATTTTTGTCAATATACATGGAACTGCTATTAGAGGTGTATTTTGTTCCAATCCTGACTAAATATTTTTTACAGACTGTGACATAGAGGATTTGTTCCCAACATACTTAGAGATTGGATGTTATTGATTGTAGGTTAGACTATTTATTGTGTTTAGACTTGTCTTGTATTTCATTGTTTTCTTTGATATCTCATCGTGCTCTAGTTTATGTGATTGAGTATATTCCGTGTTATGTTATAATATATGTGCCTCCTTATGGAGTTGGATATTCGAGAGAGAGATTAGATAGTTACATGACCTAGACAGAATTCTACCACCGATGCTGTGGCGTAGGCTGGACGTACCCACGCTCTCGTGCCCCTATATAGGGTGCGAGTCGTGACACGTTTTTAGTGGTAGCCCATGCAGGTCAGACTTTGCAAGTTGTACGATATCGTAGTAGTGCGGCATCTTAGTTGTACTACTGCGTGCCTGCGATAGGATACAGGACATAGGATACTAGGATGAGAGTGGATACTCAATCACAATTATTTGAAAGATTCTTGGGACGACCCCTTGAGAATATTTTTATAATTTCCAATTTAAATCTTTTTCCTTATTTTCGTCCGCTCTCGCTTGTTGTTATTGAACTTGATTCTTGTTGATCAGTTATTAAATTAAAAATCTTGGTATCATTGTTGAGTTTGATTCTTGTTGACCAGTTGTTAAATTTAATTCTTGGTATCATTGTTGAGTTGATTTCATATCGAGATAAATTTTATGGGCTAAAATTTACGGTATCATCTGATAACATATATTGATGAGGATAGTGAGAAAGGTAAAACGTCTACTTTGGTTATGGAGCCTAGAGTTTATCGCAGCCATATTAGCTGTCGTGACGAGAACGTAGGAACCTGACTTGGATGTACATATTGTAGTTATGAAACTTAGAGTCTCTCACAGCCATACCGGTTGGCGTGGCGAAGATTTTAGATGACATGATTATAGAGTTGCATACCTTAGTTACGGAACCTGTCGTTTGTCGCATCTATGCTTACTGGCGTGGCAAGGATTCTGAGTGTCATGATTTCTGACAGACGTGTATGATTATCAGGTTGTATCTTAAAATGGTTCTTAAAGTCTTATCTCAATACTTATCTATTTGGTTATTACAGGACTTTGTTCCATCGCTTCTTTTTCTTTACTAGCAGTAGAGATACCTTCAATCCTGAATCCAGTTCCTTTTTAAGCTTCTATTCTTTGAGGATTCCTTATTAGTATGATAATTAGTGACTTGCAATTATGTCTGCGTCTTGTATTAGTGTTGACTGAGTGTGACTTATGAGTTTATAAGTGTTTCTTGGTTGGATATGTGAGCAGTAGACATTAATCTAGAGTTAACCCATAGCGTAGTGCCTTGTAGCAATGGTTCTATGATAATGTGTCATTATTATTAGTATTGGTACTATAGATAGAAGGAGAAAAGAGTATCAGTGATGGTTCCAAGAGTAAGTATCAGAGTCAGCATGCCAGTCCTGGATAGTCATAAATTTATTTAATTGGATGATATATGTAAATAATTAAGTATCAAGGAATTGTGTTAAAGATTAATGGAGCATGATATTCAATTTAATAGTTGATACTTGGGTGTGTCAAGAGTAAAGGAATGTATATGCATAAAGGGTATTAATGAGTGTGCCATGGGTAGGAAAAATATCAAGATGGATCATGCAAGGTATGAAGTGTATCACAAACTATTGTGACAGGCTGTAAAAGATTAAAGGGAGATACGTATACATAATTCGAGATATATAACCATATGCCTGCCTTTGAGAGTGAAGTGAAATATGGATGTTATAACTAGTGCGAATAATCGTGAGTTCTAATAAGTTTGATGAGATAATCTGATAATGAAGCTAGTATTACCATATCAATAGTGCTAATGTTTCTATATCGAGGATTAGTGGAGCAAGGTGCTAATAATAGTAAGTACTTCGTGTGATGATAATTAGATTGATGTATCAGTTAATATAGATAGAAAATTATTGGAGAAAATACGTGTGATGATAACTTTGATCATTTGAAAGTAATATTACAAGTAATTCGGGCAGTACAAATTTTAGTACACAGTTGAGAGTTGTAGACAATTGGTGTATTTGTGTGTACCTTGAATATTAGAGACTGTGAGTATTTATATGTATACTTGTGGATTTAAATTTATAATTTGGAGAGTGGAAATAAATTTTAATTTTTAAGAATTTTGAGGAGTTAAAATTTTATGTTATTAAAGTTTTTGAGGATTAAAATTCAATTCAATAAACATAGTCAAAGCTATAAAGATTTTTGGAAGTGATTAAAATTTTATTTCAATATTGAATATTTGACTTTTGAGGAAAGTATATGCATTTTATTTTAAATTGTTCAAGAAGTTAAATTTTGATAATTTTATTTTGAGGATTAAATTTTATGGTGAGTAAGATATATATATTAGTATAAGAGTGGTTGATGTGCATGTGTAAGGATCTATTGGCTTGAGAATGCTTGAGATGGCACTGCAATTAGACTTGGGTGTCCATCTAGAGTTGTATTAGAGAAGAGTAGTACTTAGTATGGTGTGTTGCACTTGGCGTGCACTCGAGTGATAAGAACAACTAGTATAAACAATTGCAGTTGATACGAGAGCTAGCAGTGGGTGTGCTAGTAGTACAAACAGTGGTACCAAAGGATAGGGGTATCAAACTTCAGATGCATTATTTGACCGATGATTATGTTAAGAGGTCCTTGGTATCAGATTTTGGTATTAATAGACAGATATGTGTAATATGGATGTATCCATGAATATCTTGTAGACTAGTGATTAATTGATATGGGTAACAGTGTATAGGGACATAAATTTATGAATAAATATGCCAGAGTTAAGTGTATGCTAGAGGTTGAAGATGTCCCAGTAATGGATTAGAAGACTATGTTCTGTTCTTTCCTCCTGTTCCTTTTTCCGTCTTTTGATTGATTGATTTCTTGGTACCGTAGTTGGTATCAATTATCTTCTTGCTAGGATATAGTTAGTAGTACACCCTGACAGAGACCATAATACCATGACAAAAGAGACTATGACCATGCATGTTTCATCTAGATTGTATATTTTATCTAGATTGCGTGTTGTATGACTATAGGTATGATTCTCTTAGACTTTGATTGTTGAGGGTTTGACCGTAGTGAAGAATTAATGAAGAGGTTATGATTTGACAAAGAGAGACAATGTGCCTTAAATTTCGAGGATAAATATTTATTTAAATGAAGAGAGTTGAGAATTTAATATGACAGAATTGATGATTTGTTAAATCATAAATTTTTATGAAGATTGTGGTATGATTGAATGTCACTAACATTTGAGGAAATTAAGAAGATTATCATTATATTTATTTGACTGCAAGATATAGATTTATTTTGAATATTGTAATTGAAGATTTTACGAGTATTATATTATTTGAGTATTGTGTGGAAAAAAATCGAGGAATAAGATCATTAATGGATTAGTGTTGAATTCAAATTTTGGGATAAGATTTTTAAATTTTATGCATTGACTGGATTTCAATTAAAGGATTGGATAGTAAATTTTGTATTTAGTGATTTACTCAAAATTTGAGGAGTAAGATGATTAATGGGTTAGTGTTTGAATACAAACTTTTTGGATGAGATTTTAAATTTTATAAATGTGCATTGATTGGATTTAAAATTAGAAGATTGGATATTAAATTTTTGAGTATTTAATTATTAACATCAAATTTTTGAGGAGATTATGATATGACAGGAATTCAATTTTTAAATTTGAGGATTTTTCAGAAATATGATATCTATAGAATTATGAAAGTTGGTGAAATAACAATATGGATTTGCTTCAGGATTATATGGTTTGATGAATTTAATTTTGATGGTACAATAAAATAATGAATATATACAACTGTTGAGGATCTTAAATTTCGAGGACAAAATTCTTTTAAGGAGGGTAGACTTGTCACCCCCACATTTCAGATTAGGGGTATTTTCGTCTTTTTATAAATTAATGTATAAATGATTGCATAATATTTAATTATATTTAAATTGTCGTAATTTTATTTTATTGTTGCGCCTTACCGTTGCTTCGATATTTGGAGCGTTATCCTAGCCATTGCCTTCCAACAAATTCCACAACCTTGTCATAGACATGCCTGCCTTCTATTCTGACCTTTGTGTAACTTATAATTATGTTCTCTTGTGCTTCATTTAGCCGCACAATATTTGTCGCGGACATTTATTTTAAATTCGAATAAATCAAGTTTTGTATCCTTGTACATTCCAATCAAAATTGGAGACACAATCTTGACCCATTTTGAGCAACCCAAATTAGGGTAATATTATATTCTGAGTCTTCTTTATTCATGACACTTGTGTCCCACTTAAATTCAGTCCCTTGTACTTCTAATTAATTTTAGAACACCAATTGTATTAATTTTTAATTAAATAAACCATAAATCTAACTTTGTGTAATTTCCAATTATAGGGCACTTTTATGCAAAAGTGCATTAAGGTGTCCACCCCATTGGGCACAATACGTGAATAAACCTATTTCTCCTTCATGGGTATTTTTTCAAAATTTTTAGGAGTGTGTATTTCAACACGAAGCTCCTTAAGACCCTGGCCCTCCAAACCTTGAACCGATGTAATCCGAGCCATTCTTTTTGAACCCATTCAAATCCTAGCCCATTGAAATCCTACATAAGAGGCCCAATCCCAAGAGGGGTTGACCAGTCAAACTTTTCTAGGTCAAGCACACTCCTTCATATATAAATAATCTTTTTTCCCCTTTCTTTATTTTTTTCTATTCCAACCCCAAGCTACCAGCCGACCTATCCCTTTTCTTTCCTATTCATCATCATCTACACTTCCTCCTCTCCCGTTTGAACGGCCTCCCCCTCACCGGAGATTCCTCGATTTAGGCCGCTGAACCTCGTCGGGCATTCCTCTGCCTCGTCCTTCGTGGAGACCCGACTCCACGATGCCGGAGCAGCAGCTCCAACGACTCCGAGCAGTCCCCTCCGGAGCAGCACCCCACCATCCATCTCCTCCGTCGAACTCCACCCGACTGCAACCTCACCCTATATCCTCCGTCGGAGCCGACGAGCAGCGACTTCATCCCTGTCCACCCGACCATGCTTAAACGACCTTCATCCTTCCCCCACGACCTTCCTCCATCGGACAACCGCCGAGTCCTCCACCCGCAGAGCCCATAGCTTCTTCTCCGTCGAGCACGCCGGAGCTCGACAGCAGCATATCACCTCCCTTCCCCTCCAAGTCGCCGGAATAACAGCGCCCACGACTCCGCCATCACCATCGTCTTCCACTCCCGTTCTCCTCATCACCGGAGCAGCAGCAGCTCGACCCCGACTGCACTTGATCCAAGCCGCTGCCCACCGTTGATAACCTCGCCTGAACACTGTGCACCACCACCCTCGTCCATGGCCCATCCCTTCTCCTCCCCGTTCTTTTCCTCCCCTCTTCCTTCCCATCGACTCCTTGCACCACCACCTGAGCACCTCGCCTGGACAGCCCCGGCCACCCCTGGTCGCCGTTATCGTCATCAACACCATCACCATGATCGTCACCTTCATCACCATCATCTTCATCATTATCGTTATCATCACCATTCACCATCGTCATCGTCGTCATTATTATCGTCAACATCAACGTCGTCGTCATCATCGTTGTACCCTCGCGCAGGTTCGTCCTTGCCCTTATTTTCGTCATTTCATGAACGTATGTGTATATGTAATTATATGGATGTATGTATGTACGTATTAGCATACGTATTGGTATATATTCAAGTGTATATTGGTATATATATATATATAATATTTCTCAAACTAGTATCTATATACATATGTATATATATTTATTTAGTATATGTTTAGTATGTATATAATTGATATATATATATTGTAGGTATATTGTAAGTACTAATGTATATGATAGTTAAGATAATATGTATGTATATATATGTACTAGGTGACCCGAGTGTAACTACGGATACCTCATAGTTACATGGACCTGTGACCATGTATTATGATAGCAGACTGCCATATGTACACTGATGTACTGGCAAGACCCGTACCATTGACTGTCTGTCTTGTACCGCAATTACAGATACGACACCCGTGCAACTTGACGCACACTTGACCTTAGTTGACCAGAGTCATACCTAGCGTATCCCCTGAGTTCAGTGTATTTTTATTGTGTGTTAGAGTAATGTCTGATGGAATATTATATTATATGATATCTATAGGATTGTTGGTTGTTCAGACAAGACTTCGGAATCAGGTTATTGGTATTGCCAGCAGCAGGACCCCAGGCGAGTACATTCTCTGACAGTTTCCACTATGTTGATTATCTTTATAATTCTTGTTGTATAGCGTAGACTCTGACACTGTGATTTACACGAGCTGGCATCATCGAGACCTGTCACGAGGAGTCGTGATTGGAATCCATCGTACTAGCAGGGGAAAAAGGAGAAATATTAGTAGCTTATATGATCATACCCAACTTTACATGCATTATAGCTCACCCACACCTCACGTCGGTATAGCCTTACCATTATATGCCTCATCGCTGTTACATGTGGTTAGCCTGACCTTACAGGGATGATCGCTAATCAATGTAATGAGTCTTATTAGTCCCAAGCCGATCACATGATATGCTGATGTTCACACACTTAGTTAGATGATTCTTGACATGCATCTCTAGTATATTGATCTAGCATCTCTACATGTTCTAGTTATTGTTCTTGTACACACTTATATACCAGTTCATTGTTCTAGCGTGTACTTGTATTTCTATTTCATTGCTAGATGTACATTGTTGATGACATATGTTCCCGTATTCTATTTATTCCAGTATTTCTTATGGTCAGTATTCATATCTGTCTTGTATTTCTTTACACCGTGTTATAGTTTTTGTCAAAATACATGGAACTGCTGTTAGAGGTGTATTTTGTTCCAATCCTGACTGGATATTTTTTCCAGACTGTGACATAGAGGACTTGTTCCCAGCATACTTGGAGATTGGATATTATTTATTGCAGGTTAGACTATTTATTGTGTTTAGACTTGTCTTGTATTTCAATGTTTTCTTCGATATCTCATCGTGCTTTAGTTTATGTGATTGAGTATATTCCGTATTATGTTATGATATATGTGCCTCCTTATGGAGTTGGATATTCGAGAGAGAGTGATTAGATAGTTACATGACTTAGACAGCGTTCTACCGCCGATGCTGCGGCGTAGGCTGGATGTACCCCCGCTCTCGTGCCCCTATACCGGGTGCGGGTCGTGAAAGTCTACCTTGGAGAGGAAGGATGAAATGCGAGAGCCTTACCCATATTTGTTTGTACTTTGAGATATGTTCTTTCCTGATTCTGTTCAGTTTTATTTTCTGGGGGTAGTTTCATCTTTAAATTTTGAGGTCAAAATTATTTTAAGGTTGGTAAACTTGTCACTACCATATTTTCTAGGAAATAATATTTTAGTATTTTATAATTAATTAAATATTGTGCATGTTGTATATTTATTTATTGTATTATTTATTTATTGTTAGATGTTATATTTGATTTTGGACTTGTGATAGTGGACCTAACTAGTTTAGATTAGATTCATGGACTAATATTTAATCCTAGATAGAATTGAGCCCAAATAGTAAGCCCATTCATTAAGAGAATGAATTAATTTGTTAAACCAATTGGATTAGAACATTCATTCCTTAATTCCTTCATGACAAATCCCAAGGGGTATTGTGGACTTTTTATAGTGACTTGGAGTAGGGGGCAAGGCTGGCCATAGTAGGGAGAGGAGAGAGACTCTCTCTCTCTCTCTCTTCATCCATTCATCCCAATTCTAGATCTAGAATATCCTTCATCCAAATTCCTTCATCCCTATAACAATCCCTACCCAAATTTCTTACCAATTCCTTCTCTACTCACCATTGGAGGCTATTGGAACAAAGAGGAGGCAAGGATCTATAAGGAGGAGGAAGGAGCATAAGTTGAAGGCTCTTGACACTCATTTGGAGAACTATATTGGGAATCCATCTTCCAATAGGTATAATTCAGATTTTCCTCTCTAATTGGACTATTAATATGTAGTTTAATTATTAGAAACCCTCCCATATACTAAAGCTACCCATAGGAAGTGGAATGAGGTTCATAAGAGACTATGGAGGGAGTTATGTGGTATTTTGTGTCAATTTTGGGAGAATTCCGAGATTGTCACGTCTTGTATTTGTCAATAGGTCAATTAGACCAAATTAATATGTGTTTGATTGTATGAGGCTAGTGTCGTATCCATAATTGGATACGTGTAGGCTATATCACGATAATTTGATGATACAGATTAAATTAAGGGTTTTCTTCCGACACGGGGGGGGGGGGGGGGTTTGAGCATGTCATATTTTGACATGGACACGTAGTGGTATAGCTAGAACTTTATATTGCTTTTAATTATGATATTGGACTTGCCCGTATCCTTTGGGATATAATTGGTGTGGTGTTGGGGCCATATCGCAAGCGTATCATAGATTTAGTGTGATACGGGTGCGATGCACTCCACGTGTTTGTTGTTTTGTATTCTACTTTATTTGGGTTGTGTTTAGCTATTTTTGTATTTAATTTTGTTATATATATATATATATATATATATATATATATATATATATATATATATATATATATATATTGATTATATACTCTTTTTTCTATGTCTAAACTAAGTATTAAGGTGTTTAAAGTGTTTATATGGGTTGGAAAACTTGTGGACAGATATAGGAGTTTTGTTGGACTGTTGTAGTTCAGTGGTCTGTTAGTGGAGTATCATAGGGTTTTTCTATGGTGTGGGCTGTTTAGAGTGGTATTAGCTTGTTTAGAATTTCATTGTTATATATATATATATATATATATATATATATATATATATATATATACATATATTATTTGATTTTAATCCATTTCTATGAGTTACATTAGATGTGTTGGTGTTAATTGTGAGGGGGTGATACCCGACTGATGTTGTACACACTGTCAAGTGTGCCCGATTGTTTGGGAATTAAGGGGTTAGGAACTGCCCATGGACAGTGAGGGATAGGTCAGGCTTGGAGTTACTGGGGTTTCCATGCTTTTGAACCAATATACAGTGGTCGAGAGGGGGACTGTGCACCTGTGTGCGTATTCAGATGCTTAAGGCAGCAGTAGCAGTTATACATGCTGCAAATACAGTAACATCAGTTGAGAACAGAGGTCTGTTGGTTGTAGGTTAGCTCTTGGTTCAGTTAGGTGTTAGTTGATTTGATTATGAGTGTTTAGTTCGAATGATTTGAAGGTTAGTTTGATAATTAGATACGTATGAATGTTATTGAGAGTTAATGTTAGTAGATAGTTATGTTTGTTAGTAGATGATATTAGTTAGACCAACTGTCAAGTTATGATATAGTGTGTTAGATGTTAGTTGGTTTATTGATGTTAGTTAAGGGTCTGCTAGTTATGTTAGTATTATACATTTAGTTAGTTAATTGGGGTGTGTGTGTGTGTGTGTGTGTGTGTCTATATATATATATATATGTTAGTTGGTTTAGTTAAAGGTGAGATATTCATAGGTTAGATATTGGATTACCTTGTGATACCAAGAGTTAGGTATTTTGGTTTATACTCAAGGTATTGGGTTTGTATATCAAGAGGGGTGTGTAGGTTGTGTGATACCTTATTGGCTCAAAGCCAAGTTATCCACTTAACATTAGTTTCGCTAGGGATACTATATATTTTTATCTTGTATATATATATTATTGTATTTTCATATCTTACGTATCTTATGATACAGAATAATATTGATACTGTAGTATCCTAATATAGCTAATATAGCCTAGTTACATAGTGTATGGATCCAATATCCTAGAGGTGGACTCATACAACCTAGAAATAGCTAGTTTGATCAAGTTTGACCTAGAGTTGACCTAGTTTGACTATTTTGACTTAGAAATGACTTTATGACCTAGAACTTGACTAGTTTAACTTATTTTTATTCAAAAATCTTGTATTGATATAATATTCCATACTTTGGTCTCCGAGGCACCATTCTGGACATCTTTGATACTGTTTACCGGATTTTAGGCAAGTACATTCTCTGATAGTTTTTCATTTATGATATCCCCTATGTTTCTTGTATTTAGTGTAGATATCCTTGATTTCTTGAAATGATGGTTACACGGATTGGTATATTCGGATCTCGTCATGAGATATTATTCCTTAGTATTATGGTACATCTTGTGCAAGCCTTGTTCCTCATTCTTCTTGTACATATACATACATCGATTCTTGAGGAGACTTGCTACCTACCCAGTGAATTCTGTGTCATAACGTATCATGGTTGGAGCCACTATACCAGTCAGGACAGGGAGTGCTAGTATAGATATGTGATCATATCCTCCTTTTGCATATCATTGTGAGTGTTGATCATACATAGCACGTATGATTAACCAGGCCCTAATCCTTGTGCCAGTTTCCAAGCCGATCACATGTTGAAGCTGGTACTCACTCATATAGTAGTAGAATTTCTTGCTCATTTTTATGATGCTCATTCTTGTATTTAGTTCTAATATTCCTATTTTTGCATATCTTTTGTACCTGTATATTGTATCTTGTATATTCGCTCTATTTACTATTACATAGTTTATATCATTCATTGGAACTGCTGTTAGAGGTGTACTTTTGTAAACCCCCTCACCCAAAATTAGGCCTAATTTGCTTAGATAGTGAAATTAGGGCTAGCTTGAGCCAATTAGAATTTAGAACCCGGCATTTATTTAATTATGCAATAATTTATATCGTGTAGCGCACCTTACCGTTGCTTCGATAATTGAAGCACTTCACTACCCGTTGCCTATCTACGAACTTCACAACCTCATCCTAGACATCCCCGCCTACTATTCTGACCCTTGTGCAACTTATAATATTGGTCTCTGGTGCTATATTTTAGCCGCACAATAAACGTCGCAGACGTTATTTCTTAATTCGATATAAATTCCAATTTTGTACCCTTGTGCGTCCCAATAGAAATTGGGGACACAATCTTGACCGTTTTGTGCAAACCAAAATTTATTAATATTCTACACTGTCCCCTCTACACCCCTGACAATTGTGGCCTGCCTAAATTTAATCCTATGTACTCCTAATTAATTCTAGAATATCGTGCGCGTCGATTTAATTAATTTAATCCATTTTTCTGCCTTTGTGCAATTTTCCAATTATTGGGTGCTTTTATGCAAAAATGCATTGAGGTGCCCCCACCAGTGGATAATTCATAAAGAAATCTATTTTTTTCTTCTCGTGGATTTTTCCGTAATTTTTTGGGATGTGCAACGCGCGCACATCGCCCCGTATATTAAACATATCCTTGCGTTTAATTAATAGAAATTCTAGCCCTCCCAACACCCCCAAGGGAGCCCAAGGCCCATACCAAGGAGAGCATTGACCAAGGTTAAAATATTCCTAGGTCAAACCAACCCTCCCTCACATGTATATAAATACAATTTTTTTCTCTTCTTTTCATTATTGATTTCTAAACCTAAACACTAATTCTCCCAGCCGACCTTCACCCATCTTCCAATTCATTATCATCTTTCCCCTCGCTGTTTTGGCCGCCACCCCTACCGGAGTCTCGCCGGAGTATCAACCGTGTCCGCCTGTACCACGCCTCATCGCCGTCTGCACAGTCCTCGACCCCGCCGTCTCCTCCCTGAGCAACAAAAAGTCAACCCCGAGCCTCGTCGAAGGACCTCCCAACCACGGCTACTCCTTCTCCGTTCTTCTCCTCCCCATCAGCCATGAGCCATCGCCTCCTCCCCGAGCGTCGAACAGCCACCCGACCTCGATCCCCTGCGTTAACACCGACCTTCCCCGAGTTCCTGTTTACTGTCTCCCCCATCCGTCCCTTCGCCGGAGTTCATCATTCTCCGACCCGAGCCTCGCCCAGCCGACCACCCAGCCACCCGTCGTCCTCCTCCAGCAACCTGACGAACCACCATACTCTTCCTCTCTTCTCCGGCCAACTGAGCTCGCCTGAGCGGACACCCGACTCACCCTCGTCGTCCTCCTCCTTTCTCGCCCTCTTCCCGCTGTCCTCCTCCTATTTCTTCTATGGATCACTACTGCTTCTCCAGAGAAAACTCCAACTTCCGAGTCCACTGCTCTCCGCTTTTTCCAACTCGAAGGATCAGTGCGCGGAAGGCCGAGTATAAGCCGGGGCCCCTGGATGATCTGCTGCTCAATTTCTTCAGGCAGAAAATGGTGGAGCTGTAGGAGGTTGGTTGGGACTCTGAGAATCCTGGATATGATGGACTGAAGGAAGTTATAAATCGCCTTATGGTGAAGGGAAAAAGTAACCTGGAAACTGAACATTCTGCGGTTCGGGTACTAAAGTCTTTGTTTCCCCTAATCCTGCTTGTTCTTTTTAAGATGCTGATAGCACCAATAGGTCAGGAAAAAATAGCATCCGTGATGGTTGCAAGAGCAACTGCACTTTCATGTCAGTGGCTGATAGGCCCATGCTCAGTTAACTCTGTCAATCTACCTGATGGTTCCTCTTGTAACTGTGGGGTGTTTGTAGAAAAGTGCAAGTATCTGGAAGAAAGTAAATATGTGGGAATTTGTATCAACACATGTAAGCTACCAACTCAGACATTCTTCAAAGATTTCATCTGAGTCCCATTGCATATGGAGTCAAATTTCGATGACTATAGCTGCCAGGATGTTGGATTGTTCTGCGTGATTTCTGGAGCAGGTTATTGGTACATTACAGCTTCCTTGCCAGGCAAGTATACCTGGCCATTGTACTGTTATTCCTATTCCATATGTTGCATGCATCTTTATTTTCTGTCCTTAGTTCATATATTTTAACTGTTATATAAACTGCACGCGACGGTGTCGTCGCAATATGCTTTTATTTATGTATTTGCATTGACCTTGTTTATGAGAATACCCCATTATCATGTAGCATCATTAGGTTCATTGGCCGTGACATAGTTGATACACGAGTTGTGAGTCTCATGTAGATCACGGACTTGTGTACAGGGTTTGGCCTCCTGTACGTGTGGGCTGTGCGTTAGGAATAACTGCTGTTAGAAACTTTGCATGCTAGTAGACTTGGCAGTTATTAGAGGTATTATCGTGTAATGTATGTGATATGCTTAGAGCATGGGATAGGAAGAACAATAAGTAAGGCGTGTGGGCTCCGTTGTACTTTTCTTGTGTAACCCGTACGCTCCGCCAGAGATGCGCGGTCATGATAACCACTATATATTATATATTATCAGGTGGGCCTCCGCCGTTCAAAAGACGATGTGCCTTTGTAGGCCCCTGGATCTCTAAGAGAACCATGCCAATCCCATTGTAGCCAGATAGACCACGTGTTGGAAAAGTTGTTCTTAACTGCATTCACTTAGACGGGTAGGCGACCCCTATGGATATTTATTTTAGTACTTTATTGGCATGTGTTTAAGTATCTTGTTATGTCCCTCTGATGACCTGGTTCCCTGCCAGGTGTATCTGTTCTTGAGTATTTGCAGGAGCGCAGATTTGGATGGTTTTATATGCTTCGTAGATGTCTTCTCTTCGAGCCGTGATTGATAGCTGGTATTCTTATATTGGGTTTATTTTGTTATACTCATATTGTATTTGCTCTTATATTCGAGTTTGTAGTAGATTTGTTTCCATCCAACTATCAACCTTAGATACTTCTCCTTGAGATATAGTTTAAAGATACTGGTTATCTATGTATATTTGATTTTCTGTGGATGAGATTTAGATTATACCCTGTGACTTGTGACATATGTTATACCACTTGTGGATTTGATATTCATAATATAGCGTACGTGTGGATTTGGTTTCCATATATTGGAGTTGCCATATCCATGCGGCTGGCATGCTTACGTGTCCTAGTCCTATGTATTTTGGGACTAGGGCGTGACATATTTTTGTGGTGGCCCATGCAGGTCGAGAGCATATTGTCTCGGTTATATTACTGTACCGAACAAGCCTGCACCTAGGAATAGAGTATAGGATCTCATCCACAATTGACTATGATTTATCTTCTTCCTATCTGTTCTATTTGAACAATTGTATCCTGCTTGATTCCTGTACTTCTCTAATAGTTCTTTGAGTATAGCCCTCTGCTAGAATATGGGAACCCCTATTATTAGGATGATAATTAGGGTAGCACACCTACTAAGAATACAACGAGAATATAAACACACCACTAAGTTTGAAATATCTAGTGAACCCTAGAATTCCTTATCTCTAGAATTGGTTTACCATTACCCCTGATGTATTATGAGGACCTGTAAGTAGTATAGATACAACTAGAGTTAGTTAAAAGTCTTACCATGATGTTTGACCCTAGTATTGAGGAACCAATAGAAACTAAAATTTAGAATTAGGACTGAACCTAACCTTCATAGTTAGATAATATTAGAACTGTAAACTTATATCATTGTCTTGTTATTAGTAGACAGCACCCTAGCAAGCTTAGAGGAATATAATCAACACTTCTCCCTTGATCATAACCCTAACATGGCAACTAGCATACCACTCTCCTTGGAAAACCATGATGTTATCTATAGCCTCTCTATTTTATTTTATATATTATTCCCCTGAAACCCTAGCGCTCGCTATTTGTGCGACGACTAATCATATTTTCTCTTCTTCATCTTTTAACTCGTGCCACCTGCCACCTCTGATCGTAGACCAAGTGATTATACTCTACGATAGGATATATAGTTTGCTATAGTCATGGTTGTAATCTTGAATTTTGAATTGTGTACCTTGTAGTTAGAACCTGATAGTTGAGTGTTCAATTAGATTATGACGATTACCCCTAGTTGTAGACCACATAATTTGTACCCCCACCTCAATACAAGTTAGATCCCTTTCCCTTTAAATGGCTAGTAACTCTCCTATCCCTACGATTGACACATGTTCTATGAGCACTGTGACTAAGGCTTAAGATGACCATGACCTATATAATAGGATACTCTAATAAGCACGAAGACCCCTTCTTGTAAACCTTAATAGGAATTCCTACATTTTCTTTAAGGCATTAGCGTATTAATTTATTATTCTAAGTTGAGTAATATGCCTCGCCACCTAGTATCACACAGTCCTCTTAACCCATTGGTGAAGTATAACCAAATGACACCGACTTTAGACTTGCATAAGAAGATAACATTTAGACTATAGAAATGGAAGGCCCTATCCCTATTTGGTCGACTAACAACTTAGACAAGGAGGTTGTATGATAACTGTAGAGATTGTAGAGTCTTTTATTATTATTGCTTATGTTGTTTTTGCTTTTGCGAACTTGAATTATTTTGTAACTTCTCTCATCATAATCCAGCGTTATATTTTCTGTGCTACCTTGAATTATGCTGCTATTATAGCCTAGTTTTTGCAAGCTTAATCTTATATCGAGCTTGATCATGATATTGTATTATTGGGGACGCCTACTAGTACATTGTCTAATCAAAATCTGTGTATTAAGGTCTAGCTAACCTTAGTACATTTGGTTCGCCCTTCGTAATACTACTTTACGTGGATTGAGATATATAGTGATTAGTAGACGAATGTACTTGCCCTCTAGACATGTCTGAGCGTATCGTATCGGCTATATGATTGTACTAATACGAGCATACGAACGAAGAATTACCAAAATAGGATTTCAATCCACAACTGCTTTAACAAATCCTATTTGAATTCTTTAAACTCCTTGATCCCGATACTTCTATTCTATTACCCCTCCTTGAACTCTTTACCATTGTTTTTCATCTTTCCTTATTTCGAAAAGATGAAACCTCGTGCTTGGAGATAAGTGATACACTGATAGTGCTAGGTACACCCCATAGACCAATCATATGACTTGGTCACCCTCTGTTATAAATGATTAAGGGCATATCATAGATGTTATGTTTGGTGTTAAAAACTTTAAGGATTCAATAACATGACTAAATAATTTGGGACATAGCACTCTTAGATGTATAGCCTTAAATGATAGATGGGTAAATTCTAAGTTGGGTAGAAACTACAATGTTAACTTAAGTAGAATTTCTTAGACTGTAATCAAGTGAGGTTAGATAGAGAAACCCTACCCTAGTTTAATTTCGAGGACGAAATTATTTTAAGTTGGATAGATTGTAAACCCTCTCACCCAAAATTAGGCCTAATTTGCTTAGATAGTGAAATTGGGGCTAGCTTGAGCCAATTAGAATTTAGAACCTGACATTTATTTAATTATGCAATAATTTATATCGTGTAGCGCACCTTACCGTTGCTTCGATAATTGAAGCACTTCACTAGCCGTTGCCTATCTACGAACTTCACAACCTCATCCTAGACATGCCCGCCTACTATTCTGACCCTTGTACAACTTATAATATTGCTCTCTGGTGATATATTTTAGCCGCACAATAAACGTCGCAGACGTTATTTCTTAATTCGATATAAATTCCAATTTTGTACCCTAGTGCGTCCCAATCAAAATTGGGGACACAATCTTGACCATTTTGTGCAAACCGAATTTTATTAATATTCTACACTGTCCCCTCTACACCCCTGACAATTGTGGCCTGCCTAAATTTAATCCCATGTACTCCTAATTAATTCTAGAATATCGTGCGCGTCGATTTAATTAATTAAATTCAATTTTCTGCCTTTGTGCAATTTTTCAATTGTTGGGGGCTTTTATGTAAAAACGCATTGAGGTGCCCCCACCAGTGGACAATTCATAAGGAAATCTATTTTTTCCTTCTCGTAGATTTTTTCGTAATTTTTCGGGATGTGCAACGCGCGCACATCGCCCCGTATATTAAACATATCCTTGCGTTTAATTAATACAAATTCTAGCCCTCCCAACACCCCCAAGGGAGCCCAAGGCCCATACCAAGGAGAGCATTGACCAAGGTTAAAATATTCCTAGGTTAAACTAACCCTCCCTCACATGTATATAAATATAATATTTTTCTCTTCTTTTCATTATTGATTTCTAAACCTAAACACTAATTCTCCCAGCCGACCTTCACCCATCTTCCTATTCATTATCATCTTTCCCCTCGCTGTTTTGGCTGCCACCCCCACCGGAGTCTCGTCGGAGTATCAACCGTGTCCACCTGTACCATGCCTCATCGTCGTCTGCACAGTCCTCGACCCCGCCGTCTCCTCCCTGAGCAGCAAGAAGTCGACCCCGAGCCTCGCCGGAGGACCTCCCAACCACGGCTACTCCTTCTCCGTTCTTCTCCTCCCCATCAGCCACGAGCCGTCGCCTCCTCCCCGAGCGTCGAACAGCCACCCGACCTCGATCCCCTGCGTTAACACCGACCTTCCCCGAGTTCCTGTTCACTGTCTCCCCCATCCATCCCTTCGTCGGAGTTCATCATTCTCTGACCCGACCCGAGCCTCGCCCAACTGACCACCCAGCCACCCGTCGTCCTCCTCCAGCAACCTGATGAACCACCACACTCTCCCTCTCTTCTCCGGCCAACTAAGCTCGCCTGAGCGGACACCCGACTCACCCTCATCGTCCTCCTCCTTTCTCGCCCTCTTCCCGCTATCCTCCTCCTATTTCTCCTATGGATCACTACTGCTTCTCTAGAGGAAACTCCAACTTCCGAGTCCACTGCTCTCCGCTTCTTCCAACTCGAAGGATCAGTGCGCGGAAGGGCGAGTACAAGCCGGGGCCTCTGGATGATCTGCTGCTCAATTTCTTCAGGCAGAAAATGGTGGAGCTGTAGGAGGTTGGTTGGGACTCTGAGAAGCCTGGATATGATGGACTGATGGAAGTTGTAAATCGCCTTATGGTGAAGGGAAAAAGTAACCTGGAAACTGAACATTTTGCGGTTCGGGTACTAAAGTCTTTGTTTCCCCCAATCCTGCTTGTTCTTTTTAAGATGCTGATAGCCCCAATAGGTCAGGGAAAAATAGCATCCGTGATGGTTGCAAGAGCAACTGCACTTTCATGTCAGTGGCTGATGGGCCCATGCTCAGTTAACTCTGTCAATCTACCTGATGGTTCCTCTTGCAATAGTGGGGTGTTTGTAGAAAAGTGCAAGTATCTGGAAGAAAGTAAATATATGGGAATTTGTATCAACACATGTAAGCTACCAACTCAGACATTCTTCAAAGATTTCATGGGAGTCCCATTGCATATGGAGCCAAATTTCGATGACTATAGCTGCCAAGATGTTGGATTGTTCTGCGCGATTTCTGGAGACGTTTATTGGTACATTGCAGCTTCCTTACCAGGCAAGTATACCTTGCCATTGTACTATTATTCATATTCCATATGTTGTATGCATCTTTATTTTCTGTCCTTAGTTCATATATTTTAACTGTTATATAAACTGCGCGCGACGGTGTCGTCGCAATATGCTTTTATTTATGTATTTGCATTGACCTTGTTTATGAGACTACCCCATTATCATGTAGCATCATTAGGTTCATTGGCCGTGACATAGTTGATACACGAGTTGTGAGTCTCATGTAGATCACGGACTTGCGTGCAGGGTTTGGCCTCCTGTACGTGTGGGCCGTGCATTAGGAATAACTGCTGTTAGAAACTTTGCATGCTAGTAGACTTGACAGTTATTAGAGGTATTATCGTGTCATGGATGTGACATGCTTAGAGCATGGGGTGTGGAGAACAACAAGTAAGGCGTATGGGCTCCGTTGCACTTTCCTTGTGTAACCCGTACGCTCCGCCGGAGATGCGCGGTCATGATGACCACTATATATTATATATTATCAGGCGGGCCTCCGCCGTTCAAAAGACGACGTGGCTTGGTAGGCCCCTGGATCTCCAAGAGAACCCTGCCAATCCTATTTTAGCCAGATAGCCCACGCGTTGGGAAAATTTTTCTTAACTGCATTCACTTAGACGGGTAGGCGATCCCTTTGGATATTTATTTCAGTACTTTATTGGCATATGTTTAAGTATCTTGTTATGTCCCTCTGAGGACCTGGTCCCCTGCCAGGTGTATCTGTTCTTGAGAATTTATAGGAGCGCAGATTTGGATGGTTCTATATGCTTCGTGGATGTCTTCTCTTCGAGCCGTGATTGATAGCTGGTATTCTTATATTGGGTTTATTGTGTTTGTAAACTCCCTCACCCAAAATAGGTATTTTGTGTAAATTTTATATTATTATATTTATTATAAATGTTGAATTTATTTACAGTATTCTCTTAGTTAATTAGAAAATAAATTTTTTTAGTATATTTACTTATATAAATATTTATTTAGAATTATTTTTAGGCTATTTTAGATTATTGGGATTTTTTCATAATTTTTAGTTAATTAAAAACTAGTAACACTAATTTTCTAGGACTTTGAAGAATTTATTTTATGTTCAAACTTAATTAAAAATATCCCAAACTTATATTTTAGGTTCTAAATAATAAAATATATTTTCTAGAATTTTTTGGAAATTTTCTGATTATTTTTAGCATTTATTTTGAGTTAATTATGAAAAAACTGAATTAAAAACTAATTTCTGAAAAAGAAAACCCAAAAAGTAATTAATTCTGCCCAGTCAGCAAACAGTGGGCCCACCTGTCAGCCTCCCGCAACGAACAGTGCCGGGCCCGCCTGTCAGTGACCGCGGGGTGGGTGTGAGCCGAGCCGAGCCGACCTCGAGCCGAGCCGAGTCAGAGTTCGACTTGGACTCAGCTGAGCCGAGCCGCGTCAAACCATGATCGTCCAATTTGTGCGGAGCTGCACGGATGGCTGACACGTGTCAATTCCGAGCCGTGGCTGCACTCTCTCTCTCCTCTCTATATATAATAGTTTAAGTTATTTTCTAGGGTTTTTCTTGAGCCAATTTTTGGAGAATTGCCATCTAGAGTTCCTTCATTTTTCAGAAGCTATTGCGCATAGCTCCGGACTCCAAACGAGGCCTAGTTATTTGTGTTAGAATGATATTGAGGTTACATTTCTGATTATATAAATTGTTTTACGAAATTATGAGTATTAAATTCTGGAAAATTCGTAGAGCACAGCATATCCGAAAATAGACGTGTTTTGATTTTTTATATGTTTCGGGAGAACCATGAATCAGAATCCTGAACCGTTTAAAGTTTCGGAAAGATAATGTCTAGATAATTGACATATATTTTTCTCAAAATTTAATTCGAAGTATTTATATACTGTTAATTCTGTAGAACTTCTAGGTTAGAATTTAACCATCGGTGCATAATACAAAATTTGTATGTGCCTTAATTCCCAAACGAATTTAAATTCGGACGAGCCGTAAATTCTAGCATGTTTTTGACACTGAAACCTACAGGAAATCATGCATGAAAGTTGAGTTTGTGTTGGTTGACTTTTTGGTCAACAGATCGCCCCAGTTTGCGTGCCATGAGTCACGAGTTGATAAAATTCAGTTTCTTTGGAAAAAATTTAGGAATTAAGATAAAAATCAGAATAATAAGATTAAAATAGGATTTTAGAGTAATTATTCCAGAATTAAATAAATTAAAATAAATTATCTTTTCACGTGATAAATTTGTAATACATAGGCTATTTGGACTGTGACTTGGACTCTGATTCATACCAACAGCAGGACCCCAGGTGAGTACATTCTCTGACAGTATTCCAGTAGGACATAGTATTTAGCCACCACGGTTAGTTTACATCAGACCCTGAGTCGGAGAACCCAACGCGCGTTCGTACATTTACATGTACGCAAATATTATTCACTTTGGTATATATAATTATGTACGTAAATACTATATGTATTCCAATAATTATATAAATAAATTGATGGTTATATTATTATATAGTTATATGAATATATATGTAAGTAAATGCTAATTGATAATTATGACTAAATATTCAGATTGTACGACCCTAGGACACCGTAGACTATCCCATACTTACCTTGACCATGTTGACCCTAAGAACTTGTGAATTTGTCCGCCTTGCGTACATTAACGTACTGGCATAGACACCTGTCAGTTGACTGATTGATTTCGTACAGTACTTGAAGACGCGACACCCGCGTAATTCAACGCGTAATTGACCGTGTTAGATGACTAGTGTTACCCCTAGCAAACCCCCTGAGTCCAGTGTAAATGTGGTTGTGTATGTGCTAGTGTAAAGACTAATGATTCTATTGTATTATATTTATGTGTACATAGGATATTGGATTTGTTCTGCGCGATTTCTGGAGCAAATTATTGGTACATTGCAGCTTCCTTGCCAGGCAAGTATACCTTGCCATTGTACTATTATTTATATTCCATATGTTGCATGCATCTTTATTTCTGTCTTTCGTTTATATATTTTAACTGTTATATAAAATGCGCACGACGGTGTCGTCGCGGTATATTTTTATTTATGTATTTGCATTGACCTTGTTTATGAGACTACCCCATTATCATGTAGCATCATTAGGTTCATTGGCCGTGACACAGTTGTTACACGAGTTGTGAGTCTCATGTAGATCACGGACTTGCGTACAGGTTTGGCCTCCTGTACGTGTGGGTCGTGCGTTAGGAATAACTGCTGTTAGAAACTTTGCATGCTAGTAGACTTAGCAGTTATTAGAGGTCTAGGGACATAGCTTATTGTAGTACGGTGGTCCCATCCTTGTCCTTGTTTGGTTGCAGGATTGGGCTAGGGTACTAAGAATAGGCTATGAACCAAATCATGTCATGGATGTGACATGCTTACAGCATGGGGTGGGAAGAACAACAAGTACCGCATTTGAGCTCCTTTACACTTTTCCTTCTGCAACCCGGAAGCTCCGCTGGAGATACGGGCGGTGATGACCCCTAAACTACTTGGCGGGCCTCCGTCGTTCAAAAGACGACGTGCCTTTGAGGCCCCTGGTTCTCCGAGAGAGTCATGCCAATCCCAGTTTTTAGCCAGATAGCTCACTTGTTGGGAAAGTTGTTCTTAACTGCATTCACTTAGACGGTTAGGCGACCCCTTTGGATATTTATTTCAGTACTTTATTGGCATGTGTTTAAGTATCTTGTTATGTCCCTCTGAGGACCTGGTCCCCTGTCAGGTGTATCTGTTTTTGAGTATTTGCAGGATCGCAGATTTGGATGGTTCTATATGCTTCGTGGATGTATTCTCTTCGAGCCGTGGTTGATAGCTGGTATTCTTATATTGTGTTATTGTGTTGTACTCATATTGTATTTGCTCTTATATTCGGGTTGGTAGTGGATTTGTTTCCATCCAACTACCATCCTTAGATACTTATATTGATATCTAGTTTCATAGATACTGGTTATTTATTTATATTTGATTTTATGTGGATGAGATTTAGATTATACCCTGTGACTTGTGATAGATTTATACCATGTGTGTATTTGATATTCATATTACAGCATACGTATGGATTTGGTTTCCATATATTGGAGTTGCCATATCCATGCGGCTGGCATGCTTACGTGTTCCTAGTCCTAAGTATTTTGGGACTGGGGCGTGACATGTTTTTGTGGTGGCCCATACAGGTCGAGAGCATATTGTCTCGGTTACGTTACTGTACCGAGCAAGCCTGCACCTAGGACTAGAGTATAGGATCTCATCCACAATTGACTATGATTCAACTTTCTCCTATCTGTTCTATTTGAACAATTGTATCCTGCTTGATTCATGTGCTTCCCTAACAGTTCTTTGAATATAGCCTTCTGCTAGAATATAGGAACCCCTGTTATTAGGATAATAATTATGGTAGCACACCTATTACGAATACAACGAGAATATAGACACACCACTAAGATTAGAATGTCTGGTGAACCCTAGAATTCCTTATCTTTAGATTAGTATACCATTACTCCTGATGTATTATGAAGACTTGAGAGTAGTATAGACACTACTAGAGCTAGTTAGAAGTTTACCATAATGTTTGACCCTAGTATTGAGGAACCAATAGAAAACCAAAATTTAATATTAGGACTGAACCTAACCTTCACAGTTATATAAGTATTGGAGAACTATAAATTTAGATTCTTGTCTTGAGATAAGCATGTAGTACCTTAAAAAGCCAAGAGCAATGCATAAAATATTTTCCTAATCATACCTCAAACACAGAGACTAGCATACCCCTTTCCCTTGGAAAACCATGATGCTATCTAGAGTCCTCCATTTAATTTCATATATTTGTTCCTCTGAAACCCTAGCGCTCGCTATTTGTGTGACGACTAATCATGTTTTCTCTTCTTCATCTTTTAACTTGTGTCACCTGGCACCTCTGATCATAGACCAAGTGATTATACTCTACGATAGGATATATAGTTTGCTATAGTCATAGTTGTAATCTTGGATTTTGAATTATGTACCTTGTAGCTAGAACCTGATAGTTGAGTTATTCAATTAGATTGCGATGATTACCCCTAGTTGTAGACCACGTAATTTGTACCCCCACCTCGATACAAGTTAGATCCCTTTCCCCTTAATGGCTAGTAACTCTTCTATTCTTACTATTAATACATGTTCTATGAGCACTATGATTAAGACTTAAGGTGACCCTCACCTATATAATGCAATAAGAGACCCTAATAAGTACCAAGATCTTTCCTCATATACCCTAATAAAAGTTTCTGTTCTATGTACATGTGCAAGGTTATTTTTGTAGGATCCTCTTAAGACTGTCACAGTACTAGTTTAATTCTTTTAAGTTGGGTAGTATGCCTCACAACCTAGTATCACATAGTCCACTTGATCCATCGAGGTAGTGTAACTGAATGACATTAATTGTATGCTAGCATTAGACGACAGTGTTTATTCAGACGGTAGAATTTAGAGGTCCATGCCCTATTTGGTCGACTAGCGACTCAGACAAGGAGGTTGTATGATAACTGTATAGATTATAGAGTCTTTTGTTATTATTGCTTATGTTGTTTTTGTTTTTGCAAACTTGAATTATTTGTAACTTCTCTCATCATAATCCAGCGTTATATTTTCTATGCTACCTCGAATTATGCTGCTATTATAGCCTAGTTTTTGCAAGCTTATTCTTTATCGAGCTTGTTCATGACATATGTATTATTGGGTATACACACTAATACATTTCAGAATCAGTGTATTAAGGTCTAGCTAACCTTAGTGTGCTTGATTCGCCCTTCGCATAACTACTTTATGTGGATTGAGATATATAGTGATTAGTAGACGAATGTACTTTCCCTCTAGACATGTCTGACATATCGTATCGGTTACATAACTATACTAATACGAGCATGCGAACAAAGAATTACCAAATTAGGATTTCAATCCACAACTGCTTTGACAATTCCCATTGAATTATTTAAACGCCTTGATCCCGATACTTCTATTCTATTACCTCTCCCTTGAACTCTTTATTATTGATCTCCGTCTTCCCTTATTTCAGAAAGACGAAACCTCGTGCTTCGTATAAGTTTGATACACAGAGAGTACTAGATATATCCCATAGGCCGATCACATACTTGAGGATTATTCTTTCGTAATTAAGGACATATCATATATGACGGCGTTGAAGTTTTGAGGATTGAATGACATGAGTAAATAAATTAAGGAATATTTTTCTTAAAGTATATAGCCTTCTGTGATAGATGGGTAAATTCTAAGTTGGGTAGCAGTGCATTGGAAACTCGAGAGGAATTTCTTTTAGATTGTGATCGAGTAAGATTAGATTGCGAGAGGTTCAAGCCATTTTAATTTTGAGAATTTTAGAAGAATGACTAAGATGATGAGGATTAATAAATTTTAAAAATCTTGATATTGAGGACCCAATATTTATACCTTAAGTACATAATTTAAATTTTTGAGTATTGAAGGTAAAATCATCAATTTGAATTTGAAGGATAAATATATAATTTTAGACTTGAACATTGGTGGACTGCATTTAAATTATTTTTCAATTTGATGATTTAAATTAAGAATTAAAATTTGATGGTTGGACTACCTATTTGAAATATTGAGGATGTGAATAGAATTTAAAAAGTTGAAGAATACAAAAAAAATTTATAAGTGAAAATAGGAATAATATTGGACTCGAATTACTTCTAGAGGAGATTATGATCGTTGGAGATCGTGAGGTAAAATTTGATATGGGTTTTTTAAATCTTGAAGATATTATATGGTACCAATTTAAATTTGGATATTGATGATTTGGAAAAGTGAGAAGAGATTACAATAGGTTAAATTTTGATTTGAACAATGATTATCTTAATTTTGAAATGATCGCGATAGATTTGAATAGATTTTGTTATTTAAATTTTTGGAAGAGATTGCGATTGACGTACCTTATGTACGAATGTGAAGGATTTAACAAATTATGCCTTATTTTAATTTCGAGGACGAAATTGTTTTAAGTTGGGTAGATTGTAAACTCTCTCACCCAAAATAGGTATTTTGTGTATATTTTATATTATTATATTTATTATAAATATTGAATTTATTTAGAGTATTCTCTTAGTTAATTAGAAAATAAATTTTTTTAGTATATTTACTTATATAAATATTTATTTAGAATTATTTTTAGGCTATTTTAGATTATTGGGATTTTTCCATAATTTTTAGTTAATTAAAAACTAGTAACACTAATTTTTTAGGACTTTGAATAATTTATTTTATGTCCAAACTTAATTAAAAATATCCCAAACTTATATTTTAGGTTATAAATAATAAAATATATTTCCTAGAATTTTTTGGAATTTTTTTGATTATTTTTAGCATTTATTTTGAGTTAATTATAAAAAACTGAATTAAAAACTAATTTCTAAAAAAGAAAACCCAAAAAGTAATTAATTCTGCCCAGTCAGCAAACAGTGGGCCCACCTGTCAGCCTCCCGCAGCGAACAGTGCCGGGCCCGCCTGTCAGTGACCGCGGGGTGGGTGCGAGCCGAGCTGAGCCGAGCCGAGTCAGAGTTCGACTCGGACTCAGTTGAGCCGAGCCGCGTCAAACCATGATCGTCCGATTTGGGCGGGGCTACACGGATGGATGACACGTGTCAACTCCGAGCCGCGGCTGCATTCTCTCTCCTCTATATATATAATAGTTTAAGTTATTTTCTAGGGTTTTTCTTGAGCCAATTTTTAGAGAATTGCCATCTAGGGTTCCTTCATCTTCTAGAAGCCATTGCGCATAGCTTCGGACTCCAAATAAGACCTAGTTTTTTGTGTTAGAACGATATTGAGATTAGATTTCTAATTATATAAATTATTTTACGAAATTATGAGTATTAAATTCTGAAAAATTCATAGAGCACAGCATGTCTGAAAATAGATGTGTTTCGATGTTTTCGCGATTTCGGGAGAACCAGGAATCAGAATCATGATCCGTTTGAAGTTTTGGAAAGCTAATATCTAGATAATTGACATATGTTTTTTCCAGAATTTATTTCGAAGTATTTATATACTGTTAATTCTATAGAACTTCTAGGTTAGAATTTAACCATCGGTGCACAATACAAAATTTGTATGTGCCATAATTCCCAAACGAATTTGAATTCGGAAGAGCCATAAATTCCAGCATGCTTTTGACGCTGAAACCTACAGGAAATCATGCATGAAAGTTGAGTTTGTGTCGGTTGACTTTTCGATCAACAGATTGCCTCGATTTGTGTGCCATGAGTCTCGAGTTGATAAAATTTAGTTTCTTTGGACAAAATTTAGGATTTAATATAAAAATCAGAATAATAAGATTAAAATAGGATTTAGAGTAATTATTTCAGAATTAAATAAATTAAAATAAATTATCTTTTGACGTGATAAATTTGTAATACATAGGCTATTTGGACTGTGACTTGGACTCTGATTCATACCAGCAGCAGGACCCCAGACGAGTACATTCTCTGACAGTGTTCCAGTAGGACAAAGTATTTAGCCACCACGGTTAGTTTACATCAGACCCTGAGTCGGAGAACCCAACTCGCGTTCGTACATTTACATGTACGCAAATATTATTCAGTTTGGTATATATATTTATGTACGTAATTACTATATATATTCCAATAATTATGTAAATAAATTGATGGTTATATTATTATATAGTTATATGAATATATATGTAAGTAAATGCTAATTGATAATTATGACTAAATATTTAGACTGTACGACCCTAGGACACCGTGGACTATCCCAAACTTACTTTGACCATGTTGACCCTAAGAACTTATAAATTTGTCCGCCTTGCGTACATTAACGTACTGGCATAGACACCTGTCAGTTGGCTGACTGATTTCGTATAGTACTTGAAGACGCGATACCCGCGTAATTCAACGCATAATTGATCATGTTAGATGACTAGTGTTGCCCCTAGTATACCCCCTGAGTCCAGTGTAAATGTGGTTGTGTATGTGCTAGTGTAAAGACTAATGATTCTATTGTATTATATTTATGTGTACATAGGATATTGGATTTGTTCTGCGCAATTTCTGGAGCAGATTATTGGTACATTGCAGCTTCCTTGCCAGGCAAGTATACCTTGCCATTGTACTGTTATTTATATTCCATATGTTGCATGCATATTTATTTCTGTCTTTAGTTCATATATTTTAACTGTTATATAAAATACGCGCGATGGTGTCATCGCGGTATATTTTTATTTATGTATTTGCATTGACCTTGTTTATGAGACTACCCCATTATCATGTAGCATCATTAGGTTCATTGGCCGTGACACAGTTATTACACGAGTTGTGAGTCTCATGTAGATCACGAACTTGCGTGCAGGTTTGGCCTCCTGTACTTGTGGGCCGTGCGTTAGGAATAACTGCTATTAGAAACTTTGCATGCTAGTAGACTTAGCAGTTATTAGAGGTCTAGGGACATAGCTTACTGTAGTACGGTGGTCCCATCCTTGTCCTTATTTGGTTGCACGATTGGGCTAGGGTACTAAGAATAGGCTATGAACCAAATTATGTCATGGATGTGACATGCTTACAGCATGGGGTGGGGAGAACAACAAGTACCGCATTTGAGCTCCTTTATACTTTTCTTTCTGTAACCCGAAAGCTCCGCTGGAGATACGGGCGGTGATGACCCCTATACTACTTGGCGGGCCTCCGCCGTTCAAAAGATGACATGCCTTTGAGGCCCCTGGTTCTCCGAGAGAGTCATGCCAATCCCAATTTTCAGCCAGATAGCTCACTTGTGGGAAAAGTTGTTCTTAACTGCATTCACTTAGACGGTTAGGCGACCCCTTTGGATATTTATTTTAGTACTTTTTGGCATGTGTTTAAGTATCTTGTTATGTCCCTCTGAGGTCCTGGTCCCCTGCCAGGTGTATCTGTTCTTCAGTGTTTGTAGGAGCGCAGATTTGGATGGTTCTATATGCTTCGTGGATGTATTCTCTTCGAGCCGTGGTTGATAGCTGGTATTCTTATATTGAGTTATTGTGTTGTACTCATATTATATTTTCTCTTATATTCGGGTTGGTAGTAGATTTGTTTCTATCCAACTATCATCCTTAGATACTTATATTGATATCTAGTTTCATAGATACTGGTTATTTATTTATATTTGATTTTTTGTGGATGAGATTTAGATTATACCCTGTGACTTGTGATAGATTTATACCATATGTGAATTTGATATTCATATTATAGCGTACGTATGGATTTGGTTTCCATATATTGGAGTTGCCATATCCATGCGGCTGGCATGCTTACGTGTTCCTAGTCCTAAGTATTTTGGGACTGGGGCATGACAGTATTGTACTCATATTGTATTTGCTTTTATATTCGTGTTGGTAGTGGATTTGTTTCCATCCAACTATCAACCTTAGATTTTTTCATTGAGATATAGTTCATAGATACTGGTTATCTATTTATATTTGATTTTTTGTGGATGAGATTTAGATTATACCCTGTGACTTGTGACATATGTTATACCACTTGTGGATTTGATATTCATAATACATCGTACGTGTGGATTTGGTTTCCATATATTGGAGTTGCCATATCCATGCGGCTGGCATGCTTACGTGTCCTAGTCCTATGTATTTTGGGACTGGGACGTGACAACTTTGCTCCTTTCCTGACTGGATATATTTTTCTCAGATGACACTAAGGAGTGGTATCCCACTCACTACAGGCCTTAGGATTTAGTTGGCTTAGAGTCAGAGACTTTGACTCAGGAGGATCTCATCCCGGTTGAGACAGACGACCCAGTACTTGTAGCTCAATAGATAGGTTTTGTATTGGATTTATCTCCAACATTTTGATATTAGCATTTCTTATATTAGATGACTCATTGGATATTACTTTATCTCGTGAGTTTTATTTGACTCTTCAGTTCTTTATATCATATTCGTATGATTGTTCCATCTTATAGATATGAGATTGAGTATTCATATTTTATTGGTGGCATTATATATCTCGATGATCATTATTACTAGATAGATAGTTTACCCAAACAACGCTCTACCGTCGATGCTGCGACGTAGGCTGGACGTTGTTCACTACTCGTGTCCCTACACTGGGTGCGGGTCATGACAGGCCCTGCTGGGCTCCTCGCTGTTGCCTTCCTCGAACACATTGTTATGGCCTTTGCTGGCCCTGCTGCTGATTTTGTTGCTGTTGGTACATCTGAGCTTGCGTCGGTAGCGGACGCTGAGCTAATGGTCTCACTGCTATTTCTGGCCTTTTCTGCTGGACTACCCCTGATGCTGGCAGCGTTGGTAACTGTTGGACTGGCCCTCCTAGCCTTTATATCATCGGACAATTGGCAATCCGGTGATCTGGACTGCCATATCTCATACACAACCCATTGGCTGCCTTATACACATCCCTAATGTAGCCTCCCTTTCCACAGTAAGTACAACCCACCGGTGCTCCCTGGCGCTGTTATTGTTGTTGCTGTCTCAACTGCTTCCGAGCCGGTACTATCACCGTCAAAACTACTGCCCTCCTCGGTGTTGAATCATAGATGCAAACGATAGGTGATGGTGCTGACGTTTGAGGTACACCTTCACCTCCTCCTCTACTCTGAGCATGAGACTTCTTCTAGCCTCCTGTCCTTGCTAATAACCTTTACATGGTAAGCTCGTACCTCCGAGCTTCTATCAGTACTTCTTCATAAGTCTGGTAATCGTGCCCCTCTACCAGTAATAGAATCTCTAGATAAAGTCCTTGCTGGAACCTTATTATTCTATTCGACTCTGTAGCTACCATAGTCAGAGTGAATCTACTCAGCCTACAAAACTTGGCTGTATATCCATCCACAGTCCTACGGCCTGCTTGAGACCGATAAATCTCTATTAGAGCCCATACCGCGCTACGACTCCAAAATATTTAGCCAAGAATCGAGTCCTAAAACTGTACCAAGAGATAGGATGCCTCAAGCCAACCTCCACTGATGCCCATAAATCATGGGCAAGGTCTTGAAGCTGCAGTTGGACCTGGTCAACTTGTTCATCGACCGGGATATTCACTATCACCAGAATAACCTCGATATCTTGTAACCATGCTTCTTCTGTGATGGCGTCCTCCGTGCCATCGAAGTACCTTAGGTTAAGTAGGCAAAATCTAACCGAAGCCCCCGAATTAGTCCTTCCACCTCTCTCCAAGGCCGTCTATAAGCCCTGACTCTAAAAGATATTCTGCTCTTTTGTTGAAACTTTTGATGTTGCTACACTGCCATTTGATGCTGCTTTGTAGCCATAATTTCCCAGAGGATCTCTAGTAATGTCGGGGTATCAAGTACCGCTGGTACTGTTGGTACTATTAGGGGTACGGAGATCTCATGGGTTGGTTCATCAACATGCCCAACTTCTAGTTCTACTACGCCAGTTTGCTCAACTACTGGCTCTATCTGGATCTGAGTTTGAGCAGGTGCTACTTTTCATTGTTGTCTAGGGGAACCTTGTCCTGCCATGCTTGATGCTCCAGCAACTGAAGAAGCCCTAGATAAAAGGATAATAAATATCAAGAACATGATGGGAAGGGTCAAGGAGGCGAGCAGTTTGAATAGTTCAAGCATTGTTATTAAGAAAGATGAAGCAAGATATCAAAGGGGATGTATTTGATTGAGATTCCTATGACCGTAATATCCCACAACTCTAAAAACACAAACCTGCTTGGGCTACCACTAAAACCTTGTCATGTTCCAGTACCAGAATACAGAGACGGACATGGCCAGCTCCCCCGTACAAGGTATAAAATGTCGTACGGCGGTCACGATTGTAACTAGACAAGGGGGTACATACTACAAGAAAGTCACTTAGGGTCACACAACACATCTATTGTCTCAATCAGTCAAGTAAGGATAGTAAATATAGAACATGTATGACAAGGGAGTAAGATATCCCAAACGTCCTGCCATAATATTCTAGAACCCAGTTGTGCAAAATAAAAAATCTGCTAGAGTAAAAAAAGTATATGACCATGATCAGCTGCAGTCTAATTAATTACAATCATGTAAGGAAACTATTTGTCCAGTTTTATGACTAACAAGTGCCGGTGGGTAAACGCCCAAAAGAGTAAAATATGCGATAGCAAACAGGGAAGAAGAAACCCACTCGTTTTCCTCAGCGGCCATTCGTCTAGTGCGCACCATTGTTTAGGGATAAGTACGTTTGATCCTCGATTGTTGGCTCTAAACCTGGCCATGCAAAACCAGTGGTGTTAGACCCTAAATAGCAAGTACCATAAAGGAAGCACGAATGAATAAATAAAACTAGAAAGAATAAACATATATATATATATATATATATATATATATATATATATATATATATATATATATATATATATAGTCCTATATCGTAGTTTTGGTTTATAGCCTATCGTGATACAACAATCTAACCCTACAACCAAACAAGGACAATGGTTAGACCATCGCACCATGATAGTCCTTGTCCCTAAACTATTTAATAGTAGGTACAATGCACAATCATGTTCAGATACATAATCAGCCAATCACTTGTATGACTTACTAGGTGGAGTCTGGTTTATCCCAGAAATATTATACATATAATAGGAATCCCCAGGTCAAACCATATTCTAGCAGAGGTTCACCGAGCCATGAATCACCGCGTAGCACATAATAGTATGCAACATCCCTCGGAAGGCCACCGTACTAAGATCGCATAGAATATATAGTATAATATAATAATCGGATATTGCCATCCACTAATAAGTATTTAAACAATATCCATGGGGGCCAGCCTTCACTCCCCATATTATGATTGAGGTTGGCTAGTTAAGCATGATTTCGGATTTCGTCCCTCTCAATGCTCTACATATTTTAGTTGCCTAGCTAACCCTACGGTTAGCTGGAATCACATGGCATTGTCACATGTTACTCCCCTTATATGTCGTACCGTAGTACGGGCACGCTAGATATGAATCTACTTTATTATTTTATAGTTCAATTTATATTCACCCCAATGTGATGCAACAGTCAAACAAATCCTAGCCACGCTTGGTTATTGACCAACTATCATGTCCATGTTGGAGGAATTGTATCATAACACATGTCGCTTAGTACGTAGGCACACCTTAGTGTGAAACATGTAATATAATCACGTAGAAGCACTTAGCACGTAGGAACACATAGCACGTAGTAAGTGTATCAGTAGGATACCAATAGTCAAGTCAAGTTACCAATTATTGGTAAATCAAATGGGTTCTAGCATATAGTCAGGTCTAATACATGGTCACTTAGCTCACATACGTTAGCAATCATTAAAATCACACATGGAATCACAAAAATTCAATAAAGCATCTAAATGAAGCAAAATAGTAAAACGTGCACATAGGCCATATGAGGATCAGGGACGCATAGAGTTAGTGCAACATAGGACATGTGCCACATAGGAAGTCAGCCTCATATGGATCGGTGCCGCATGGAAAGTCGGCCGCATCTGGGTCGGTGTCACATGGAAAGTCGGTCGCATATGGCAAGGCAAAGTCCACTCCTTAGGACAAGTATTGAGTGACGTGCATTTAATATGTATCAGAGAAGTGACTGAAGTGATGGGTGCGACCATCCATAAAGTGTGTCAGAAATAAAAAGACAAACTCATAGAAAAATCTACAAGAGTGAAACATGGTTATGCGTCTACAAGAGAAGAGGCACATAGTCGCTACCGCATGCTATGCTTGCCACATAGTTGTTTCTTAGACTTAGCGAATTTCTCATTCGTTCAACGAGTAAAACACAAGGAGTTTTGTTACTTAGCTCCAGAATATTTTTTGTAATGGTCAGTCATGCTTCCAATAATATAGGCACATGATGGTCGGCGATGCGACAAAGAGTCCAACCGCATAAGGATCTTGCCGTATGGAAGTCTCAGCGCTGGACGTATGAGAACTTCGTCCTCTCTAGACAGCAAGTTCAGCCATGACGGAAAAGCTCCAAAATCCAAAAATTATTTTCTCTATAAATCTTTATTTAAACTCCAAATCAAGTAAACCAAAAGCCAAAACGCTTGAAATAGAATGCTCTATCAACCACAAAAACTAATTTTTATAAAATACTATGTTTTAGTAGATCAAAACCAAGAAAAAACTTTTAGAACCAATGAAAAATCTTAACAAAAAAATATAGATCTACACGAATCTATCCATCAAAAATCGAAAACTTCAAATATTAAAAGTTTTTAGAATCATAACGTACACATAATAGACTAATAAAATGCAAGTAAAGAGAAAGAACTAAAATTAAAGAGTTTTTCTATGTCATGCAAGGTGTACTTCCCTAGAAATAAAAGGAGGAGAAAAATAAGAGAAATGAGGGAAGAGAGAGAAATAAGTTAGCTTATATATCTAGGGTTTGAGGTTTAGATTATGGGTTCAACTCATGACCAAAATAATCCAATAATTAAAATATGAGTCTAATTGAATCAAAGAATGGGTCTAGTCTCCATGACATATAACCTAATTAACATAAAATAAATAAATAACATAGGGAGAAAAAAAATACGTTCTAAATATGTATATCGGGATGAGGTGTGACAATAAAGGTACCCCGAGATATGGTCATGGCTATCTAAAAAATAAGTATGAGGACTCTAATATGCTATGACATCAGCCCTAAGGCCGACAAATCCTAGTATCTCAATCTAGCAACAAAAAGTAATAAGAGTATTATACATGAAAGTAAAGAGGCACCCTAAAATATATATCATATATGATCATAAAGCTGGTGAATGCAAAATATAGCACTAGCAAAGCATAAATATACATGATCAATATACAATCCATGGTCTAATAATTGCTTCATGTTGACCGAAATCAGAGAAAAAGTATCAAAATAAAAGGGCCAACACCGGCCCTACATAAATACCATCCAAAATAAGATAGACAACGAGTGTTAAGGAAAGGAAACCCACTCGCGTGCCGGGACTGCTAAACTATAGGTTTGGGCCATCCAGCGAAAGATAGGGTATATCCTCAGGCTCCACCGATAAATCTGGCCAAACAAAACTAGTAGGGTCAGAACCCAAATAACAAATACCCCAAGGAATTCAAGGTGAACAACAAAACCCATAACAAACAATAATGACAATAAATAGTAGTGTATCGAGACTCATGCGGTACCAATGCACTCATCTCAAAAATAAAGAAGATTGAATAAAAGCTAAATAAATAGCTATAGAGAGAGATAGTTCGACAAGCGACAATGAAACTTAGAAACTACTCGAAATCAGAACCACAACCCTTAAACCAAATAAGGACCGAGGTTGCAGTTCTTTTTTCGAGCATAACTTAGCCCCTAGCCACTTACCAACACCTAAGATAACACGAGCATATAAAGTAACGCACAACCAAAAGGGCTTGGACAAGCATTTCCTATGGCTTGCTATCTTTAACTAATTAGGGTTATCATAAATCATAATTACTAACATATGCAATTTGAGGAACTTTGCTACCACCTAGCTACAGATACGTGTATGGCCATAGGGACGACGACTTGAAGGAAAAAAATAACATATCATGAACAACCAAGAAGAAGAACTCATGGCATAAACAAAAACAGAAAAAAAAATCTCCTTATTGAAGAACATCTCAAAACATAAAGCTTGTCTCATCACTCTCTACTAAAAAATATCTCATCACTCTATATCAAGAGAGGCTAGCTAAAGTGATTAGGAGCCCAATCGGGGTTATCCCTGCCACTGTGGCGGCCCATAGCAACACAAGTCACTGGTAGCGTGAAGTATCCTCCCTACTCAATGATCTATATGAGTTTACTAGTCAATTATCTTATTAATTTATTTTTAATTCTCAAGTCGAGGACACTCGAGAATCATCCTAGAATGACGAGCTAAGGGTACGAGTAATTCGTGAGTTATCACTAGTGAATATTTTTTAAATCATAACACGCGATATATTAGAAAATAATCATACTCGATTGCCCAATGACAAGATGCAATAGATTAAACACACAAAAAATATTTTAAGGTATCGAGAAGAACTTAGACTAGTATCAAGTATATGAAGAATAAAATCTTACTATACTATACTAAATCACTATAATATGATAAAGAATCAAAACAGTCGAAGCAAACAAAAAAAAAAGAATAGAAAAATAGGCAAAAAGGGCAAAAATAGCCGAATTTAGCCTAAAACAACCAAAACCGACATACCGACGATATACTGTTGTCACGCCCCAATTTCGTAGAATCGATAATCGTCCCCCGGACGTGATATCGTACGTGCCTAAGTTGTGCACCATACAAGGCCATGGTATTTGATATAACGAGCACATATTTAGAGTACACAGATATTGAAATAATATATTGAAATAATATATTGAAACAAAAAAGTTCTCTATTGATAATGAACATCATTTATAAACTCTTGAACAAGTACAAAAGGTTGCCATATGGACTTACAAAAGTGGACGCAAAATGAGATAGTCGTCCGATACAATATATCATTTTACTAAAACTTCAAACGCTATAAAAACCTTCGGGCAAAACTATCGCCTTGCCACGAAGCTGCATAAGGTATGTGAACGAGCTTCGAAAGTAGAACATACTTCAAAAGGGCGTGAATAGGGTGCGCCGGTAGGTGGACTGGATTTGGAAGTCACCTTAACTCCTTGTAGGATCGCCTTGGCGCGGAAAACCTGTTACAACGAGGGCCAGTACATTGAAATGTGCTAGTGAAGGCGAGCTAACCCAACTATACCAATCAACATGTTATTTATGTGAAGCATGCAAGTTATTTTTTGGTCTTTGTATCTTACCTTAGTTTAAGTTACAAGCATACAATAGATATAGAAATTGACTAAAATATATCCCACCATTTGGTGACTTTACCTGCCCGTTTGAACTACCTGCACAAAACTTACCTTACCCTTCCCTGCCACGAAGACTTAGTTAGTTTACACAGTTTAAATATACGAGGGGATCACTGGCACATTGCTATAGTAGACAAGTTATAGTCTCGGGATGGAATAACACGCAATATCAGGAAGTTCTGTCCGGATTGGATCGGTGATAGTGCCCCAGCGACCATCCGCAGGAACAAAGACCTTGTGCACAAGTTGTTCGTAACCAAGCAAATTTTAAACTAAGTCATCAATTGAGGCAGTTCAAGGCAACACAATTACTAGACAAGTAATATGGCATGATCTAATTTGCATAGTCTTCTTGATCAATTTATCGCATAGTAAAGTATTCTACACATAACACAATAATAGAAGAATATGTTCTAACTAGATTTGAAACATGATAAAAGAATATTCTAAGCGAACTAGCACGCAACAGTGTAATCGTTCACAAGTTAGTTTGACAAGCATAAAGTATTCTAGGTCTATACCATTTTATCTTGATATCTTTTAGTTATTATGGTATCGTTTGATCAAAATAATCAAAAGAGCAAGATTATAGGTGTGAAGACTTGGAAGAAGTGCTAGGTAATTAGGATGATAGCCACTCACAAGTTGGTGGAAAGAGAAAAGGAAAGAGGTGCTTCAAGACTCCGCTCATGCGACACCTTCTGCACGATCACTTGTATTGCCATGAATAGATGATCAATAACTCTTCTTCTCTTTCAACCAAAATTAATACAAAAGCAAAGTTCAACGAACGAAAATAATGAAATCATCGAAACCGTTCAAGAAAATATAAACTCAAAAATGAACTCGAAAGCACGAAAGTAATAATGTGACAGCAAAAACTAGGCAAGAAAACTTACAGTGGAGAGGTCCCTCTTGACTCTGTCACTAAGCCCATCCATGGGACATGGTACACAAAATATGGGAATAGATTTCAAAGAAGCCAATCAATAACGAGAAAAGAATCTTGATTCAATATATCCCGAACGAACAATACCGAAAGTATTTCTTCGCCACATTCTCCAAATACTGTGAACGTGGCACTAAATCCTAACAAACTAATAAGATTTTTTGTCCTCAAAACTTAGGAATAGAACCTTCCACTAAGAAACATGAAGGAAACTTTTCCTTTATCTCAGAATCAAGCTTCCATGTCGACTCTTCCCCCGAATAATTTTTCCAAAGCATGCGAACGAGAGGAACCGAACGACTTTGAAGCATCGTCTCCCTTCGATCCAAGATCTGTACTGGTTGTTCGACATATGACAAGTCTGCCTTCAAGTCTAGTTGACCAAAATCTACCACATGGCTCGGATCATACATGTACTTCCTAAGTTATGAAATATGGAAGATATTATATACCTCTGATAATGACGGTGGTATGGCAATCTGATATGTGACTGGGGCGACTCACTTGAGTATCTCGAACGGGCCAACAAATCTAGGACTTAGCTTCCCTTTTGTTACAAATCTGGTGACTCCTTGCATGGACGAGACTTTAAGAAATACATAATCGCCTTCTAAGAACTCAAGAGGTCGACGGTGCGCATCCGAGTAACTTTTCTGTCGACTTTGTGCTCCTTCAGCCGCTCACGGATCAAACAGATCTTCTGGAAGTTTGTTCTACAAGTTTCGGGCCAAGAATTTATTGTTTGTCAACTTTATCCCAACATATAGGGGATCTACACTTTCTTCCATATAACGCCTTATATGATGCCATTTGAATGCTGGATTGATAGCTATTATTGTATACAAATATGGCTAACGGTAGATGCATGTCCTAACTTGACTTCAAGTCCAAGCCACATGGCCGTAGCATATCTTCGAGGATATGGTTTACCTACTCTGTCTGGCCTCGGTCTGAGGATGGTAGGCTGAGCTGAACTTCAACTTCGTTCCTATTGCTCACTAAAGGCTCTCCCAGAATCATAATAAGAATCGTCTATCTCGGTCAAAGACAATGGATACGGGCACACCGTAGAGTCAAACAATCTCATTGAGGTAGATCTGCGCAAGACGGTCGATACTCCAAGCAACTTTGATAGGAAGAAAGTGAGCTGACTTGGTAAGTCGATCAACGATGACCCAGACGACATCATTTTTTCGTTGCGTCATCGACAAACCAACAATAAAATCCATGGTTATGTATTCTTATTTCCACTTCGGTATAGCAAGATTCTGCATCTCCTCTCCCGGCTTCTAGTGTTCAACTTTACTCGCTGATAGGATGTCACGCCCCAGTCCCAAATATACGTAGGACTAGGACACGTAAGCATGCCAGCAGCATGGATATGGCAACTCCAATATATGAAAACCAAACCCATACATACACTGTAATATGAATATCAAATCCACAAGTGGTATAAATCTATCACAAGTCACAGGGTATGATCTAAATCTCATCCACAAAAATCGAATATAAATAAATAATCAATATCTATGAAACTAGATCTCAATACAAAGTATCTAAAGATGATAGTTGGATGGAAATAAATCCACTACCAACTCGAATATAAGAGTAAATATAATATAAGTACACCACAACAATCATAATATAAGAATACCAGCTATCAATCACAGGCTCGAAGAGAAGACATCCTCGAAATATATGTAACCATCAGAATCTGCGCTCCTGCGAATGCTCAAGAACAGATACACCTGGAAGGGGCTAGGTCCTCAGGGGGACATAACAAGATACATAAAAGCATGCCAATAAAGTACTGAAATAAATATCCAATGGGGTCGCCTAACCATCTAAGTGAATGCAGTTTAAGAATAACTTTCCAACAAGTGGGCTATATGGCTAAAAATGGGATTGGCATAGTTCTCTTGGAGATCCAGAGGCCTACAAATTATGTCGTCTTTTGAACGGCGGAGGCCGCCTGATAATATATAATATATAGTGGTCATTATGACCGCGCATCTCCAGCGGAGCGTAGGAGTTATAAGAAAAAAAGTGCAAAGGAGCCAAAATACCTTACTTGTTGTTCTCCCCACCCCATGCTCTAAGCATGTCACATCCATGACACAATTTGGTTAATAGCCTATCTTTAGTACCCTAGCCCAATCCTGCAACCAAACAAGAACAAGGATTGGACCACCATACTACAATAGACTATGTCCATGGACCTCTAATAACTACTAAGTCTTCTAGCATACAAAGTTTCTATCATCAGTCACCCCTAACGCACGGCCTATACGTACAGGAGGCCAGACCTGTCACGCAGTCCTTGATCTATATGAGACTCACACTCGTGTAACAACTTGGTCACGGCCAATGAACCTAATGATGCTACATGATGCTGGGTAGTCTCATAAACAAGGTCAATGCAAATACATAAATAAAAATATACCGCGACGGCACCGTCGCGCGCATTTTATATAACAGTTAAAATATATAAACTAAAGACAGAAAATAAAGATGCATGCAACATATGGAATATGAATAATAGTACAATGGCAAGGTATACTTGCCTACTCTGAAAAAGAATGAAGTCCCAACTCAAGGCGTCGTCCGATCTACCCGTCACATAAATTAAACAAGTTAGGTTACAAAAGTGGATAAATAGGTTCCTCCATTTTAATCAATTTTAATTCTGAATAAATAACCTAAAATAGTATTTTAATTTTATCATAATCTGATTTTATTGTTAAACCCTAATTTTGGTCCAAAGAAAGTCAACTTTATAGATTTGTGATCAATGGAACGCAAATCGAGGCAATCCGTTGACAAAAAAGTCAACCAACTCAAATCCTAGATTTGTGTGTGGAATCTTATAGATTTCAATACTACATGAACACCAAAATTGACGGTTCCATAAAATCATAAGTCGGTAAAGAGTTATGTCCACAAGGGCGCACAGATGATAGTTTTTGGTAGTTTTCTATAAAATTTTTACAGTAGAATAAACTTATATTTTAAATTTTGGAAAAAGACTTTTCTGGAAGATCAACTTGTCAGCTTTTCGAAACTTCAAACGGTTCATAATTTCGAGTTCGAGATCTCCCAAAATCTCAAAAATACCAAAACGCGTCTGATTTCGGACAACTGGCACTTTTAGAATTTTTTGGAAAAATATGTTCTAAAATTATTAAAATAATTTATATATTCATAAAACTAACCTTGATACGATTCTAAAAAAAAACTGGAGCACGTTTGGAGTCCGGAGCTAGGAGATATCATCTTTTTAAGTCGTCATAACTACTAAAAAATGAGGCTGAATTTATGACGAATTTTGACTGTTTTTGGACGAAAAAGAGAGGAGTTTGGGGAAAAAAAATATGAAAGATGAATTTATTCCATAAGTCTAATAGGTATTTATAATGGTGAAGATTGTTTAATTGAATAAGATTAGGATTGGCTTAGATATGATTAGGATCAGTTTAAATAAGGATATGATATGCATGAAGTTGCTTTCCTAGTAGGTTCAGGATTTGTATTAATTTAAAATAGAGTTTGAGTTCATCTCAATAATTTATAATCTTAAATAGAATTAAAGATAATACAAATAATTTATATATAATCTTATTAATATCTATTAACACTAAATTAGCATCTATCTAATATTAAGACTTTATATATCCAAATAAATCCTCAATAATTCCAAAAATCCAAAAATTCCTTAAAATTCTAAATAAATTACAGAAAAATATATTTAAATATTTTAACTCTAAAATAAATGTTTGGTAGTAACAACATTCAAATATGGTCTCATAGTAAATCATGCAAGTCCTAGAAATTTATGTTTCCTAAGTTTTAATTACCAAAAATTCTAGAAAAATCTCCAAAAATCTAAAATAACCTAAAATAATTTTAAATAAATATTTATATAAGTAAATATATCAAGAAATTTATTTTCTAATTAACTAAGAGAATACTCTAAAGAAATTCAACATCTATAATAAATATAATAATATAAAATACACACAAAATACCTATTTTGGGTGAGGGGGGTTTACAATCTACCCAACTTAAAACAATTTTGTCCTCGAAATTAAATTAAGGCATAGTTTATTATTCCTTCACGTACATAAAGAAAGTTAATCGCAATCTCTTTGTGATAATTAAAATTCTAATCAAATCCATCACAATCACTTCAAAATTAAGATAATCACTGTTCAAATTAAAATTTAACCTATTGTAATCTCTCCCCACCTTTTTAAATCATCAACATCCAATTTTAAATTAAATTCATATAACATCTTCAATTTTTAATTAACCCACATCAATTTTTATATCATGATCTCCAACTATCATAATCTCCTTTAAAAAAAATAATTCTAATCCAATATTATTCCTATTTTCACTTATGAATTTTGTATTCTTTAAATTTTTAAATTCAATTCACATCCTCAATATTTCAAATAGGTAATTCAACAATCAAAATTTAACTTTTAATTTAAATCATCAATTTCGGAATTCAATCCGTCAATGTTCATGTTTAGAGTTCCATTTATTTTTCTTAAGATTTAGATTGATGATTCAACATTCAATATTCAAAATTTAAATCATGTGCTAAAAGTATAAATATTTGGTCCAAAATATCAAGATTTCAAAATTCATTAAATACTCATCATCTAACTTCTTCTTCTAAAATTCTCCACATTTAAAATGACTTAATCTCACAATCTAATCTTACTTGATCACAAAAAGAATTTTACCTCAAGTTAACAATACAACTTCTACCCAACTTAGAATTTATCCATCTATCACAATAGGCTATAAAATATTTCTCAAATTACTTAATCGTGTTGTTCAATCCTCAAAGTTTCTAACACACAAATATATCATATATGATATGCCCTTAATCAATTATAAAAGAGAGTCACCAAGTCCTGTGATTAGCCTATGGGGTATATCTAGTACTATCAATGTATCAAACTTATATCAAGCATGAGGTTTCGTCTTTACGAAGTAAGGGAAGACGGAGAGCAATAATAAAGAGTTCAAGTGGGAGGTAATAGAATAGAAGTATGGGGATCAATGCGTTTAAAGAACTCAAATAAGAATTGCCAAGGCAGTTTTGGATTGAATCATATTTGGTAAATTCTTATTCGCATGCTCGTATCAGTATAGTTATGTAACCGATACAATATGCTCAGTCATGTCTAGAGGGCAAGTGCATTCATCTATTAGTCAACTATAAATCTCAATCCATATAAAGTAGTCATGCGAAGAGCGAACCAAGCGCACTATGTCTAGCTAGACCATAATACACTAATTCTGATTAGACAATTGTATTAGTGTGGTCGATCAGGCCCCAATAACACATATGTCATGAACAAGCTTGATAAAGATTAAGCTTGTAAAACTAGGCTATAACAGCAGTATAAGTCGAGGTAGTCCAGAAAATATAAATATGCTGGATTATGATGAAAGCAGGCACACAATAATTCAAGTTCACAAAATAAAAATATAAGACTACACAATCTCTACAGTTGTCATACTAACTCCTTGTCTAAGTCGCTAATCGACCAAATAGGGGTATGGGCCTCTAAGTTCTACAGTCTTAATAAATACTATCGTCTTATGCTAGTATACAGTTAATGTCATTCAGTTACACCTCAATAGTAGGTCAAAAGACTATGTGATACTAGGTTGTGAGACATACTATCCAACTTAAAAGAATTAAACTAATGATGTATTGTCTTAAGGCTACCGTAGAAACTCCTGTTAAGGTCTATGAGAAAGGGTCTTGGTACTTATTAGGGTGTCCTCTTACATTACATAGGTCATGGTCGTCTTAAGTCTTAGTCATAGTGCTTATGGAACAAGTGTCAATAGCAAGAATGGAAGGTTACTGGCCTTCGAAGGGAAAGAGGATATAACTCGTATCGAGGTGAGGGTACATGTTATATAATTTAAAAACTAAGGGATAATCATCAGGTTGAAATCTACAAGAATAACTTAAAACTGTCAAGTTCTAACTACTAAGCACACAATTTCAAAATTTAACATTAACAACTATAATCCTAGCAATTATATATCCTATCATAGAATAAAATTATTTGGTCTATAATCAGAGGTGTCAAGTGGCACGAGTTGAAAGATGAAGAAAAGAAGAAGATAATTTAGTCGTCGCGCAATTAGCGAACGTTAAGGTCGCAGAGGAACAACATATAAAATTAAAATAGAGGGCTCTAGGTAGCATCATGGTTTTCTAAGGGGGGTGGTATGCTAGTTGCTATGTTCGAGGTATGATCAAGGAAAAAGTGTTGATTACATTCCTTTTGGCTTCCTAAGGTACTGTCTGCTAATGATAAGGCAATAATCTAAGTTTATAGTTCTCCAATACTATCTAACTATGAAGGTTAGGTTCAGTCCTATTATTTAATTTTGGTTTTCTATTGGTTCCTCAATACTAGGGTCAAATATTATGGTAAAAACTTCTAACTAACTCTAGTAGTGTCTATACTACTCTCAAGTCCTCATAATACATCAAGGGATAATGGTAAACCAATATATAGATAAGAAATTCTAGGGTTCACTAGATATTCTTGTTACGACCCGCACCCGGTTTAGGGGCACAAGTGCGTGGGTACGTCCAGCCTACGCCGCAGCATCGGCGGTAGAACGCTGTCAAGGTCTTGATACTATCTAGCCAAACTCACACAAGCATCCAATCTCCATAAGGAGGCACGGATGACACGAATAAAACGAACACATACTCAATCACAGGAATTACAGCACGAGAAGATGTCGAACAGATAAAACTAAATACAACACAAGTCCAAAAAATAATAACTAACTCAACAATATCCAAGTCTCAATAAAAATGCCGGAGACAAATCCGGTACCAGTAGTCTGCTAAAAGAACTAATCAGAAAACTAGAAGAATTAGTGATTCCGGCTAGACCTCCCGGAATCACAACTAACTACCAAGTCTGCAGCTACTCACCATATGGTCCATAGAGTGTCGGACAGCGGTCCTCTAAGGCATAGTCTGGAAAAATATTTCCAGTCAGGAAGGAGCAAAGCAACACTCTCAAATAACAGTTCCATTAATTGATAAGGTCTATAATACAATAAACATGTCATGCTAGCTACTGAGAAGACAGTAAAATAAATGCAATGGCAATTAAAGAGATACATGCAATGTAAAGAGACAGGCAATAGGCAATATGATACAGTCAGTGCATGTGTGAAAATAAAAAGAACAAGGAACAGTATCATATACGGGTGATATGGTATATAATTTAAAATAGGGAACTGTAATCTATTCTAAGTGTTTTAAAATAGTAGTTTCAAAATGTGATCGGCTTGGGAACATGTACGATTGCTACAGGGCCTGGCTAATCATGGGTGAAGAGCATGATTAACACTTACAATGTTCTATACTACAATAAGAGGTTATGATCACATTTCTTACTAACTACTTCCCCGCCCCCAACTAGTACAGGGATCCAACCATGACACGTCACGATACACGAGCAAGTCAAGTCTATCATGTACGATGTCTAATATACATGTCGTGTACAATATTAATACGATAATCAAGGTAACATCTCATGACTGCAGATCCAAGCTATACTAGTCCGTGTAGCACAGTGTCAAGGATTCAGATGTAACATTTCATGATTGTTGAACTTATAGAAATTATCAAGAATTGGAAATTATCAGAGAATGTATTTGCCTTGGTCCTTAGCTGGTATTTATGGATGTCCTGTTCCAGAGTATCTCCTGGGTGAAGCAACAGTCCTAAAAATACATCACAATAACACTTGTATCAGGTGCTACCCTAACACACAGTCTATAAACACTGGCCTCAGGCCATGCCAGGCAGGGCACTAGTCAACTAGGGTCATCTAGTAGGGATACGTAAATATACATTTATACTCAGAAAAAAAATATATATCAATTTAATATGTATAATATATATATATATATATATATATATATAAGTGTATATCAGTAGTTTTGTACAAAATACATATAAGTGTATATCAGTAAATAGAAGTATATAGATATATATTTATATGTTATAAATATACATAACACATTTATTCATAACTATATTTAAGAATATACATGTATACATATATATGTACTAGTGAAAAATATATATTTGTTATATATATATGTATCATATATCAAATAAAATATATATACTATATACCTATATACGTATATATATATACCTCAATACACACATACTAGAGTATACACATACCAATATGTATATAGTACATATATACCGATATAATTATATCCTTCACAAAAATTAGTACATTTTAATACACTAATTTAAGTTATACTAGTATACTTTTATTAAATAGATATTATAGAAATAAATCAATGTATATATATATATACATATATATATACATACCAATTAAATTAAATACATACCCATACATACACTTTAATTAAATACATACTATACTCATACAATTAATTAAATACGTACTATACTTATACAATTAATTAAACACATACTATACTTATACAATTAATTAAATACATACTATACTTATACAATTAATTAAATGCTATAATTATACAATTAATTATACATACTATACTTATACAATTAAATATTTACAAAAGAAATAATATACATATCTTTAATTAACATTACTAATGCATTAATATATACATAACCGTATATACGTATGTATATATATATTACACATACATGTGAGAATGGAAGAGGGAGAGGAGGAAGAAGAACTTACTGTTGGGGTCGGCCGACCGTCGGAGTACGGCAGGAGGATGGCCGGATCTCCGTTGGTGGTGGTGGTGTTGGATGGTAGTTGACAGCGAGAGGGGGAGAGCACAGCCAGAGTCGGGTGGTGATTTGAAGCAGCGAGAAGAGGGAGATCGTGAGGGAGGACGCTCGAGCTTGGCCGCCGGAGGGTGGCTGATGGTGGTGGTGGAGATGATAGATGGGCCGCGTCGGAGTGCAGCCGGGGAAAGCCGCTGGGTTGAACCGCCGGAGTAGGGGTGCTCCGCCGGAGGGGAATAGATGATGGATGGATGGATGGATGGGAGGAGGAGATGGAGGGATGTGTATGGTGAAGATGGAGGGAGGAGCAGCCGCCTGCCGGGGTCGGGGGAGGAAGAGCAGTGGAAAACGGGGCCGGGCTAGGCTGGCCCGCCGGAGACGGGGTCGCCTGGGTGGTTGGCCGCCGTCGGAGTGCACAGTCGCCGGCCGGTGCACCGTTGTGAGGGTGGTTGATGGTTGTTTCCCCCTCCTATTATAATTTGAATTTTAAATTCAAAATAAAAGAAGGAGAAGAAGAAAGGAAGAAGAAGAAGAAGAAGAAAAGAGAAGAAGAAGAGAAGAAGAAGAGAAGAAGAAGAATCCTACGTTGGAGAGAGGTGGGGGCTTGTGAGGAGGTGGGGTTTTCTAGGTTGTCTAGGGATTAGGGTTGATGTAGATAGGACATTAAATAGGATGAGGGTGTGGGTAAATCAATGGTGAGGATGCACCCAATTAAATGGGTGGTCCAGATTGTTTATGAAGGAAATTTCATATGGGGAAAAATGCAATTTGGTCCATAAGTAAATAATCTTTCCATTTGGTCTTGGACAATGGGTGATGACACCTACAATTGAATAATTGCAACTTAGCCCCTTAAATTCGAGAAATTGCACAAACGCATAAAATGACGAAAATTTGGCGGGCGATTCGGTGTCCGGTGTTTTGTAGGGTCAGGGGGCGCTGTAAGATTTGTGTGGGCTCCAATAACAGGACACTGGAATTAAATTGGAATTTACGAAATCAGATAAAATGGTATCCTCAAATTAAATAGAAATAAATGCAAGTTGTGTTCAACAATTAATTAGGAGTACATGGAGCCATAATCAGGTCAGGTCATCAATACCAATAATGAAGTAGACTCAGAACAGAATATTACCCTAATTTGGGCCGCACGATAAATAGGTCAAGATTGCCTCCAATTTAAATTGGAACGCACAACGATACAAAAATATAGGAATTTAAATAACGTCCGCAACGATTTTTGTGCGGCTAGAAATAAGGTACAGAGAGCTATATTATGAGTTGCAAAAATAGCAGAATGGAAGGCGGGCATGTCTAGGGCAAGATTGTGAAATTTGTTGGAAGAGAAAAGTCAGGGAAGTGCTCCAAATATCGAAGCAAAGGCAATACGCAATAATTAAATAAAAAATACAGTAATTAATTACAATCTCCAATAATTAAATTTTAAAATAAAATAATTAACCTCAAAATCCCATAATTTGGACAGGTGTTCACCTATTGGGCTTCTAGGTCAATTCTGCTAGCTAAAAATAAATGAACACTGCATATAATACTATATTTAATTACACATCACACCTAATTATTTAAATTAAAAATATTATCATGCAATTATTTAATTATAACTACCATAATATTAAATATTATAAAAAGTCAAAAATACCCCTGTTTTTTGGAATGTGGTAGTGACAAGTCTACCCACCTTAAAAGAATTTCGTCCTCGAAATTCAAAATCCTCAAAGTAGCGCTTATCATACATATTATTGTTTCCCTCAAATTTAAATTCATCATCCCTGAAATCAGGTAATAATCCACAATGTCCTCTCACAAATTTTTTTTTTCAAAATTCTGAATTATTTGCATTCCTGAAAAATCCTCGAAATAGAATCAAAGTCCATTTTTATCAAAAATTTCCCCAAAAGTTTTAGTTAATAATTCAATACTCAGAATTTAATATTCACTCCTCTAATTTGATTTTAATCAATGCACAATCATAAAATGTAATCTCGTCTCACAAGTTTATTCATCAAATTTTATTTCTCGATTTTCTCTTCCTCAAAATACTCAACAAATGCGATACTTAAGGATTCTCCAAATGCAACATCCCATGTAAAATTCTAAAATTCATAACTTGCAATTTAATAAATATATTGATAAATCTCCCAAAATTTCCAAATTTAATAACCAATTTAAACATGTCATAATCTTCCTAGAATTAATAAACCACCAATTATGCCATGTTAATTTCTTAACCCTCTATTTAAATCAATGGTTATCCTCGAATTTTAATCATCTTGTCTTTCTTGTCAAGTCATAACCCCTTCGTGGATCTTCGTCATGATCAAACCCCGATAATCATGGTCTAAGAAAACCTTTCTACAATCATACAACATGCAATCTAAGGGGAATATATACGGTCATAGTGTCTTTTGTCATGGCATTGCAGTCTCTGTATCAGGGTGTACTACTAACTACATTATAACAAGAAATCATGCATACAACTACGGTACTAAGGTATCAACCAATCAATCATGTAGATAGGAACAGAAGGAAGGAAAGAACAGAACCTACAAACACATTACCTGCAGTATCGGTCTTCTCGACCGTCATCGCAAATGCCCCGCCCTGCTGGGGTGGTTCCCTTCGCGGGTGCTGAGCAATATACGGTTCCACAGGTAGCCTAACTGGATCTCTATAATCTGAAGCTGCGCGGTGGCCGGGAAGATAAGGGGCTAGAAGACAATCCTTTACTCGATTTCCCGCAGCGCCGCAGTACAAACAAAGTCCTAACCTCGTTCTACAGCTCTCCCAAAGGTGACCTGGCTTCTTACAGAAATGACAAGTCTGCTGTGTCTCTCTTGGAGGCTGTTGCTGATTCTGCTCAACACGGACTGGTTTCTGGTACTGCTGTTGATACTGATATGCACATGGATATTGTTGGGTAGGAACTGGTGCTAGGTACTGCGGTGGATGCTGAAATGTCCATGGTTGTTGCTGAATATGAAATGGTACTTGGTACTGCTGTTGGTGCTGAATACGGGGATGCTTGGCTGGTCCTGTGCTACCATTCTTATCTCCAAAAATATTGTGACTCCTCTTAGGCCTGAGATCCAAATCCTCTTCTGCAATCTGAGCATCCATCAAGATAGCCTCAAAGGTAGCGGTACGACGACCAGAAGTGCGTGACCTAATCTCTCTCGTCAGCCCCTTTCTAAATTTCCGGGCTCGATCTCCTTGGTCTCGAATCATGGACGATGCAAAACGGCTCAATCTACAGAATTCTGCAGCGTACTCGTCGACCGACATGTTTCCTTGAACCAAGTCATGAAACTGACTTTCCAAGGTTCCCAATGCCACGTCGGGAAAGAACTTCTCCTTGAAGAGTTCCTTGAAGGTCTCCCAAGTAAGTCCTTGTGCAGTAATTCTCGGCTCTGTGCGATACCACGTGAGTGCGATATCGAACATCTGACTGCCAGCGGCTTCTATCTGCAAGTTCTCCGGAATCTGGGTCAATCGCAGGCTCCTTTCTATATCCTCTAGCCAGTCGTCAGCGTAGAGTATCCCTTCGGTGCCTTTGAACTCTCGAGGCATCATCCTTTTGAAGTCCACTATAGTGCCTGATCTCTGTTGCTACTGGCCAGGAAATTGCTGGTACTGTGCTACTCTCTCCAAAGCTTGGAGAGTCACTTGATGAGCATTCTCCATGCTTTCTCTCATCAGCTTGGTTTGTGCCTGGTGCGCTTCTGCTTGCACCCTCTGGGCCTCAGCTTGAACTCGCTGAGCATCTGCCGTCACTCTCTGGGCATCTACCATGCCTTGGATCAAAGTAAACATCTGCGTTCCGTCAATGGGCAAACCTCCGGGAATCGGAGTCGGAGGAGGAGGAAGGTTGTCCGTCACAGCTGCGGCAATCTTCTGAGCAGGTGGGGGAGGAGGATCCCCGAAAATTGCAGATATACCTACGTGTATAGGAGATGTAGGAGGAACTACGACTGTCTGTCCCTCAGGTGGAGAGGTGGCAGACCCCTCTAAAGCTGATGTTCCCGCTCTCATAGATCGTGTCTTCGGCGGCATCCTGAAGACAGACCCAAAAGAATCAATTTCGGCAAAAATACGATATCATCAAGGAAGGACAGTACAGTTCTAAAGAAGCAACATTCAAGATAAAAGATTGGAAATAAACCCTAGTTGTGATTGCACAGGTCAAAGGTGCATCTAAGGTTTGATACCTTTATCCCCTAGGTATCACAGTTCTACTTGAAACATACTCACTGCTAGCTTCCTTACCTACTGCAATCGTCGTTGCTAGTTATTCTTATCACTCAAATGCATAACAATTTCAACACACTATACTAAGTACTGCTCTCTCCAATACAATCCTAGATGAACACCTAAGTCAGTTGGCAGTGAGATCGCAATCATGCTCAAGCCAGCAGATCCTTACATGCATCTCATCTACTTATATACTAATATATCTCTCTCACTATAAAAATCCTTTTCTCAAATAAAATTCCTCAAAATAACTCCTCGAATAAATTTACAGTAAAAATGCATACAGTTTCCTCAAGGTTAATTATCTAAATACTAAAATAAAAATTTTATCAATCAAAAAATCCTTACAGCTTGTCTAGGTTCATCAAATTGAATCTGAATTCCTCAGAGTAAAATTTTAATAACATAATATCTCGACTCCTCAAAATTCAAAAATGTAATTTGTTTTTAATCTTCAAATTAGAATTTAAATCCATATCTAGTAGTCCAGTAGCCCTAGTGTTAATCTTCCTCGCTGTCCTCATCGACGTGCGTCATCAGATAATACCATAATTTAATCTGCAAATTCATCTTGAAATGAAATCAAACCCTACAATGGAACCAAAATCCTAACTTAATAACTAACCAACAACAATCAAATTCAATATCAATAAGTGAGAATGGACGAAACAAGGGAATGATTTTAAATTGGAATTTAACAAGATTCTCAGGGGTCATCCCAGGAATCTCTCAAGAAATTGTGATTGAGTATTCGCTCTCGTCCTAGTATCCTATGTCCTAGATCCTATCGCAGGCACGCAGTAGTATAACAAGGATGCCACACTACTACGACATCGCACAACTCGCGAAGTCTGACCTGCATGGGCCACCACTAAAAATGTGTCACGACCCGCACCCGGTTTAGGGGCACGAGTGCGTGGGTACGTCCAGCCTACGCCGCAGCATCGGCGGTAGAACGCTGTCAAGGTCTTGATACTATCTAGCCAAACTCACACAAGCATCCAATCTCCATAAAGAGGCACGGATGACACGAATAAAATGAACACATACTCAATCACAGGAATTACAGCACGAGAAGATGTCGAACAGATAAAACTAAATACAACACAAGTCCAAAAAATAATAACTAACTCAACAATATCCAAGTCTCAATAAAAATGCCGGAGACAAATCCGGTACCAATAGTCTGCTAAAAGAACTAATCAGAAAACTAGAAGAATTAGTGATTCCGGCTAGACCTCCCAGAATCACAACTAACTACCAAGTCTGCAGCTACTCACCATATGGTCCATAGAGTGTCGGACAGCGGTCCTCTAAGGCATAGTCTGGAAAAATATTTCCAGTCAGGAAGGAGCAAAGCAACACTCTCAAATAACAGTTCCATTAATTGATAAGGTCTATAATACAATAAATATGTCATGCTAGCTACTGAGAAGACAGTGAAATAAATGCAATGGCAATTAAAGAGATACAGGCAATGTAAAGAGACAGGCAATAGGCAATATGATACAGTCAGTGCATGTATGAAAATAAAAAGAACAAGGAACAGTATCATATACGGGTGATGTGGTATATGATTTAAAATAGGGAACTGTAATCTATTCTAAGTGTTTTGAAATAGTAGTTTCGAAATGTGATTGGCTTGGGAACATGTACGATTGCTACAGGGCCTGGCTAATCATGGGTGAAGAGCATGATTAACACTTACAATGTTCTACACTACAATAAGAGGTTATGATCACATTTCTTACTAACTACTTCCCCGCCCCCAACTAGTACTGTGGATCCAACCATGACACGTCACGATACACGAGCAAGTCAAGTCTATCATGTACGATGTCTAATATACATGTCATGTACAATGTCAATACGATAATCAAGGTAATATCTCATGACTGCAGATCCAAGCTATACTAGTCCGTGTAGCACAGTGTCAAGGATTCAGATGTAATATTTCATGATTGTTGAACTTATAGAAATTATCAAGAATTGGAAATTATCAGAGAATGTATTTGCCTTGGTCCTTAGCTGGTATTTATGGATGTCCTGTTCCAGAGTATCTCCTGGGTGAAGCAACAGTCCAAAAAACACATCACAATAACACTTGTATCAGGTGCTACCCTAACACACAGTCTATAAACACTGGCCTCAGGCCATGCTAGGCAGGGCACTAGTCAACTAGGGTCATCTAGTAGGGATACGTAAATATACATTTATACTCAGAAAATATATATATATATATCAATTTAATATGTATAATATATATATATATATATATATATATATATATATATATATATATATATATATAAGTGTATATCAGTAGTTTTGTACAAAATACATATAAGTGCATATCAGTAAATAGAAGTATATAGATATATATTTATATGTTATAAATATACATAACACATTTATTCATAACTATATTTAAGAATATACATGTATACATATATATGTACTAGTGAAAAATATATATTTGTTATATATATATGTATCATATATCAAATAAAATATATATACTATATACCTATATACGTATATATATATACCTCAATACACACATACTAGAGTATACACATACCAATATGTATATAGTACATATATACCGATATAATTATATCCTTCACAAAAATTAGTATATTTTAATACACTAATTTAAGTTATACTAGTATACTTTTATTAAATAGATATTATAGAAATAAATCAATGTATATATATATATACATATATATATACATACCAATTAAATTACATACATACCCATACATACACTTTAATTAAATACATACTATACTCATACAATTAATTAAATACATACTATACTTATACAATTAATTAAACACATACTATACTTATACAATTAATTAAATACATACTATACTTATACAATTAATTAAATGCTATAATTATACATACTATACTTATACAATTAAATATTTACAAAAGAAATAATATACATATCTTTAATTAACATTACTAATGCATTAATATATACATAACCGTATATACGTATGTATATATACATTACACATACATGTGAGAATGGAAGAGGGAGAGGAGGAAGAAGAACTTATTGTTGGGGTCGGCCGACCGTCGGAGTACGGCAGGAGGATGGCCGGATCTCCGTTGGTGGTGGTGGTGTTGGATGGTAGTTGACTGCGAGAGGGGGAGAGCACAGCCAGAGTCGGGTGGCGATTTAAAGCAGCGAGGAGAGGGAGATCGTGAGGGAGGACGCTCGGGCTCGGCCGTCGGAGGGTGGCTGATGGTGGTGGTGGAGATGATAGATGGGCCGCGTCGGAGTGCAGCCGGGGAAAGCCGCTGGGTTGAACCGCCGGAGTAGGGGTGCTCCGCCGGAGGGGAATAGATGATGGATGGATGGATGGATGGGAGGAGGAGATGGAGGGATGTGTATGGTGAAGATGGAGGGAGGAGCAGCCGCCTGCCGGGGTCGGGGAAGGAAGAGCAGTGGAAAACGGGGCCGGGCTAGGCTTGCCCGTCGGAGACGGGGTCGCCTGGGTGGTTGGCTGCCGTCGGAGTGCACAGTCGCCGGCCGGTGCACCGTTGTGAGGGTGGTTGATGGTTGTTTCCCCCTCCTTTTATAATTTGAATTTCAAATTCAAAATAAAAGAAGGAGAAGAAGAAAGGAAGAAGAAGAAGAAGAAGAAAAGAGAAGAAGAAGAGAAGAAGAAGAGAAGAAGAAGAATCCTACGTTGGAGAGAGGTGGGGGCTTGTGAGAAGGTAGGGTTTTCTAGGTTGTCTAGGGATTAGGGTTGATGTAGATAGGACATTAAATAGGATGAGGGTGTGGGTAAATCAATGGTGAGGATGCACCCAATTAAATGGGTGGTCCAGATTGTTTATGAAGGAAATTTCATATGGGAAAAAATGCAATTTGGTCCATAAGTAAATAATCTTTCCATTTGGTCTTGGACAATGGGTGATGACACCTACAATTGAATAATTGCAACTTAGCCCCTTAAATTCGGGAAATTGCACAAACGCATAAAATGACAAAAATTTGGCGGGCGATTCGGTGTCCGGTGTTTTGTAGGGTCAGGGGGCGCTGTAAGATTTGTGTGGGCTCCAATAACAGGACACTGGAATTAAATTAGAATTTACGGAATCAGATAAAATGGTATCCTCAAATTAAATAGAAATAAATGCAAGTTGTGTTCAACAATTAATTAGGAGTACATGGAGCCAAAATCAGGTCAGGTCATCAATACCAATAATGAAGTAGACTCAGAACAGAATATTACCCTAATTTGGGCCGTACGATAAATAGGTCAAGATTGCCTCCAATTTAAATTGGAACGCACAACGATACATAAAATAGGAATTTAAATAACGTCCGCAATGATTTTTGTGCGACCAGAAATAAGGTACAGAGAGCTATATTATGAGTTGCAAAAATAGCAGAATGGAAGACGGGCATGTCTAGGGCAAGATTGTGAAATTTGTTGGAAGACAAAAGTCAGGGAAGTGCTCCAAATATCGAAGCAAAGGCAATGCACAATAATTAAATAAAAAATATAGTAATTAATTACAATCTCCAATAATTAAATTTTAAAATAAAACAATTAACCTTAAAATCCCATAATTTGGACAGGTGTTCACCTATTGGGCTTCTAGGTCAATTCTGCTAGCTAAAAATAAATGAACACTGCATATAATACTATATTTAATTACACATCACACCTAATTATTTAAATTAAAAATATTATCATGCAATTATTTAATTGTAACTACCATAATATTAAATATTATAAAAAGTCAAAAATACCTCTATTTTTTGGAATGTGGTAGTGACAATTCTAAACTTAGTGGTGTATCAACATTCTAGTCGTATTCTTAATAGGAAGGTTACCCTACTTATCATCTAACAACATGGACTTCTATATTCTAGGAGGGGGCTATACTCAAGAAACTATTAGGGAAGTATATGAACCAAGCAGGATATAGTCATTCAAATAGAACAGATTAGAAGAAATATGAGTCATAGTCAATTGTGGATGAAATCCTATACTCTAATCCTATTTGCAGGCTTGCTCGGTACAGTAACATAATCGAGACAATATGCTCTCGACTTGCATGGGCCACCATAAAAAATATGTCACGCCCCAGTCCCAAAAATACGTAGGACTAGGACACGTAAGCATGCCAGCCACATGGATATGGCAACTCCAATATATGAAAACTAAATCCATACGTATGTTGTAATATGAATATCAAATCCACAAGTGGTATAAATCTATCACAAGTCACATGATATGATCTAAATCTCATCCACAGAAAATCAAATATATATAAATAATCAATATCTATGAAACTAGATCTCAATACAAAGTATCTAAAGATGATAGTTGGATGGAAATAAATTCACTACCAACTCGAATATAAGAGTAAATATAATATAAGTACACCACAACAATCATAATATAAGAATACCAGCTATCAATCACAGGCTCGAAGAGAAGACATCCTCAAAATATATGTAACCATCAGAATCTGTGCTCCTGCGAATGCTCAAGAACAGATACACCTGGAAGGGGCCAGGTCCTCAGAGGGACATAACAAGATACATAAAAGTATGCCAATAAAGTACTGAAATAAATATCTAATGGGGTCGCCTAACCATCTAAGTGAATGCAGTTTAAGAATAACTTTTCAACAAGTGGGCTATCTGGCTAAAAATAGGATTGGCATGGTTCTCTTGGAGATCCAGGGGCCTACAAAGTATGTCATCTTTTGAACGACAGAGGCCGCCTGATAATATATAATATATAGTGGTCATTATGATCGTGCATCTCCGGCGAAGCGTACGGGTTACAAAAAAAAAAGTACAAAGGAGCCGAAATGCCTTACTTGTTGTTCTCCCTACCCCATGCTTTAAGCATGTCACATCCAAGACACAATTTAGTTCATAGACTATCTTTAGTACCCTAGCCCAATCCTGCAACCAAACAAGGACAAGGATTAGACCAACGTACTATAATAGACTATGTCTATGGACCTCTAATAACTACTAAGTCTTCTAGCATACAAAGTTTCTATCAGCAGTCATCCCTAACGCACGGCCCATACGTACAGGAGGCCAGACCTGTCACGTAGTCCATGATCTATATGAGACTCACACTCGTGTAAAAACTGTGTCACGGCCAATGAACCTAATGATGCTACATGATAATGGGGTAGTCTCATAAACAAGGTCAATACAAATACATAAATAAAAATATACAGCGACGGCATCATCGCGCGCATTTTATATAACAGTTAAAATATATAAACTAAAGACAAAAAATAAAGATGCATGCAACATATGGAATATGAATAATAGTACAATGGCAAGGTATACTTGCCTGCTCTGAAAAAGAATCAAGTCCCAACTCAAGGCGTCGTCCGATCAACCCGTCACATAAATTAAACAAGTTAGGTTACAAAAGTGGATAAATAGGTTCCTCTATTTTAATCAATTTTAATTCTTAATAAATAACCTAAAATAATATTTTAATTTTATCATAATCTGATTTTATTGTTAAACCCTAATTTTGGTCCAAAGAAAGTCAACTTTACGGATTTGTGATCCATGGAACGCAAATCGAGGCAATCCGTTGACAAAAAAGTCAACCAACTCAAATCTTGGATTTGTGTGTGGAATCCTATGGATTTCAATACTATATGAACGCCATAATTGACGGTTTCATAAAATCATAAGTCGGTAAAGAGTTATGTCCACAAGGGCGCACAAATGATAGTTTTTGGTAGTTTTCTATTTACGTCTACGTTGCACAAATTTTATAGTAGAATAAACTTATATTTTAAATTCTGGAAAAATACTTTTCTGAAAGTTCATCATGTCGGCTTTCCGAAACTTCAAACAGTTCATAATTTTGAGTTCAGGATCTCCCAAAATCTCAAAAATACCAAAATACGTCTGATTTCGGACAGCTGGCACTTTTAGAATTTTTTGGAAAAATAGGTTCTGAAATTATTAAAATAATTTATATGTTCAAAAAACTAACCTTGATATGATTCTAACAAAAAAAACTGGAGCACGCTTGGAGTCCGGAGCTAGGAGATATCGTCTTTTTAAGTCGTCATAACTACTAGAAAATGAGATTGAATTTATGACAAATTTTGACTGTTTTTGGACGAAAAAGAGAGTAGTTTGGGGAAAAAAATATGAAAGATGAGTTTATTTCATAAGTCTAATAGGTATTTATAATGGTAAATATTATTTAATTGAATAAGATTAGGATTGGCTTGGATATGATTAGGATCAGTTTAAATAAGGATATGATATGCATGAAGTTGCTTTCCTAGTAGGTTCAGGATTTGAATTAATTTAAAATAGAGTTTGAGTTCATCTCAATAATTTATAATCTTAAATAGAATTAAAGATAATACAAATAAATTATATATAATCTTATTAATATATATTAACACTAAATTAGCATCTATCTAATATTAAGACTTTATATATCCAAATAAATCCTCAATAATTTCAAAAATTCAAAAATTCCTTAAAATTCTAAATAAATTACAAAAAAATATATTTAAATATTTTAACTCTAAAATAAATGTTTGGTAGTAACAACATTCAAATATGGTCTCATAGTAAATCATGCAAGTCCTAGAAATTTATGTTTCCTAAGTTTTAATTACCAAAAATTCTAAAAAAATCTCCAAAAATCTAAAATAACCTAAAATAATTCTAAATAAATATTTATATAAGTAAATATATCAAGAAATTTATTTTCTAATTAACTAAGAGAATACTCTAAAGAAATTCAACATCTATAATAAATATAATAATATAAAATATACATAAAATACCTATTTTGGGTGAGGGGGTTTACATGGGCCATGCATTGCGACACAAACAACGCCACAACCCTTTCATTATGTGCCACCAAAATGTCGTACGGAGGTCTCTATACATCTTCGTACGGCCAAGGATTGAAGTATAACTCGCATGATGGGCTTCAGTGAGTATCTCTTTTATGAGGTTTGTATCGTTAGGAACACATAATCTCCCATGTACCTGCATAATTCCATCCTCGTTCACCGCAAAGTCGGTCATCTTTCCTGTTAAGATAAGCCCGCGTATCTTCTTCAGGAATAGGTTGTCCTTCTAAACGGACTTGACTTTCTCCACTAGGTCCGGTTCGAGGCACAACTGAGCTGATTGCGCCCTTTTGTATCTGATTTGGAGTGTAATGCCCAAACTCTCCAAATCCCTTTGCAGCCAGTCATCGATAGATAAGTTCCCTGTAAACACTCGACTCAGTGTATCAGCTACAACGTTGTCCTTGCCCGGTGTATATTTGATCAACAAGTCAAAGTCGCTAAGGAGTTCGAGCCAACGTCTTTGCCGTAAATTCAGATCCTTTTGAGTATAGAGGTACTTAAGGCTTTCATGATCTGTAAAATTTTTATACGGTATACCATAGCGGTAATGCTGCCATAACTTCAACGTGAACACTATTGCTGCCAATTCTAGGTCATGCATCGAATAGTTCTTCTAGTGATGCTTTAACTGCCTCAATGCATAGGCTATTTACGTTGTCCATTTGCATAAAGACACATTCCAAACCCTTGCCAGATGTAGCGCCCCGTTTGCCCGGTGCGGGGAACGCGGCTAAGAAACACAAGACGGTATCGTTCGATCGGGATAGATTGAAACAAGAACTTGTCCTCGTTATGGATTTGTTTCTTCGAAATCGATTCCCATATTCAGTGGACCGTGCCCCCGGGATCGACTTAGCGGCAGAGTTAGGAGGGACCTCTCCGTTGCTATCTTTTATTGCCTCAGTTTTCGATGTTGCTTGTTGCTTTCGTGCTTTGAGTTGGTTTTGGGATTTGCTTGTTTTCCTTGAACGGTTTTGATGGATTTCATTGTTTTCGTTCATTGAACTGCACTTCAATTCCAAGATTGGAAAGAGAGGAAGAAGTATTAATCAAGCTGTTCGTTATGCAGGTAAACGAGCAGTAGGCGGCTTGTGAGCGGAGTCGTGAAGCGCCTCTTTCCTTCTCCCTTCCAATAATCTAAGTGAGTGGCTACCAACCCGATTAGCTAGCCCTGCTTCCAAGTCTTCACATCAAAAACCCTTGCACTCTTCTTAGTCCCGATCAAACGATACCAAGTAATAATAAAAGAAACCAAGATAAAAGAGAATAGACTTAGGTAATACTGCTTGTCAATCAAACTTGATAACGGTTACTTACTTGCATGCTTGTTCGTTCGAAATATTTATCATATACATAATACAAGTTAGAATGTATGCTCTTCTTTAAATTATGCTATGAACATAACTCATCCTGAATGCAATAATCTGAATAGGGAGACTATACAAAAGTAGATCTCCCCCCTGTTACTGTCCTGTGCCTGTTATTGCCCTGAAATGCCTCAACTGCTAACTTAGTGTATATGTTGATCACGGACAACTTGTGCACAAGGTCTTAGTTCCTGCGGACGGTTGCTGGGGCACTGGCACCGATCCGATCCGGACGGAACTCCTGAATAGTCGCCTGTATCGGATGGAATAACTTGTGGCGCCCCTGTTTATTGCGTTACTCGTTATTTCATTCATATACTATGCCCCGTCCATTATGGCATCCCGCTAGTGATCCCCTGTATACTTAAACCTGTTGCATACTAACTTGTGTCTTCGTGGCAGGGAAGGCATGGTAAGTATTGTGCAGGTGATTCAGACGATCAGGTAAAATCAACCGAACAGTGGCACGTTTATTTCAGTAAATTTTATATGTTGCTTACTTGTAAATAAACTAAGGCAAGATAGAAACCCACAAAATATGCATGCTTCATTAAAATAATGTGTTGATTGGTATATTTCGGTTAGCTCGCCTTCACCAGTATGTTTCGATATGCTGACCCTCGTTGAAATAGGTTCTCCGTACTAAGGCGAACCGAGCGAGGAGCCAAAGTCGTCTTCCTGATCCAGTCCAGCTGTTAGGCGCATCCTGATCGTGTCGCTTTTAAAGTACTTGAAGAAAGGAGCTTGCACTCTTCATACACAATGCAGCTCCGTGGCAAAGCTGTCCTCTAGCCCGGAGGTCTTTATCATTTTGAAGTTTATAAAGGGATGTAATGTACAGGACTGCTATCTCATTTTGAGTCAACACTTTTGTAAGACAGAACTATATATATATATATGTATCATGATAGGCTATGGACCGAAACTGTGAGACAGAACTATATATATATATATATGTTTATTTTCCTCTGGTTTTGTTTCTTTATTCGTTCTTTCTTTGTGGTACTTGCTATTTGGGGTCTAACTCCACTGGTTTTGTATTGCCAGGTTTATAGCCATCACCCGAGGATCCATTATACTTTTCCCTGAACAATGGCGTGCACCAGGCGGTTGACCGCTGAGGGACATGAGTGAGTTTTTTTTCCCTGCTCGATATTGTATATTTTTTTCTTTTGGGCGTTTAGCCACCAGCACTTGTTAGCCGTAGATCTGGACATTTAGTTTCTTACATGATTCTAATTAATCAGATTGCAGCTGATTATGGTCATATACTTTTGCTACTCTACGAGCTTCTTATTTTGTATAGCTGGTTTTTAGAAAATTTTGATGGGGCGATTATGATGCCTTTCTACTTTATCATATATGTTCTATATTTGCTATTCTTGTTTTACTGACTGAGATAATAGATGCTCTGTGTGACCCAAAGTGACTTGTTTGTAGTATGTACCCCTTTGTCTAGTTACAGCCGTGATCGCCTTACGACTTATAGTACCTTGTACGGGGTAGCTGGCCATGTTCGTCTTCATAATCTTATACTGGGGCATGACAGACTCATCACCAAGATCGACCTGTACAACTTCGTCCTCCGTGGGAGGCTCTGCTCGAACCATAGCTCCCACTGTAGCATTGGGACCATGGCTCAACTTCAAAGGGCTCAAGTTTGTCCTCATTATCTTCTTCCGGATGTGCAGATGCCATGTTGACCGATAGTATCTTCTTGAGCATCTCCCCAATGCTCGTATCAGAGTCCCAAGAGGAGGACTCTAAAGAGTGAGAATTCAATTCACCTTCCTTCTTTGAACCTTCGGGAGTTGGTGGAGGCATAACGTACCCCAGATTATGTCGAGTCTTATGGTAGTAATCCTCGAACTTGCCTGCAGGAGCGCAGAGACATAGAGGCAGTTGTCGACCTTTGCCATAATTTAGGCCTTGGTTGTTTTAAAAATCGTAACCCATATTCTAGATAATGCGCTTGGCTTATGAACTATAGTGGTATATTTGTATTCTTTGACCTTCAGGTTCTTTCTCATCTAGGATGAATGATTGGGGATATTCCACCCTGCCGAAGATGATGGGTTTGTCTCCTCTTTTCCATGCTGGAAATATAAAGTAGTAGTTTGACTAGGGAGAATTTAGTTTACTGCGTTGGTGGTAGTCACCTGTGTATGCAGTTACAGGCCTAGACCGTGCTTTAATGAATATATCGTATTTAAAAGTACAATATTAGAGTAATTCAAAGATAATCCTTTATTGATGAACTAAGGAATCTTCTCCATGGGAATTATATCATCAAGAGAAGGGACATCAGTATGAGCAACCATATATTTCAAGGACCGGGAGGCAACTCTAGAGGGAAGTGAATAGAGTCCAGAAGAATATTTTATCTAATTAAAAATTAAGCAGAGTTAAGGCAGATACCAACTAACAGTGTATATACAAGACATTAATGTAAAGCAGTAAGAGTAAGAGAGAGCAAACGTAAATACTGCGATGTATACTGGTTTTCCTCTGAGAGGACTAGTCCAGTCCTGAGAACTCAAGCTCGGAGTTTTATCCACTATAATCACCAATAGTAAATCACAAGCTTTGATACGAAGGCTTGCCGACTTCTTACAACCACGAGATTTGATCCAATGTCTCATACTTCACATACCACGAGTTTTGATCCGAAGGCTCGCAACTTCATACCGAACAGGGGCTTGATGAACCAAGCTTTTTACAACTCTGTAAATGTTTGTGGTATTAAACGAAAGGAATAAAATTGTATTTCAATGACGGGGTTTATGCGAAACCCGCGCCCTTCTGTTTACAAACAAACTTGTACAATGTAATCCTATACGAGGATGTGGGAGTACAATTTATTTAATCTGGGTATAAATTGCTATAGGTGTCTGATCTGCGGTCGATCACTTTAGCCCTTGGACCACACGATGTTGAAGAAGTGCCGTGGAAGACAGGTAGCAGCTTCGAAGGTTGCAGAAGAGGTTGGACGCACGAGGCCAAGGTCGTCGATCCCTGCTCTTTGCCTGCTCTCCGGGCTCTCTCCCTCTCTCTCTCCTTGGACGATAATTCTCTCCTGGATGATAATTCTTTTTTTTCTCTCCTCTTTTCCCCATTGATAGGGGTCTCTATTTATAGAGTTTTGGTGACAGTGACCACTCCGTCGGTGTAAAAACCGAGGAGTGGGAAGTACAACACCCTTTTACACAACGGTTAAAGTAACCAATGCCTGCGTATGGATGATCTTTTGAATGAGCGTATGACGCGGGTCCAACTAATGGAACACAATGCGTACTATTGCTACGAAGATCACGGCGTAATAGCCACGCAGGTAGGTATCTCGTGTGTAGAAACGGTTGGCGTAGAAGTCAAATAACTGTCACCCTGGCACAGAGGCCAGATAGGCATAGAAGCCGAATAGGCGTAGAAGCCAGATAGGCGTAGAAGCCGGATAGGCATAGGAGCCGGAGAGGCGTTGAAGCCGGATAGGCGTAGGAACCGGAGAGGCGTTGAAGCCGGATAGGCGTAGGAGCCGGACAGGCGTTGAAGCCGGAGAGGCGTTGAGAGCCGAAGGGGCACAGGTCTTGAATGGGCGTAGAAGCCGCTGTGTACCGTGCCCGAGTGCTGACGGGGACGTCTTAGCCGGAATTACGGTTTTCGAAGATGTAATCAAATCTTCTACAGAGATTTGCCATCATCCTGTGCATTCAATGCAAAGACGTGTTTCGAAGGTCTGCAGCCCTTCTGTGCATCCGTTGCAGGGACGTGCCTTGACTGAACCTGTCACCGCTCCGTGCAATTAGACGTAAGACGTGCCTCGAGCCCCGTACGATATGCAGCTTTTGACGTGGCAGGCGGTTTGTCTACTGCGGAGCGTAAACCGGCTTATGCCTGCCTGTGTAAAATAATGCAGCGTATCCCTCTGTGCGAAAAAGAGCGGTTTATGCTGAGGGGACGTTAGTAAACGACGGTTCGGTGGTATCTTAACCCAATCCTCTGCATTAAATGCAGGGATCCGCCATCATACTGTGGTGTGCGTCCCGAGGGGTCTGTGCCTGTTTCCAGCCGTCGTCTGGGTCGCCGTGCAGCACTTTTTGTCAGGAGTCAGAGGCCAGGTTCACTGCGTGACTTGACAGGTTCATTTCGGGGAAGACGAAGCGTTCCTCGTACGCTATTTTAACGCTGCTTTGAGAGCGGCTGAGTTTTTATGCCCTGGAGGCGATGGGGGGGTCCGTCTACGCCGAAGCGGTTTTGGACGCACTGCACCCTTGAGCTCTTACGCCTGATGGCACTGAAGGTCTTTGTTTGCGCTGCTCTGTATCAATACGCCGTGTAGCTTTTGCCAGTGTATTTTTTATGCTTCTACAAGACCCCCTTCAAAGCTTTTAAAATCCTTTGGAATTTGAAACGCTTTGAATGAAGCATGAATGGCCCCTCGTGACTCGAAACGTTTCTGAATGGAGCGTTGAAACGGTCGGTGTGGTCTTTATGGCAGATTTATTGGGGACCGCTGTGATCTCTTTTGCCTATAAAAAGGCGGGGGGTTAACCTGTTTCCCCATATTCCCATCACCATGCTAAAATAATCGCCGGAGTTCGTCGGGTCGATCTGAGGAAGAAGGAGATCATGTTCTTCCAACATGTTGGGAGCCGAAAAAGACGGCATCTTCGAGCAAGTATCCACTGCAGCGATGGATCATGGAAGGATATCTTAGCCTCCCTTGCTCGGGATAATCAGCAACTTTGTATGGCGTTGCGTCTGGCGAGAGGAACGGTCGTTCTTGACCGTGCTGCCTATAACTGGCGCCTTCTCCTCTTACCTCCGGTGACGAGAGTCAGACAGACTCGTGCTGTCCCGGTTTGAGCGGTGCACGGAGTAGGGGATCTGCAAAATCTATGCAAGCCCCAACTCTGTCGTGTCCGCCGGTGATCATCTTCTTAGAAGAAGAGGAAGACCTTCACCGACGTGAGAACCTGTCAGAACAGCCTCTCGGTGCGATCTTCAGATGACGAGGGAGTCTTTTGTAGACGGAGTTTCCCTCATATGTAATCATGAAAAGTAGAGAAAAACCCCTGTAGACAGGGTTTCCCTCATATGTAATCATGATTTTAATCTTCATTAAAGTCATCTTTTCTTCATATGATCACTTGCCATACGTTGTTGTGAAGTCTGAATGTGTGCAGCTTCGACACGTCTGATACTTTACGCGACCCTGTATAGAGAGTACTAGGTTCTGTCCTGTTCTTTACGTGCAGCGGATAGTGCATAGAGTGCTACTTTAGCATTTTGAACACTTAGAACTGTCCTGTTGTTAGGGCTAAGGAACCGCGTAGAGTTCTGAACTGCTGCTTCTGATGAGCAGAACTTTGTTCAGTCTTCGTCTTCAAGAATGATCTCTCGGAACTCCCTTGAAATAGGGTCGAGGATTCTGGCTGAGCTTTGTCATCTTTGACAGACGAGATGTTCAGACTGGAGTCCGGATGAACCTCCAATTTTAGGACCCAAAAAGAGTAATTTCTTAATGGTTGTACTCTGTCCGTTTCGGGTACTTGGGGTCAAGAACGAGTATCTTCTGTGTGAACTCTTTGCACTTGACCGGATCGGGGACTGTTTTGGATAAGCGGAAAGTCGCGGAGTACGAAATCCTCAGCCTGTAGCGTCTGGGCGTAAGACACCGATGAGCGCGAAGTCGTAGACTTGTGGTTCCTGAGCGTGAAGTCGTAGGTTTGTCGTCTCTCGAGCGCAAAAGCTACCGAGCACAAAGGCATCCGGGCAAAAAAAACCATAGACTTATAGCTGCTTGAACGTCAAGCAGTAGAATCGTTGCTGTTGAGTGTAGAAAGCTCCTTTAGCGTAGGACTTGTGGATCTGTAGCTCCTGAAAAGAGAATTTCTTCGAGCGTGAAGTTCTGCGGATCTGTTGCTTCTGAGTGTAAACTGAGCGCCACCGAGCGTGAGATCATCGATTTGGTATCTGCTGAGCGTAAAGCCGTAGGTTTGTCGCCTCTCGAGCGTAAAAGCTACCGAGCACAAAGGCATCCGGGCGAGAAAAACCATAGACTTGTAGCTTGCGAGCATAAAATCATAGATCTATTGCTGTCGAGCGTAGAAAGCTCCTTTAGCGTAGAACTGCTAAACTGTCTTGTGCGAAGAATTTTTCGAATTCGCTGACTGTCCGTCTTTTGAGGGTAGTGGTTTGACGTAGCACCCAATCATATCCGACTATTAATGCGAGACTTGGTTAGGGTCTCGAGGAGTCCGTCCGAGGATTCGAGGAGTCGATCCGGACTCTATATATATCCCAAGCTTTGGAGAAAGAAACTTTTCATCCGTCTTCTGCGAACGAGAGTTCTTGATTGTTCGAGCTTTTCTCCTTCATTTCTTCTCTGAGCACTTCGAGCTTTCAGAAATGGCGACGAAACAAACCTCCTCCGCTAAGGGAAAGAGCATAGGTTCTTCTTCTTCTCCCACTGCCCCAGCGAGGGAGTCTTCGGTCGGGCAAGGTGGACTTCCTTCCGGAAGTATCCCGCCGACGGGCAGCGCACCCGGTCAGAGAGGTAGATCCTTTGGGGTGACAAGAATAACAAAAATCCTTCGCACACGTTGAACGTGACCGCGCTAGGTCGCCTTCTGTGCTGATAGCCTCTTCTGAGGAAGATGATGCACGGAGGCGTTTTCATCTTTTACGCCCATATTTCTCGTGTGCTAGCGTAAAGGCGCCATATTTTTGTAGTTCCGAGCGTAAAAGCTCTGGCTACCGAAAACTGGCGTATGTCGTAAAATAAGCATTTTACGTTTGTGGAGGGGACTCCCGGCGTATAATAACCGAATTCGTACAATCCTGGCGTAGAGCACAGTTTGTCGTTTCTTTGGTTTTGTATGTTTGTGCAAGATTTTTGTAATGACATACTTTCTTTGCACCTTTGTAGTTAACCTGGGTGAGTCTCCGCTGACCAAGGTGATGGGTTCCTCCGCCGGGATTCTGCACTCGAACTACCTGGAGGACTTGTCCCATGTGGTATTTCCCCTCTCCGGATCCCAGTATCCTGAGGGAAGGGGATTTTTGTTGGCGGCTCAGGGCGAGCGGGCACTGCTGAGTATGATCAATGGGGAGCCCCTGACGTATGTAGACGGAGAGCGGTACGTAAAGCCGGCTTTCCTTTTCGGGGACATGATCGACAAGCGGTCCCAGACGAAGCCTAAGAGGGAACCTTGGGTCTTTGCTGTCGAGAGCTTGGTTCTGTACCTGCCGACGATGCCGAGGGATTATCCCATCTCGGCTTTCTTCCATGCCACTCATCCCAGAAAGATGTCGTGGACGTTGACTCCCGACCTTCATGGCAAGCCGGGGAAGATCTTTCATCAGAAAGGAGCTGACCAGGGATCGTTTGTCAGTCGTCCTTCTGGTCCTGTGACGTTGTTCCGGGGATTGTACCCGGGTGGCGTCCTGAGCGAAGAAAGCTCTGTGATCCAGCCGGTCCAACTGTCGACTTTCTGCAACAGCTTTATGGGACGAGGTGGGGTGTACCCCAAGGAGAATCCTCGGTGTAATGGGTGGGTCACCCCAGCAAACCTCCGATGGACCAGCCTAGTTAATTGGGCCTTGAAGCGCTTTCGGCAAGAGCTAGAGGGCATCGGACTGTATGCCGCTGTGAGCGCGACGAGCGTCGGGTTGCCTCCCAACCCTAATTTGTTCTTGGCACTGATGGAGCGATACGTTTCGCTCACTGGGACCTTTGCCACTCCACTGGGGGAGTTGGGATTGGCCCTTCATGAGATGGCGGTTGTCTCAAGGCTGCCGATGGGGGATACCCCGTATGAAGAGTATGTTCCCACCAACCGGGAGTTGGGGGATTCGGACCCTCGGGTGGCGGATGTGTATCAGGAGCTGATGTGCCAATATCTCGCCTGCACCACTTTTTACAACGAGCCCTCTGGTTTGGCCCACACTACCAAGTGGATGTCCTACCTTTTCTTCCACCGAGCTAGAGCTGCCAGGTTGGAGAAAGTTTCGGGGGGCAAGAATGAGCCCGTGAACTGTTTGGGCGTGCTTAGTGCCCAGGTCGTGGATGGCCTTATGGAGGAGGCCAAAGCTTTGGACCAGATCCTCGTTGAGAGGGTAGGAAAGTACCCCGAAGGTACTACGGCCCGTAGTTACCTGAGGCGCTGTCGCGGGTCTCTATCCAAGGAAGCCCAGCTGGCTGATTTTCTCTCGTTATGGCTGCGTCGAGTAGTAGTACCTGGTACTGCGTCCGCGGACCGCATTCACCGGAATATCTTATGGCCGACAGTGCGCCTGGTGTTCGGGGCAAGACTGGGCTTGCTTCCTGCCATGGTGTGCCGTATACAGGCGGGCTTGAGAGCTCTGACCGATGGGTTGCTTGCTGATGAAGCCTGGCGTGAGAGTTTTCCCAGGGTGGAATTACCATACCTGTATCTGATGGGTTGGTTAATTCTCCACAATCCCTGGGTGATGTCTCCTGGCTCTGGTAGCAGCTCAGGGGGAAATTTCTTATTGAACTACAAGGATTCTCCCTGGAACGTGGACACCATTCTAGATTATCGGCTGGCATTGAACCTCAGCCATGGCTGGAAGTTCCTCTGTACTCTCCCTCCCGTAGATCGCCATCAATTAGGGATGAGGCTTGAGGACTCGGGTAGAGAGAAGATCGATCTTTCTTCGGAGGCTTTTAATTGGTTGGTCTGCATTAGACCCTCCCATCTCCTGTACAGGAGTGAAGACCATTGCTTCTTCGAGCCTTATTTGCCTAGTCGGTTTGTCAGGCAATTTGGGTACGGCCAGCTGCACGTGGGCAATGCCGTCACCAGCTTCAGGTCCAGAGGCGGGCTCATTGATGGAGCCAGAGGATGGCAGTATTTCACCACGGGTTGCACTGGAGCAGCCTTCGTCGTGCCGGATGTCACCCCCTCTACGGAGCTGCGCATCCTTTATTCTTACGCCCAGTTTTACGTGGCGATCAACACCTTCTACCGCGATTTTGACATACGCGAAAGTCTTAGGGTATCCTCTCCCATTGCCGGGGGAGGAGCTGAAGTTCCCTCGGTTTCTCCCGATGAGGGTGAGGAGTTTGATACCCCGAATGAACCCCTGGAGTCGATGCTGGGGTGTGAAGTGCCTCCGCCTGCGGGGGCTTTGGTAGTTCCTCAGAAGCGAAGGGCGCCTGCTCCTAAGGAGGCTTCTGTTCGTAAGAGGAGGAAGGAGACAGTTGCTCGTCCTTTCCGCATTCTTGGTGTTGAAGCTACCGGGAGTGAGCCTACATCTCCCCATGTCGGGGATGAGTCTTTGGCTGGAGATTCCTCGCCTTTTAGAGAGGGACCCTCTATGGTTTCGGTTGGCGGCGCCGGAGGATCTTCGCTAGGGGTCACTGCTGTGGCTACTACTCCGGGTAGTGGAACGAGATCGCCTAGGTGGCCATGACAGATGGGAGGATCCTTCCCTGGACCCGCAACGGATAAAGCTCCTGCTGTGCCTAGCGAGATTCCAGTTGACGAACCTCGACCGCGTCTTGGTGGAGACTTGGAGGAATTCCGGGCGATGTCAGTTGGTCCACCTCCTTCCCCAGGTATGATAGTTCGCATTGCGTCCTTAGAGCGAGGTTTAGCTGCCTCGGCTGCAGATGCGCCATATATACCATTGGCCCCGGGTAAATATCGTTTTCATGTCTCCTTTTAGAGAGGTTACCGTTGTACTGATGTCGACTTTCAGGTTCTTTCTTCTCAGGGGATGGAGCCCACGGGGAGTGTAGCGTTGAGCCGCCTTCCGGCTCTGCTCCAGCCCCTGGTGGTGATACGGAGGCACCTGATCCCGAGGAGGAAACACCTTCTGGGGCTAGCTCGCCCGGAGTGGTTTCGTCGCCTCGAGAGGAGGATGAGCCTGTCACCGTGACCTTGCCTTCGGTCGCACCAACCGTCGAGGCGGCAGCTGTGGCTACCTCATCTGCAATCGTCTCTGGTGGGGGACTCGCTGATATCGCGGTCTCTCCTGGCGTTCAGTCGGGTTTAGTTGCGCTGACTGAGCAACATACCGCCCTCCTTTACACCGGTTTGGGAGCGATGATATCAATGGTGTTGGCGAAGAGTCTGGATTTTGAGCGCCTGAAGAGAACTGCCCAGTTCTCGATCGGGGTTGTCAGGGAGTTCGGCGATTCCGGGGGAGCCGATGCCCTGGAGGCGATGGTTAATGGTTTAGAACAACCCATTAACGAGTATTTGCGGTTGGCTCAGGGCAGTCTTGATGTTGAGGCCCAGACCAGATACGGTCTTATGACTGCGTATCTTGCCAAACGGATGGAAGACCTGAAGGAACTCCTTCGAACTCGCTAGCTGGAGGCGATTCAGAGGAAAGCCGCCGTGGATGAGATCCTCGCCCTCCAGATAACGTGCCAATCCGAGCACGAGGGGAATGTAGCGAGGATTCACAGGTTGAGGGAGAAACTTGCTCAGGCAGAAGAGTGGACTTCCCAGTCGTTGGCAGGCTTGGATGTGGTGGTCGGTCGACTGAGCACAGCGCGGCGGGATCTGGATCCCGCGAAAGGTGCCTGTGCGGGCGTGCGTCGGACGATAGCCGAGCTGTCCCATTCGAGTGACAACGAGGCACTGCTGGAGCGGGCCCGTGCTGATGCTCTGGCCATTAGGGACGAGAGGATGGCCGTGCTAGCGCGGCAGATCCGTGACATGACTGCTCCGCCGCAATGATGTACTCTCTCTCTTTTTTTTTTTTGCTTTCCCAGATGTAATTTTGTTCTTTCTTGGGAATAAAAAGAGACTTTTTCCTAACTTTGGACCCATCATTTCGGAATGTAAATGACAGGTTAGGACAAGAGTGGTATCAGAGGTAGTATGGACGTGATAAACTCTCGGTAAACTTCAGCAGGGCACGTCTATCCAGAGGTCATACGGACATGATAGAACGTGCTTTGGCCAAGTTTTTGTAGGTAAAGTACTATCAGAGGTGAGATAGACGTGATAGGCTTTACTAGAGTTTACAGCTCAGAGGTAATATGGACATAGCTGTTTTGTGGGCCTATTACTTGTTGCGCACCTAGGTGCAAGTAAATAGGTTTGAGGACAAGCCCTGCTAGAGGTAATATGGACGTAGCAGATTTTGTGGACCTAACACCACTGGCGTACTTAGATTTAGTACGGGTGTTAGTTGAAGTGACGATCGATATCAGAGGTGATAATCGATGGTCAGAATCTTGGAAAGCCTGTTCAGAGGTGATATGGACATGGCAGATTCTCCAAGGAAATACAGTTCAGAGGTGATATGGACATGACTGATTTGTGGGCCTATTGCTTTTTGTGCACCTAGGTGCAAGTAATAGATTTGAGGACAAGCCCTGCTAGAGGTAATATGGACGTAGCAGATTTTGTGGACCTAACACCACTGGTGTACTTAGATTTAGTACGGGTGTTAGTTGAAGTGACGATCGATATCAGAGGTGATAATCGATGGTCAGAATCTTGGAAAGCCTGTTCAGAGGTGATATGGACATGGCAGATTCTCCAAGGAAATACAGTTCAGAGGTGATATGGACATGACTGATTTGTGGGCCTATACTAGTTTCTTCTTTGAAGTAGTTTCGTCGGATTACGAGAATCTCGCCGTATTCCTCCTGAGTGGAGGAGATTAGGCGTAGTACTTCTTCAGGAATTTGCCGTTGATAGGAGCCATTAATAGGTCTCCATTGGGCTGGGCTAGTCTGTAGGCTCCGTTCGAGAATGTTGTCTCGATCACATAAGGGCCTTCCCACTTGGGCTGGAATTTGCCTCTACTCCTGTGAGTAAGAATCATCGGCCTTCTTACGGCTAAAACTAGCTCGCCGACTTTGAACACCCTTTCCTTTACTTTACGATTAAAAGCTCTGGAAATGCGTGCTTGGTAGAGCGCGATGCGCTGTTGAGCTTGGGGGCGTTTCTCGTCTAATCCTTCTAGCTCCTGAAGCCTTAACAGGTCATTCTTTTCTTGAGTCAGCCCGTTAGCCCCGGCTATCCTGAGCGACGGGATCTGGATTTCAATGGGGAGAACTGCCTCGCTCCCGTATACCAGTGAGAATGGGGTACAGCCTGTCGACGTTCGTACCGTTGTGCGGTATGCCCTGAGACATTCGCCCAGCTTTTCGTTCTAATCTCTTTTGTTTGAAGAGACAAACTTCTTCAAGAGTTTGATAATGGTTTTGTTGAAAGCTTCCGCTAAACCATTAGCAGCTGGATAGTATGCCGTAGAGGCGATATTGTGTATTCTATTTTTATCGCAAAATCGATGAAACGCTTGGCTGATGAACTGGGGCCCGTTGTCATGGATTATCCTTCGGGGGACCCCGAAGCGATAAATAACATGATGCTTGATGAAGCTGATCACATTAGACGCCTTTACCTCAGCAAGAGGGATTGCCTCTGCCCATTTGGAGAAGTAGTCCGTGATGGCCAGTATGAACTGGTAACCTCGGGAAGAAGACGGGTGAATGGGACCAATGACATCCATACCCCACGCTTCGAAAGGCCAGGATTTACTGTAGGATGCAGATGCTCAGATGGTCGTGTATGAAGTCTGCGTGAATCTGACAGGCTCTGCATTGTCTTGCATACCGTATCGCATCTGTGATCATAGTAGGCCAATAATAGCCCATTCTTTCTCGCGTTCATCTTCAACGACGTAGGCTCCCATCTCCCTGGGCGTCATTGAAGGATTAGTATAGGTCGCTGTAGAAGTCGACTCTACACTTTCTGCTTCTGATTCTTGGCGACCCCCAGCGTCGGAATCGGAAGAGGATGGAGCTGGCTGTCGTGACTTTGCACGAGTGTTCTGGAATACTCCGGCTTCAGTGTCACTGAACCTCCTTTGGCTCGGGGGCTTGGAGGGATGACATCTTGAACTCGACCCTCCTCTACGCAGGTGTGAGGCCATGTTTACAGGCGCATGCGCGGGTTCCTCTCCCTGGAAAGACAAAGAGTAGCCCAATCGGTCGAAGACCGATCGTTTTGTTTTGGGACAGCAGCAATTAATCACAACCTTGTGGCTATTACAATGATGCTCGCTAGGAGGCGTAATAGACATGTTGGAAGGTCCCCTCTCTTTACGCTTCTGGACTAGATATTTGCGTAGGTCAGGAGGAGTTGCCGGAGAGGCCCTTAGTCGGCCATTGGTTTCTCGCGTGATCCGGAGGGTAGGCATTCTGTTCCTTCGCTGGAGTGAAGGCCGAGAGGTTAAGTAGCCTGCCGCTTGCTTTCCTTCGCGGAGATCACAGCGCTCATCGGGTTTATCGTAGAGGTCAGATGATGTCTTGTGCGTGGAGCGAGATCTGTTCTTCCGTCTTGGCGCCGAGGCACCATCGGAAGTTCTATCCGTACCGCGCGGAGCGGGAGACAGATTTCTACGCGTAAAGCGCAGTGAAGGCTTCTGGGTTAGCGCTGAGGCTCCGCCCGAAGTTTTGTCTTTACCGCACATAGCGGGAGACTGTTTCCTCCGCGTAAAGCGCAGTAGATTCTTCGGGGTTAGCGCTAAGGCTTTGCCCAAAGTTTTGTCTGTACCGCGCGTAGCGGGAGACTGAATTTTACGTGCGGGGCACGGAGGGAGCGTCGCTACAACCTCGTTGGCCGAAGAGATCGGAGAGATCGGAGAGATCGGAGAGTCCGGAGAGATCGGAGAGTCCACAGGAATAGTAGAGGATGTCTTGGGCATCCACACATTGCGCAGCTTCCTGTTGTCCTGGACGGAGAGAGGGCGGGAGCTACCCCCGGCTCGAAGCATGTCTTCGTAGGCTGACTGGTCGAAATGAACGACGAGCGTCTTCTTCACGATTCCCACGGATACCGTATCGTGTTGAACAATTACTTCCTCGTCAGAAGAGAAAGATGTCTCCAGCAGAGTCGCCATCTTGTTTGTGGTATTAAACGAAAGGAATGAAATTGTATTTCAATGACGGGGTTTATGCGAAACCCGCGCCCTTCTGTTTACAAACAAACTTGTACAATGTAATCCTATACGAGGATGTGGGAGTACAATTTATTTAATCTTGGTATAAATTGCTATAGGTGTCTGATCTGCGGTCGATCACTTTAGCCCTTGGACCACACGATGTTGAAGAAGTGCCGTGGAAGACAGGTAGCAGCTTCGAAGGTTGCAGAAGAGGTTGGACGCACGAGGCCAAGGTCGTCGATCCCTGCTCTTTGCCTGCTCTCCGGGCTCTCTCCCTCTCTCTCTCTCTCCTTGGACGATAATTCTCTCCTGGATGATAATTCTTTTTTTTCTCTCCTCTTTTCCCCATTGATAGGGGTCTCTATTTATAGAGTTTTGGTGACAGTGACCACTCCGTCGGTGTAAAAACCGAGGAGTGGGAAGTACAACACCCTTTTACACAATGGTTAAAGTAACCAATGCCTGCGTATGGATGATCTTTTGAATGAGCGTATGACGCGGGTCCAACTAAGGGAACACAACGCGTACTATTACTACGAAGATCACGGCGTAAGAGCCACGCAGGTAGGTATCCCGTGTGTAGAAACGGTTAGCGTAGAAGCCAAATGACTGTTACCCTGGCACAGAGGCCAGATAGGCATAGAAGTCGGATAGGCGTAGAAGTCGGATAGGCATAGAAGCCGGAGAGGCGTTGAAGCCGGATAGGCGTAGGAGCCGGAGAGACGTTGAAGCCGGATAGGCGTAGGAGCCGGAGAGACGTTGAAGCCGGATAGGCGTAGGAGCCGGACAGGCGTTGAAGCCGGAGAGGCGTTGAGAGCCGAAGGGGCACAGGTCTTGAATGGGCGTAGAAGCCGCTGCGTACCGTGCCCGAGTGCTGACGGGGACGTCTTAGCCGAAATCACGGCTTTCAAAGATGTAATCAAATCTTCTACAGAGATTTGCCATCATCCTATGCATTAAATGCGAAGACGTGTTTCGAAGGTCTGCAGCCCTTCTGTGCATCCGTTGCAGAGACGTGCCTTGACTGAACCTGTCACCGCTCCGTGCAATTAGACGTAGAGACGTGCCTCGAGCCCCGTACGATGTGCAGCTTTTGACGTGGCAGGCGGTTTGTCTACTGCGGAGCATAAACCGGCTTATGCCTGCCTGTGTAAAATAATGCAGCGTATCCCTCTGTGCGAAAAGAGCGGTTTATGCTGAGGGGACGTCAGTAAACGACGGTTCGGTGGTATCTTAACCCAATCCTCTGCATTAAATGCAGGGATCCGCCATCATACTGTGGTGTGCGTCCCGAGGGGTCTGTGCCTGTTTCCAGCCGTCGTCTGGGTCGCCGTGCAGCACTTTTTGTCAGGAGTCAGAGGCCAGGTTCACTGCGTGACTTGACAGGTTCATTTCGGGGAAGACGAAGCATTCCTCGTACGCTATTTTAACGCTGCTTTGAGAGCGGCTGAGTTTTTACGTCCTGGAGGCGATGGGGGGGGGCCCCGTCTACGCCGAAGTGGTTTTGGACGCGCTGCACCCTTGAGCTCTTACGCCTGATGGCACTGAAGGCCTTTGTTTGCTCTGCTCTATATTAATACGCCGCGTAGCTTTTGCTAGCATATTTTTCATGCTTCTACAGTAAACATCTAGACCGAGACCGCACTTGGAACTTAGAAAGCTAGGGAGTTGATCTTAGAGATAAGAAAGTTTAGGCTATGAGGGTTTACTCACTATAGGATAGAAAGATAGAGAACGGTTGAGTGAGTAAGAATGAAGAATTCTAATCCTATTTATATGGTGTAGGCAAACAGAATTCGGATGGGGTTTAATTTAAATTTTTAACCGTTGGGCCAAGAAATTAGGAGCTTATTGAACTGATTGATTTTATACCAAAAGAGTAACCGAGTTCAGTCCGAGTTCGGCATGAGTTTGGCCCGAGTTCGGTCTCTTACTATGGTAGACTTTGTAAATGAATATGGTCTGATTTGGTGGATAGGTTCTTTAGTTCATTTGAGTGGACTAGGTATCTGGATATAGGTACCTAGAATTTTCCAGTGCGACTCAGCTTACATCAGTCCTAGACTCAAATAAAATATTAAATTATATATAAAAACTAAGAGCACTGATGACGCCAAACTTCTGAAACATCTGCTGACTCGAAGACGCTTTTTCCTTTGACGACAGTTGTCCAAAGATAACCAGATCTGGGAATCTGAATACCTTTACGGGGCTTCGCTCCTGAACCCCTACGAGGGGCGCTACCCCCTCACCCCCGTCTGCTGACCAGGCACCGGAACCCCCGGGTGCGAGGCTCCAAATAAGTCGTAGGCGGTTGGACAAAATCTTCTGGTATGACGTCGTCTTTGGCTCATCGTCATATAACATATATTCATTGTTTATCTTGCTTATTGCTTTCTGCAAGTACATATTAGACGAACAAGGAAATATATAGAAGCAAATATTATATTCTGGACAATGCTGAGATTAAGTAAAAGATACTATAGTGATTGATCGATTACCATAATGCTAAACTTAATCGATTAGCCATATTAAAAAACTCAACATAAATATTGGGCCAACAATATTCTTCCAGTTCATCCTCCCCGCGATCTACCCCCAATATGAGCGACGGCTTCGGAGGTCTCCTACAGAGTTTTACCACCAATGGCTCTGAAGTAACGACGGGTACTAGACTCGGTCTTCATAGGTGAACGACTAGAGGTTATGGTGCCGTCTTGTGAAGTTTTACCACCAGAGGTTCCGAAACAGTAAGAAATTTTGGCAATTTCTTGCGAAGCTTCACCATGAGGGGAGGAACCGTGTTAGGAGCTCGTCCTTTGAGACGAACCCTTAAAGGTTCGCCTGGTGTGGTACCCGCCTCTGTTCCATCGTCGATATTGTTACCATGCTCGTCTTGGTGGACTTGTTTATACATGATTGAATCAGAGTAATATGCCTCGACCCCTTTGAATGGATCGACATCGGCGAACTCTATTCTGACCATACTGTAATCATTAACGTACTTTAAACACTGGTATAGAGTTGATGGTACCATAATCTATTCATATATCCATGGAAATCCCAATAGGATATTGTTGGACACGTCCACGTCTATGATGTAGCAAGTGACTTCTGTTCGTAGGTCATCGATCTGACACTTCAGGCGAATCTTTCCTAGAGGGTAGCTCCTTCAAGTATTGAAGCCACTGATGGTAGTATTGGTTGGTGCCAACCGATGCATTGGGATTCCTAGGGTCTGAAGTAAACACCGTGGGATGATACTGATAGATGAACCGGGGTCAATGTGCATCCGGTCCACTTTAATGGCTCTAATATACCCTATGTAGTACAAAGGGCGATCGTGCCTGTCATTTTTTAACAATATATCTTTTTGTGAGAACCTGATGGTGGGTATCGCCTCCATCACATTATGGCAGTTTGGGCACCCTACAGGATATTCGGCCGGGGGCTTGACCTGGGCCAGGTAGGTGTCGGCGTTCTGCAATGCCTCACTCAGAGCATCGCACGTATCCTTGGAGAGTTGGAGAAGCTCTAAGAGCAATAACTTTGCTGGAGTATTGGCAAGTTGGGCCAATATGTCAAAGTTGTAGGGCTTCTCGAGTCCCTGTGCTACATCCTTTCGCAACAGTTTATCGAAGCGAGTCTCCTTCTGCTTCTATTTGTCTGTTGTGGAAGGTTATGATGAACCTGGGTCGGATGCAGTTGGAGGAATGATGTCTTCGGTGTTGGCCCATCTGGTCATGGTCAAAACAATTTTAATAATCGATCGAAATTACGAGTCGATACATTGCAACTCTGATAGATTATAGAAGAAGATGTCACATTACTACGCCACAAGCTATGACTACAAGATGATTGTGTTCGAGTTCTTTTTATGTTTTGCTATATAATTTTTATTTTCTTGAGTCTAAGGACTTATGTGAGTCAAAATAAAAATTTGGCATTTAGATTGAACCTTTATCTAAAGCCTACTCAAACATAAGCCTACCCAAACCAAAAATTTGTTTAGATTCGAGCCTAAACCCAAACTCACTCAAACTCAAAGTCAAAACTGAATAGACCAACTGAACTCTGGACAAGTTCTGATCGAACTCGGTACGAGTTCTGTCCGAACTCGGACCGAACTCGGTTACTCAAAACTGATTTCCTAGTCAGACTCATCTCTAGAAGACCAGGCTCCCAACGTTCTAAATTTTGAACGTTATGCATCCGAACTCGGCTTGAATTCTGTCTACAAAAATCCTATAAATAGAGAAAAATTTCCACATTTCTAACAACTCATTCTTCTTCTCTATTCCTAAAAAGAGCTTTATCCTTCTCAAATCTCAAGACAACTAAGTGCCCAAGTGTCATTTCGATTAGAAGTTGAGTCAAGTTGTACAAGCTTGGTTAAAAAGCTGATTTTTAATTCCTGAATGAAGAAAAAGAGTAGTAATGCACTTGTTAGAATTGATGCTTTAACTGCTAGATATACTGAGTTATATGACACTTCCAAAGGTTAAAAATTAGATTAGAAAAATAGCCTGTACAAACTGCTTTCCAATCTAATACATGTCACTCAAGGCCCAAGAACACCCACCAGACATATCCCAAGAAGGCCAAACCTTTTAATCATGCATTCTATTACAAGTATCCACGTAAATCACAACATACTGCCTCACATATACATCATGCCTCTGTACCTAGTATCAACACATCTGCTATATGTCATTATTGTGGTACTAAAGGACATATATCATGGCAATGTAGAATTAGAAAATTAGTTTATATGCATGTATATATCTGGGTTCCAAAAACTAACATATCAGGACCCTCAAGAAAGTGGGTACCAAATGTTACATCTTCAACTTTTATTGTTGGTAGACCTTCCCTTTCACACTAGAAGTAAATGAATTCTCGATAGTGGTTGCTCACGTCATATGATCGGTGATGCAAATCTATTCGCAACTCTATCGATGAAGAAAGAATGATACGTCTACTTCGGCAATAATCTAAAAAAGAATATTATAGGTAATGGTAATATAGGTATTCATCCTTTTCATGTTTTTAAATATGTATGTTTAGTAACAGAATTAAAACATGACCTACTTAGCATTAGTCAATTGGCTGACCATGATTATGGCATTAATTTTGTGAAAGACAAATATTCTATTTATGATAGACCTACGGGTAAGATAACTTATGAGGAAATAAGAGAAGATAAGATATATATTTTTGTCACGCCCCAGTCCCAAAATACCGAGGGACTAGACACGTGGCAATGTCCAGCAGCACACACCGATGGGCAAACCCAATTTAATGGACCCATCAGGGTGTACTTAAGCTGTATAACAACAATATGGGTAATGGTACTAATCTCATCCACAGAAATAAATATAATCAATATCAGAATATAAAGCAATATCAAGTCTCAATAAAACATAACTCGGGGAACAACCCGATAATGAGTTTGATACATCAACTCAATAGACTAGAAATAAAGAGTCTAATAAAAACAAAGACTGAGTGTAGATAAAGCAGATACTTAGAAGAAATCCTCGGCGATCACTTTCTGGTACTGCTCCAGTGCCTGCTCATGTTCCGTACACCTCGGGATAGATCTCTTCTGCTAAACCTGGGGACATAATCCGGATCCAGGTCCTCAGGGGACATAACAAGGTACAAGAATAACTCAAGCTAAAATAAATGTAGTGCAATAATAAATGAATCAATAGGGTAAACTATATAACCAGCTAAGTGATATGCATGTTGAGAGCATCACTAGAACTCAGGCTGAAACCGTTATAAGTTCTGTGTCGGGGAGCCGGTAGCAGTGATATCATGTCGAAACCTAGCTCGACGTGACTATGGCACCGTCATAATATAATCAACCTGTAGCCTGTATCTCTCTCCTAACCCAATATAATCACACGTCTTATGTCCATGACACGCAAGATCATGACCTCTAACTGATGCAGTGAGTCATAATGATAGCTAAGCATATGAATAAAGTATATATCACGAATCCTGTAGCCTATACAGAATTACCATGAATATCTCAGAAAGATTATGTCTCATGAATAGTGTCAGGTGTCCTGTGGTATGACGTACTTGATATTGCAAGCACAAAAATATATAGGGTCTCGATATCCATCTTTAGGTGACGTTACACAACTCCGCGTACGACATTGGCACCCGAATCTTATTCGGACGCTAAGAAATGTCACACGGTTCTAGGTTGAACAGATACAACATATAAATAAATCAAAGGAATATTATGTAACAAGAACTGCAAGATTGGCAAGGTACACTTGCCTGAGGTTCTGACTCCAACTGCTGCTCTGGTATCAGCGGGATTTGTAGGTACTCCTCCGATTGCTGAAATAAATATTACCATCAGGTTCAGAAGACATCAAATAGCTAGAATTTCTTGTCCATAAGTCCAATTTGGATACAGGGGCAAAAGTGAGAGTTTCTGGTCAAAGTGGGGTCCACATGTGGCCCGCTTCGCACCGAGAAACGTGCTAAAGATAATATTCTCCAAATTTGTCAAACTTAGTATCTACAAGTCCAAAACGATGATACGAACCCAACAGAATATCCAGAACTGGATTCCGATGAGCCGATCATAAAATCGTCCGTCAAGTAGAGACGTGGGGCCCACGATACGAGATTTTGTCAACGTTCTCAGAATCGAACAAAACTTGGGTCACAGGACCAGCGTATTGCTACGAGTCCGATGGCACAAGTTTTGTTTCAATACGACGAGCGCACATGAAGTTACAACGAGTTTCAGAACATGGCCGATATGGGACGTTGTCGACGGATACGCGTTGATTCCGGTGTGCACGCACATCCAAACCAACTTCCGCAAAATCCCACACATCCGTATTAATGGTGTGCACATTTCGATAAAGTCCACACAAGACCAAGTCGTCCCGTTTAGCGGGGCGCACCCAGTTTCGGGAAAATCAGGGTATTTAAATAACCAATCTTTTGGTCATTTTCACCCTCGAATAACATGCAATCTACAACTCGATAAATTACACTAAAAATAGGATTAAAAACTAGTCTTTACAGTCTAAATAATTATTCAGGCGGATTTTGAAAACATTTCACAGGTTGGTCGCAAAACGGTCGCGAACTGGGGAGTTCGGGATGAATTCTGAATTTTCAGAAAAAGGGAAAAGTTTTTCCTGATTTTGTGTCGCGTTTTGCGATCGCCACATGACGCGATACCCCTGGATAATGGCACTGGGTTTGGGAGGGTTACGCAGGGTTCGTGTTACAGCAGACAGAACGAAAAATGTGGCGACGAGGAGAGAAACATTCACCTGAACAGGGGGTCGATATCGACTGAAAATGCATTCGTGAGGAGGCGCGATGCGGCTACGGCGTTGCTCGGCCGGCGGCGCTGTGCTCGATGCTGGCGGCGGCGGAGGTCTTCGACGGGTCTCCGAAGTCGTCGTGGGAAGCTCGTCGGCGTTGACGGAGGCGATGGAGCTCGGTGGATGGCGGTGGAGTTTGATGGTGTTGGGAGTATCGGGGGTGGCCGGGTCGAGGGTTTATATAGTGGTGGTGGTGGTGGCCGTTGGCCGGGAGAGGAGAGGTCGGGAAGGCGAGGGGGTCAAAACGGTCGGCGGAGGAAGCGGGCGGCCGGGATCGACAGTGGAAACGGCCGGCGGCGGTCGCTGAAACGTCGGGGTTTAAAAGTTACAGAATTTATTAGTTAACGGGTCGGGTCAGGTTTCGGGTCGGGCTCGGGTCCGGATCCGACCCGCTAGGGTACAGGTCGGGTACGGGTTGCGGGGACGGGTCGCGGGTACGGGTCGGGTATGGATCCGACCCGTTAGGGTTGGTCCAGTTTGGTTCAGGATAGGTCCGGTTCAGGGTTAAACCGGTTGGTTCAACCCGGTTCAGTTTGGTTTATTTTTGTTTAAATAAAAACTTTGTTTTAAGGTTTTTAAAAATAGTTCCGGGGTTCAATAAATTCCAAAAAAATTATCCTATGTCTAATATTTTATTTTACACCCAAAAATATTATTTTTACAATATTTTAATATTTATTTTAATACTTAAAAATATTTAATTTAGAATTAATTCCTAAAAAATCACAGAAAATTTCAGAAAAATTTCCGAAATTTATTTTAAATTCTGAAAAATTCTGGAAGTTTATAGTTTTCTCTCTCTCAAAAATACTAACAATGTGGGAAGATGCTTATATGCAACCTAAGACGAAAGCTGGTTGTAGCATATGTCCATGGTAAGAGGTTTACCTGAAATTACTTTTAAGAAATATATGATCTGTGCTGAGTGTGAAATGAACAAGGCAATAAGATCTTCTTTTAAATAAATAAACGCTATAAGTACTTCTAGACCTCTTCAACTTGTGTATATGGATTTGTTTGGGCCTAGTAGAGTCGCCAGTCTTTGTGGTAAGCTTTATGCCTATGTTATTATTGATGACTTTTGTAGATATAATTGAATTTATTTTCTAGCAAATAAAAATGAGACTTTTTCAGAATTTGTTACTTTTGCAAAAAGGTAAAAATCGAAAAAGGCTTCATGATTACTCGTATCCGAAGTGATCATGGAGGCGAATTCAAAAATTCTGATTTCAAATATGGTGTTGTGGAGTGAAAGAACAGAACTCTTGACGATATGGCTAGAGTCATGTTAAATATGTATAACCTTCCAAAATATTTTTGGGCTGAGGCTGTCAATACAGCATGCCATATTTTGAATAGCGTTCTTATTCGACCTATATCGAAGAAAAATCCCTATGAGCTTTGGTTTAATATAATTCCTCCATCAGTTATTTTAAAGTATTTGGCTATAAATGTTTTATCTTGAATACTATGGATAACTTAGGTAAATTTAATTCCAAGGCTGATAAAGGTATTTTTTATGGTTATGCTGCAAAGAGTAAAGGTTTTAGAGTTTTTAATAAAAAGTCATTGACTGTTGAAGAATCGATTAATGTTACTTTTAATGAGCTTAACAGTCAAGTAGCAAGTGACAGTGATGATGAAGATATCAGGATAACCTCCAACAAGATCCCTGAAGATGAAACTGGAATAAATTATCTGGACAGCTAACATAAAAGATTGAAATTCTAAACCAACCATCCATAGAAATTGGTAATTGGTAAGGTATCGAAAGGTGTAAGTACTCGCTCAGCAACTAGAGATTTTATTGCAAATATTGCTTTTATTTCTCAAGTAGAAGCTTTTGATGATAAATTTTGGATTTTTGCAATGCAAGAGGAACTCAACCAATTTGAACGGAATCAAGCTTGAGAACTCATTCCAAGCCTAATGATTATCCAGTCATTGGTACCAAATGAGTTTTCCAAAATAAACTTAATGAGGATGGTATAGTCACTTGTAACAAAGCACGTCTCGTAGCTCAAGGTTATAATCAAGAAGAAGGTATTGACTACGATGAGACCTATGCTCCTGTCACGAGAATATAATCTATCTGCATGCTTTATGCTTTTGCAAGTTTTTACAATTTTAAATTATTTCAAATGGACATCAAAAGTGATTTTTTAAATAATGTTATAAAAGAGAGTTTTGTTGAATAACCCCCTGGTTTTGAAGATTTTAAATTTTTTTAATCATGTTTTCAAGCTTAGAAAGGTTCTATATGGACTCAAACAAGCCCCTCGTGCTTGGTATGAGCGCCTTAGCTCCTTTCTACTAGAAAATGGGTTTTCTAAAGGAAAAGTTGACACTACCTTATTTATAAAATCTCATGATGACAATATCTTATTAGTGCAAATTTACGTAGATGATATTATTTTTGGATCTCCTAATGAGATGCTTTGTAACGAGTTTGCTAAGTGTATGCAAAAGGAATTCAAAATGAGCATGATGGGGGAACTTACCTTCTTCCATGGATTACAAATCAAGCAGAATTCTCAGGGAATATTCATCAATCAAACGAAGTACAAAAAAGATTTGCTAAAGGAGTTTGATATGGACAATGCAAAATCTATTAGAACTCTAATGACAACATAAACTAAACTATAACTTGATGATAATGGGAAACCAATAAATATACATAACTATCGAGGTATGATTGGTAGTCTTTTATACTTAACTGCTAGTCGTCCAGATATTGTGTTTTTTGTATGCCTATGTGCTAGATATCAGGCTAATCCTAAGGAATCACATGTATGTGCAGTTAAGCATATCCTTAGATACCTTAAAGGTACTCAGACGGCAGGCTTGTGGTATCCTAAAACCATATTATTGGACCTAGTTGGTTATTTGGATGCCAATTTTGCTGGATGCAAGGTCGATCATAAGAGTACTAGCAGTACTTGTCATGTCTTGGGAAAGTCTCTAGTCTCTTGGTTTTTTAAGAAATAAATTTTGTTGCATTATCAACTACTAAGGCTGAGTATATCGCCGCAGGACGTTGTTGTGCACAAATTTTGTGGATGAGACAAACTTTAGAAGACTATAATTTAACCTTTAAAAATATTCTCATCTTTTGTGATAACACTAGCACTATAAATATCACTAAGAATCCAATATATCATTTATGCACTAAACATATTGAGATTAGATACCACTTTTTAAGAGATCATTAATGGCATGGTAATATCTGTTTAGAATTCATTGACACAGAATGTCAACTTGCAGACATTTTCACTAAACTCTTAGCTGAAGATCGTTTCAATTTTATTCACCGATAATTAGGTATTTTGGACTATGATACTACATAACTTGTTTATTTTATTTATCACTCTATATTTCTATAAATGTAAAATTATTTTGGGTACAAGATGAAAGGGCCCTTCTGTCAAAGAGGTATAAATAGCCTTAAGCGGCACTGTACTTAAGTGTCTTCAGACCACCGCCGGGTGGGATCCGGCCCCTACAGCTAACCCGAGATGATGAATACAATATATAATACGAGTAATAATTAATTTCAACAAATTATAGTATTGAAGCCAAAACCCTAGATCTAGACTTAGAAAATTGACCTACACATATAAAGAATTAAGTCTCAAATGAATTATGGTTCAAAGGAACTGAATTCGGACAGAGTTCGGACCAAACTTGGGCCAAACTCGGTTATCTCTATTTCAGAATTTGAAATAAAACCCAACTCCTTATATTTTTGGCTACTTGTCATCATAAACCCTAAACCTCTGAACAACAGCCCCTCTTTTTATCTTATTCCTTCTTAAAACCCTAGGTTTTCAAACCCTAGATTTTTGGTTCTCTCTCCTCAAGACCTCTCACCTCTTCAAACTTTGGATTCTGGTGTTTCTCAAGGTTCTCTATCACATTCTCTATCTATTTTCTGGTATAATCATCATTTCCTCTCACATATTTTTTTAAATGGCTCCTAAGTTGTTTAAGAAAAGGAAAGTTGCTGGGGAAGTATCCTCTTCCAATGTTCAGTAAGAGATATCACATTCCCTGTACAGTCCATTAATGCCCAATAAGGGTAATTATGATGGCTTTCTACTTTTATCTCTTGAGTAATCCGTATAGTGGTTTGATGACTTTGTTACTAGGACTGTTTGTCCTGGAAACCCTATTAATTTTACTCTATTTCTTGCGTATCTGTCTACTTTACGCACTTTGGGACTGGATGAATTAGTTATTTCTAGATTTCTAATTTATATCAATGCTATCAGAATATTTTACTACAATCTCATATTTGAAGATGATTCTATTCATTCTTGTATCGGCGGAATAAACATTAAGTTTGATGCTGACGATTTGGGTGAAATACTTCATATTCCAAATGATGGTGAACCCTTTGTCAAAATTACCAAATTTATGTTTCCCGAAGGCAGGACTCTAGACTCCTTTAAGGATTTCTTTTGCACTTTTGTCCCTCTTTCCCTGGGTAAGCTTAAAGCCAAACACCCTAACAAATGGTTTTATGACTTATATCGTATTATTTTCTCTGTAATCATTCCCAATCAATCCTCCACCGATGACATCACTAACTTAGAACTGTGTGCTATCTACCATCTCCACTTTGGGATTCAATTTAGTTTTTCAAATATTATTATTCGGACTATGGTTCGAGTACGTAAGAACAGGCAAAATCTGTTGTACGCTATGTACTTACCTATCATATTTTAATACTTTGATATACCGTTAGATGATTGTCCTTATCTAGCAGAGCCATACTACTTCTTTACTGCCTATAGGACTGACCATGCTCTCCCACCTATTCCACCTGTTGGTGCTACCTCTGGTGTTGGCCTATCTGTACCACCTGCACCTCCTGATTCTACTACCTCAGCTGCTCCACCCATTACTCTTGAGTACCTCCACACTATGCTCCAGGATCGCTTTCGGCTGGAAGACAATCGTCTCAGATTAGAGGATGATCGCTATCGTGCTATGGATTACTGTACCACTCTCCAGACTCAAGCTATATCCAACTCTTTTTTGGATATGCATTACAGCTTCTCTTAGTACCCTGGCAGAGGACCGATTCACATGGTTCATGATCCATCTCTGGATATCGCATTGTCACGCCCCAGTCCCAAAATACGTAGGACTAGAAATACGTAACACGCCAGCTGTATGTATAAGAACTCCAATATATGGTAACCATACACACACGTACGTTGTACATGAATATCAAATCCACAAGTGGTAATATACTGTCAACAAGTCACATGCAATCTATATCTTATCCACAGCAAAAGTAAATAAATAGGAATAAATAACTGAATATCAATATGAAGTCTCAAAGTATGATAGTCGGATAGAAATAAATCCACTATAAATCGACTATACTGAAACTACCAAATGAGAGAAGAGATCAACTCTAATATAAGATAAATATCTATAAAAGAAATAGTAATTAGAATATCCATCAGCTGCGATGAATCAAAGATATTCTGAAGGTAAGACCTCCTCAGTCTAGAATGAAGCGTCAGGTCCGGGTCCATACTCCTGTGGATACTCTTGTCCGTCTATATCTGAAAAGGTACCAGGTCCTCAGAGGGACATAATAAGATACATATAAACATGCCAATAAAGTACTAAAAATAAACATCCAACGGGTCGCCTAATCATCTATATGAATGCAGTTCGAGAACGACTCTCCAACAAGTGGGTTATATGGCTAAAATAGGATTGGCATGATTATCTTAGAGATTCAGGGGCCTACAAAGCATGACATCTTTTGAACCTCAGAGGCCGCCTGATAATATATAATATATAGTGGTCATCATGACCGCGCATCTCCGGCGGAGCGTACGGGTTACACAAGGAAATTACAAAGGAGCCCAAATGCCTTACTTGTTGTTCTCCCACCCCATGCTTTAAGCATGTCATATCCATGACACGATGATACATCTAAATAACTACCAGGTCTTCTAGCATGCAAAGTTTCTATCGGTAGTTATCCATATCTGTCGCACGACCTATACGTACCAGTGGCCAGCCGAGTACGTAAGTCCGTGTCCTATATGAGACTTATACTCGTGTAATAACTGTGTTATGGCCAATGTAACATAAATGCCTCATGATAATGGGGTGGTCTCATAAGCTAGGTCAACATGCACATATATAATAAAAACAGAAGACGACGCCACCGTCGTTGTACCCAAGTTATCCTTGGACGCGCAGTTTATATAGAAGTTTAAAATATATGAACTAATGGACATAAATAAAATGCATGCATCATATAGAATATAAATTACTGTACAATGGCAAGGTATACTTGCCTGGCAAGCAATCTATAAAGTGTAAGCATCCAAATGTCAGGTACACAGGATCAAAAACTAAGGCCTCCGAATAAACGTCTCCGGATGTTGAAATAAACATCACCAACGTTTCCGGAATAAGCAAGATAGCTAGAAAACACTACCCTTTCGTCCAATTTGGATACAGGGGCATAACGGTAATTTTGGGTCAAGGCGTGGTCCACATGTGGCCTACTTTGCACCGAAATGCGTGCCAGGAGTAAAGGTCTTTAAATGGGACAAATTATAGGTCAAATAGATTCTAAATGTCAATACAAACTCAATGGTATGTCCAATTTTGGATTCCTGTGAGCTGAACACAAATTCGCCCAAAAAGTCAACCATAAGGCCCGCAAATAGGCGGCTTGGTCAACTATCTCGGAATTGTATGAAACTTGGGTCATAGAACCAGCGTGATTCCACGAATCCAATGGCATAAGTTTTGTCACATTCCAACGAGCGTACACTAAATGGTGTAGTATTTTACAAAAGTCATGATATGGAGACTTTTTACGAATATGGATTGATTTCGACGCGCATACACGTCCGAATCAGGTTTTGCAAAATCCCACACGTCAGGATATACCATATCACCTTTTTGTGTAATTGGTACGTGACGGGGCGGTCCCGTTTGGCGGGGCGCGCTCCGTATCGTAAATTTTGAAGGTTTTAAGGACAAGTTTTTCATAATTTTTAACCCAGTTTAATTTAGCATATAACACCAAATAAAATAATATAATTGACAGGAAATAATCTCGGTTATATGGTCTTCACATAGCAAAAAGAAAATCTAAGATTAGATGTCTGTGGTGGGAGATATGAGTCCTTAAACATGGGTGGTCACAACAGTTTCTGTAGCGTAAAAGTTGTTGTTTTTTTCCAACTTGGTCTTGATTTTTAACTAGGGTTTAACGCTGTTCGATGGAAACTAATATACAGAGTTGGAAGAGAGATAGGTCGTGAATATACCGGTGAAGACGGGGTCAAATTCGGTCGCGAGATGATGCAGGAAACAGGGCGTGAAGGGAGGTTCGTCGCTGCAGTTTTCTACGCGGCATCCTCGCAGTTGTGCGGACGCGACGCGGTGAGGTCCAGGCGGCTGCGCGGGGAACTCCGATGGTCGACGGCTGTCTGGGTTGGTGTCGTGGAGGAGATGAGTAAAGGTTTAGGGTTAGGGTTTACACAAGTTATAAAATATATTTATATAGAGAGAGAGAGAGGATGAGAGCGGGGGGAATACTCGCGCGGGGGGGGGGGGGTGGTCTCGGTACAGCGGGGTTAGGGTGAGGCTTAGGGTGGGGTTGCTGGGCTTTTATTAGGATTAGTGAATTAATGGTTTTTTTGTATTTCTTTTCTTTTTATTACTCTCTCTCTCTCTCTCTCTCTCTCTATATATATATATATATATATATATATATATATATATATATATATATATACATATATATATATATATACATATATATATATATATACATATATATATATATATATATACATATATATATATATATATTTAAAATTTCCAGAAAATTATATTAGCGCATTCTAGAAATCTCTTAGCCTTCTACAAGACTTCCTAAAATAATTTAAAATAAAATAATAGTTTTGCTCCGCAAATTCTAAATGCATCTTTACCTAATAATTAAAATTCAACAAATTCTATTTGTCCAATTAACTAAGAAATATAATAATTAAATTTAAATGATTAATTAAATAATTATTATATGTTTTAAAATTAGGGATTTTATATTCTACCCAACATATAAAAATTTTGTCCTCGAAATTAAAACTAAGCCATGATAGAAAAAAATCAAGGATGACCTAAGGTAAAAATGAAAAAGGCAATTCATACCTTGGTCTACGAATAGATACGGAAAACGTTTGCGCATGTCGTTCTCGCGCTTCCAAGTGGATTCTCCTAGCGCGCCATGCTTCCAAGCTACGTGGACCAAGGGAATAGACTGATTCCTCAACACTTTCTCTCGACGATTAAGGATCCCCACGGGTTGCTCTTGGTATGACAAGCTTGGCCCAATGGTGATCTCAAAATGGTCGAGAACATGACTGCTATCTGCCATATATTGCCTAAGTTGCGACACGTGGAATACATCATATACTCCCTCAAGTGAAGGTGGTAGCGCAAGTCGATACACCACTTCTCCCACTCTCTCTAGCACGTCAAATGGTCTAATATACCTTGGACTCAACTTGCCACGCCCTCCGAATCGAATGGTTCTTCTAGTAGGTGATATCCTCAAGAAGACATGATCTCCCTCTTTAACTCCAAGGGACGACAATAAAGGTCTGTCTACTGCTTCTGCCTGTCTTGCGCTCTCGCAAGTGCCCTTGTATCTTCTTCACTGTCTCAACGGTGTTGACTACCAACTCTGGTCCCAGAATCTGACATTCTCCCACCTCACTCCAACACACGGGAGACCAACACTTTCTTCTATACAACGCTTCAAACGAAGCCATCTGGATGCTCGCTTGATAGCTATTGTTATAGAAAACTCCACAAGATGTAGGTGGTCCTCCCATGATCCTCCAAAGTCTAACATACAAGCCCTCAACATATCCTCTAGTGTCTGAATAGTATGTTTGGACTGCCCATATGTCTGCGGGTAATAAGATGTACTAAACTTCAGACGAGTCCCAAGACTCTCTTGCATGCCTGTCCAAAAGTGCGATATGAAACACGAATCCCTGTCTGACACAATGCTGACCAGAATGCCGTGCAACCTCATAATTTACCTCATGTATAAGTCAGCCAAAGCTTCTATAGACTGGCCAACTCTAAAAGGCGGCTGACTTGGTGAGCCAATCCACTATTACACATACTGCATCTCTCCCACTTGGACTCTTTGGAAAATCCGTGACGAAGTCCATAGTGATGTGCTCCCACTTTCACTCAGGAATCAGAAGTGGTTGCAGTAGCCCTGCTGTTCTCTGATGCTCCGCCTTTACCTGTCGACATACTAGGCATTTGGATACAAAGTGACCTCTCTCTCTCTCTTTTTAACCCATACCACCAAAAGTGCTGTCGTAAGTCACGGTACATCTTGGTGCCTCAAGGATGAATATAATATAACGAACTATGAGCTTCTGCCATCAGCTCTTGTCGAATCTCTCCATTGGGAACATATAGACGATCACCACATCGTAATATCCCATCATCATGAATATGCAATCCCGTCAGCTCTTCGGTCTCTGTCCTTTCTTTCAATCTCCTGAATCTGGCGTCCGTAGGCAAAGCTGCCTTGATCCTCTCTACTAGTGATGATTGTACTTGCAAGTTGGCTAATGTCCCATCTGCTCTGGGTAATATCACTTCTATGCCAAGCTCTTTTGCAAGTCCTTCAATAATTCCCTCTGTGTTGCCAAGAAGTAAATTGCTGGTTTTCGGCTTAATGTGTCTTCTACTACGTTAGCCTTGCCTGGGTGATAATGTAGCTCTATCTCAAAATCCTTCATCAACTCAAGCCATCAACGTTGCCTCATATTTAACTCCTTCTGGGTGAAGACACACTTGAGACTTTTGTGGTCTATATAGATCTTCACTCGTTCCCCATATAAATAATGTCTCCATAGCTTTAGAGCAAAAACAACGGCTGCAAGCTCCAAGTCGTGAGTTTGATAATTCTTCTCATGCACTCATAACTGTCTAGATGCATATGCAATCACCTTGTCATGTTGCATCAACAAGCATCCCAAGCCTTTCCCTGATGCATCACTGTAAATCACATAGCCTCCTGATCCTGATGGAATAGTCAATATTGGTGTTGTGGTCAGTCGCTTCTTCAACTCCTCGAAAGTGGCTTGACACTCGTTGGTCCATATGAACTCTTGATCCTTGCATGTCAACCGAGTCATAGGTGTTGCTGTCCTTGAGAAGTTTTCCACGAACCGTCGATAATATCCCGCTAGTCCAAGGAAACTCCTCACCTCCGATGCTGATTTAGGAATGGGCCATGTCTCGACTGCCGAGATTTTCTCTGGATCAATAGAAATACCATCTCCTGTAACGACATGCCTAAGAAACAAGACTGTCCAAGAAAAACTCACATTTACTGAGCTTCGCATATAACTGCTCTCTCCTCAAGGTCTCTAGGATGATCTGCAGGTGTTCTCGTGCTCCTCGTGGCTCTTCGAATAGACAAGTATGTCATCTATGAAGACGACCACGAACTGGTCTAAATACTGATAGAAGACTCGATTTATTAAATCCATAAAGATAGCTGGAGCATTGGTCAATCCAAATGACATGACCAGAAACTCATAATGTCCATATCTTGTTTTGAATGCGGTCTTCGGGATGTCCTGCTTTCGTACCATCACCTGGTAATATCCCGATCTCAAGTCTATCTTCGAGAACACCTTGGCTCCACTAAGCTGATCAAATAAGTCATCAATGCGTGGCAATGGATATTTATTCTTCACGGTCACTGCATTTAAGGCTCTATAGTTAATGCACATACGCACTGACCCATTCTTCTTTGGTATAAACAACACTGGTGCTCCCCAGGGTGATGCGTTTGGTCGAATGAAACCTTTATCCTCTAATTCTTTCAACTGTGCCTTCAGCTCATCCATCTCCTTTTTCGCCAATCTATAAACATGCGACGCTATGGGTGCTGCTCCCGATGTTAATTCAATTGAGAATTCTATGTCTCTGTCTGGAGGTAGTCCTGGCAATTCCTCTGAAAAAACGTCTTAGAATTTTGAAATAATTGGGTGATAGATAATATTGTCCATTGCAAGCTGAACACCATCAAGGGATTTTGTGGATCCTTGTGCAAACTCAAGTTTCGACTGGCCTGGTACCTTAAAAAGAATGCTTCCTCCAAAACAGTCGAAGAAAGCATGGTACTTGCTTAGCCAGTCTATTCCAAGCACAATATCAAAAGTTGGCATAGGAAGGACGAAGAGTCGGGCATACATCTCTCTGCCATGAATTACTACATGACACGATCTATAAATCTGACTAATAGGTACAATTCCTCCTCCGGTAAGAATTCTAACACAACTAGGTAAAGGTATAGTGGCAATATTGTGTTTGGCAATAAAACTAGAAGATATGAACGAGTGGGTGGCTCCCGTATCAAATAATATCACAGCTGGAAAAGTAAAAGCAAGAGTAATACCTTCTATGACATCAACCTCCTATTCTATGTCATCCACTTCTAGTACAAAAGCTTGTCCATTCCTCTGTGGAAGTCCATGACTGGCCCTCGTGTACTGATCCTCTTGAGTAGGTAGCGGTGGTCCTCGCTGAAATCCTTCTGCTGCTGGAGGTCGAGGTGCTCCTGGTCTAGTCATCTGCTGAGCTGGCTTCGGTGCTGGAAGTGCTAGCCTCTGTACTGGCGGTAGAAGTATCAATGTCTGCTGTATTGGACAGTCTCTCGCCATATGCTGTCCGAAACTACACCGCATACATTATCCCAAACGAGTTCGACAGTCTCTCAAAATGTGCCCGCATTTTCCACAATAATTACAGTGGGGCTTCTCCAAAATCTGGTATGGTCCCGCTCTGTGTTGATGCTGCTGTTGCTGTGCCAAAGGACGTCTGATAGGCCCTCCTTGTTGTGTCCTTGTTGGTCCTTGCTGTGTCTTCAGTTGACCTCCCTTTCCCTTGCTGATGGTCTCTTATAATCTAGTTTCCGTCAATAATTCAGCATAAGAGATCTGAGACTGTGAGCTGGTGTAGTGTTAGAGCTCTTGAGTTAGCCTGTGGTGAAACCTCTTAGCCTTTCCCAAGTCATTCGGTATCAGGGCAGCGCCATATTTACTAAAGTGACTAAACTCTACATCATACTCGTCAATTGTCTTGTTTCCCTGCTCCAGATGAAGAAACTGATCATACAACGCATCTCTAACAGTGTCCGGGAAGTACTTCCTCTCAAAGCACTCCAAGAATTGCTCCCAAGTCTGATATGTACCCAACTGGCGCTCCATTGATTTCCACGAGTGATGAGCGTTACCATCTAGCAGCGTCCTTACGCCTGTCATCCATAGATCTGTAAGTAGCTGCGATGCTTTTAATAACTTCTGAGTGTGGGTAATCCAGTTTGTGGTCTTATCTGGGCTCTCAGTGCCTTTATATGGCTTAGGACCCATCTGTATAAAGTCCTTGACTGAACCAACTCTAGCTCGCGATACTGGAACTAGTGCCTGAGCTGGTACAGTTGCCTGTGCAGCCATCCTCTCAAGTGCTGCCAGAAATTCTTGCCTTTGCTCTGCTGCTTGCTGCCTCTGCTCCACAGCTAGTACGGCCGCCTGTTGTCTCTGTTCCTGCATCATCATTTGGAAGAATTGGAACAGTTGTGTCTCGCCATCCTGTGGTATCGATGAAGCTGGAAAAGTCCCATTAGGTGATGCAGAAGGATTAGATGGAACTGGATTGTGAGTCTGTCCATCCAGCCCCGGAAGTCTATGAGTCATCGAGGTCTTTCCTTGAGTTTGGCCATTGACTCCTGAAGGTGTGTCGCCATCGGCGGCAGTACATCCACTACGTATATCCATCTCTCTGCAAGTGGTGGACGAAATGATTAGAAGGAGTACATGAATCAAACAGGATGCAAGTATTTAAATAAGATAGTTGAAAAGGAAGATGAGTTTTAGTCAAGCGTGGATGAGATCCTATACTCTATTCCTATACGCAGGCTTGCTCGGTACAGTAACATAACCGAGACAATATATTTTTGACCTGTATGGGCCACCACAAAAATATATCACGCCCCAGTCCCAAAATATGTAGGACTAGGAATACGTAACATGCCAGCCATATGTATACGAACTGCAATATATGAAAACCATACACACACGTACGTTGTACATGAATATCAAATTCACAAGTGGTTATATACTGTCAACAAGGTAACGCAATCTATATCTCATCCACAACAAAAGTAAATAAATAGGAATAAATAATTGAATATCAATATGAAGTCCAAAGTATGATAGTCTGATGGAAACAAATCCACTACAAATCGACTATACTGAAACTAAAAAATGAGAGAAGAGATCAACTCTAATATAAGATAAATGTCTATAAAAGAAATAGTAACTAGAATATCCATCAGCTGCGATAAATCAAAGATACTCTGAAGGTAAGAACTCCTCAGTCTGGAATGAAGCGTCAGGTCCGGGTCCATACTCCTATGGATACTCTTGCCCGTCTATATCTGGAAAGGTACCAGGTCCTCAAAGAGACATAACAAGATACATATAAATATGCCAATAAAGTACTAAAAATAAATATTCAACGAGTCGCCTAACCATCTATGTGAATGCAGTTTGAGAACAACTTTCCAACAAGTGGGCTATCTGGCTAAAATGGGGTTGGCATGATTCTCTTGGAGATTCAGGGGCCTACAAAGCATGACGTCTTTTGAACCTCAGAGGCCGCCTGATAATATATAATATATAGTGGTCATCATGACCGCGCATCTCCGGCGGAGCGTACGGGTTACACAAGGAAAGTGCAATGGAGCCTAAACGCCTTACTTGTTGTTCTCTCCACCCTATGCTCTAAGCATGTCATATCCATGACACGATGATACCTCTAAATAACTGTCAGGTCTTCTAGCATGCAAAGTTTCTATCGACAGTTATCCCTATCCGTCGTACGACCTATACGTACCAGTGGCCAGCCGAGTACGCAAGTCCGTGTCCTACATAAGACTCACAATCGTGTAGTAACTGTGTCATGGCCAATAAAATATAAATGCCTCATGATAATGGGATGGTCTCATAAGCTAGGTCAACATGCATATATATAATAAAAACAGAATATGACGCCACCGTCGTTGCACCCAATTTATCCTTGGACGCACAGTTTATATAGCAGTTTAAAATATATAAACTAATGGACAAAAATAAAATACATGCATCATATGGAATGTAAATTACAGTAGAATGACAAGGTATACTTGTCTGGCAAGCAATATGTAAAGTGTAAGCGTCCAGATGTCAGGGACATAGGGTCATAAAGTAAGGCCTACGAATAAACATTCCCGGATGCTGAAATAAACATCACCAACGTTCCCAAAATAAGCGAGATAGCTAAAAAATATACTCTTTCGTCCAATTTGGACACAGGGGCAAAACGGTAATTTTGGGTCAAGACGCGGTCCACATGTAGCCCACTTTGCACCGAAATATGTGCCAGGAGTAAATATCTCTAAATGGGACAAATTATAGGTGAAACAAATTCTAAACGTCAATACGAACTCAACGGTATGTCCAATTTTGGATTCCTGTGAGCCGAACACAAATTTGCCTAGAAAGTCAATAATGTGGCCCGCAAACAGGCGGCTTGGTCAACTATCTCAGAATTGTGTGAAACTTGGGTCATAGGACCAGCGTGATACCAACAATCCAATAGCGTAAGTTTTATCGTATTCCGACTAGCGTACACTAAATGGTATAGTGTTTTGCAAAAGTCACAATATTGGTACTTTTTACGGATACGGGTTAATTTCGACGCGCATACACGTCCGAATCAGTTTTCACAAAAGCCCACACATAAGGATATACCATATCGCCTTTCGGTGCATTTGGTACGTGACGGGATGGTCCCGTTTGGCGGGGCGCGCTCCTTATCACAAAATTTGAAGATTTTAAGAACAAGTTTTTCATAATTTTTAACCTAGTTTAATTCAGCATATAACACCAAATAAAATAATATAATTGACAAAATAATCTCGGTTATATGGTCTTCACATAGCAAAAAGAAAATCTAAAATTAGATATCTGTGGTAGGAGATATGAGTCCTTAAACAGGGGTAGTCGCAACAGTTTCTGTAGCATAAAAGTTATGGTTTTTCTCCAACTTGGTCTTAATTTTTACCTAGGGTTTAACGCTATTCGATGAAAACTAATATACAGAGTTGGAAGAGGGATATGTCGTGAACATACCGGTGAAGACGGGGTCAAATTCGGTCACGAGATGAAGCGGGAAACAGGGCGTGAAGGGAGGTTCATCCCTGTAGTTTTCTGCGCGGCGTGCTCGCAGTTGTGTGGACGCGGCACAGTGAGGTCCAGGCGGCTGCGCGGGGAACTCCGGTGGTCGGCGGCGGTTTGGGTTGGTGTCGTGGAGGAGATGAGTAAGGGTTTAGGGTTAGGGTTTACACAAGTTATAAAATATATATATAGAGAGAAGGAGAGGATGAGAGTAGGGGGATTACTCGCACGGGGGGGGGGGGGGTCTCGGTACAGCGGGGTTAGGGTGAGGCTTAGGCTGGGGTTGCTGGGCTTTTATTAGGATTAGTAAATTAATGGGTTTTTTTGTATTTATTTTATTTTCTTTTTATTACTCTCTCCCCCTCTCTCTCTCTCTCTCTCTATATATATATATATATATATATATATATATATATATATATAATTTCTAGAAAATTATATTAGCGCATCCTAGAAATCTCTTAGCATTCTACTAGACTTCCTAAAATAATTTAAAATAAAATAATAGTTTTGCTCCGCAAATTCTAAATGCCTCTTTACCTAATAATTAAAATTCAATAAATTCTATTTGTCCAATTAACTAAGAAATACTACAATTAAATTTAAATAAATAAATAATTATTATATGTTTTAAAATTAGGGGTTTTACACGTATTGATGATCACGACGCTCAGTGATACTTTGATCCTGTTGCTGCTTTTTATGATCCCAACCGTTCGACAGAGACCGATGATAATGATCAGTAATAGTGTAGATATCATTAGCTTATCATTTAGTGATTATGTTATCTTTATGAGATATTATTCTGGTTATGCTACTTTAGTTATAAGACTTCTGATGTGATATTATCATTGATGCTTTATTTTGTTAACATTGATAATGATGTCTATTGCAAGCTATTTATGCCTTGAAGAATGCTAATTTTGCTATCTTGATATTCTATTTTATCTACTTCACTTTCTTTTGTTTCCCTTGTATCCAACATTACGGGAGAGATTTACCATTTTGATCAAATGACAACAGGGGAGACATCGATGATATGCACATAACAACCATTACAAGATTTTGTTGCGTGGGAGCTATATAACATGGGAGTAAAATCATTGAGCATTATAAATCTTAGTTGTCGTATCAGTCACAGTTTTGTCAATTATCAAAATAGGAAAGATTATTGATCCATCTGGTCATTGTCAAACCAATTTTGATAATCAATCCAAATTATGAGTCGATACATTACAACTCTGATGGATTTGAGAAGAAGATGTTGTATCACTTTGCCACAAGCTACGACTACAAGTTGATTATATTCAGGTTCTTTTTATGTTTTGTTATGTAATTTTTATTTTCTTGAGTCTAAGGACTGATGTGAGTCAAAACATAAATTTGGCATTTAGATTGAACCTTTATCCAAAGCTCACTCAAACATAAGCCTACCTAAACCCGAAATTCATTTGGATTCGAGCCTAAACCCAAACTCACTCAAACTCAAAGTCAAAACAGTCTGAAAAAAACCAACCGAACTCGGGGTGAGTTCTGACGAACTTGGTACGAGTTCTGCCCGAACTCGGACTGAACCCGGTTACTAAAAACCGATTTCCTAGTCAGACTTATCTCCTGAAGATCAGGCTCCCAATGTTCAAAATTTTGAATGTTATGCATCCGAACTCGTCCCGAACTCTGTCTACAAAAATCCTATAAATAGAGAAAAATTTCCCTATTTCTAACAACTCAATCATTCTTCTTCTTCTTTATTCCTAAAATGAGCATTATCCTTCTCAATTCTTAAGCAACTATCTTTCCTTCTAAGTGCCCAAGTGTCGTTCCGATTAGAAGTTGAGTCGAGTTGTACAAGCCTGGTTAAAAAGCTGGTTTTTAATTTCTGTCTGAAGTCTTTGAGCTCTTCGGATCAAAAGCTCGTATTGTAAGAAGTTGGCGTCTCTTCGGATCAAAGGCGCTTGTGTACTCTATTTTACAAATAGTGGATTAACACCGAATAATAGTTCTCGGGCCTGGACTAATCCTCCACGAGAAAAACCAGGATAAAATTTTATGTGTTTGAGTTTGCTATTCTAAACTTTAATTATACTATACTTAATATCTGTTACTGCAGTTTATAAGTTAGCCTATAACTTGGAATTTTTAATTGTTGATTATTTTTTGTTGCACACGTACTTACTCATTTCACCCCCTTTAGAGTTGCTACACGATCCTATATTCAGGAGTATTATAGTCGCGCTGGTAGTCCAGTCCCGACCTTTTTTCCCCATCAAAGCTTCTGCGGCGGAGGAAGAAACAATGTGGCAGGCTTTGGACTTCTTCCTTTTAGACTTGGTGTCAGAAGACAACGCTTACTGTGTCATATCCTGAATAAGATCTGGGTGAACCGACATGACCTCGCCTTATGGGGTGCTAACTGGTACCAACCCGGCTGCTTGGTTGTGAGCTGGAGGAAGGTTTACAACTTCCATCGTTGCCTTCGGAATCGGGACAATACTGTCTTGGGCCTCCACTGCTGGAAAATTACCAAACTAGAGGGATATCATTTTGGTAGTGACCATTTTATCATCAAAGTCCAAGGTGAGGGCCTTGGAATCGATCAGCCATAGGATGTATCATTTCAATATGTATCAATCTCGTATTGGATGATGGACATACCGATGATAGTGACAGTATTTGGGATTATCTACCTTGTCTGCCTCATCGGGACGTTTGATCTCAGGCAGGTGGAGCTTATTACCCTTCATCAGTACGTCAAAGATAGCCATGACATCGTCGTCATTGAAAGAGTGGGTCTCTCTCATCTTTGGAGCTTTAGCCGGCTTCTGCTCCAGTGTAAGGGATTTCTTGGCCAAATTAACAGTAAGGGCCTACTTCCCTTTGCCGTCACGACCACCATTGACGTTATTGTTGTTGTTGTTGTTGTAAAGACTCTTTCCCCTGTCATTAGCAATGAGGATCTAGATTCTGAGCAGCCGGGCTATTCGCCATTAAATTTGAAAGTCTAAATGATCTTGATTTAATCAACAAACTAAAGAAAGAACAAAGAGGTCCTAAACAGACAATCTAAGTACAATTTTTTTGATCTGGGTAGTAACGATGGACAAAGAGCGCTGTGGCGGCTCTTTTACTCTATTGATGGTCCGATGAGGGAATGAGAATGCTCTTATTTCTTCTCTCTCCCAAGATTGTATCCACGTATGTAGCTGGCCGAGGGGGTATGCTTTCTCTCTCTCTAAAATAGAAGAAAAAGCCGACCTTTGGGACGTTCAAGTTGTTTCTATTTATAGTCATCATGCTGATGGATTATAGGTACTACATGTACCTCTGTTTGGTGCCTGCAGGGGTCTTCTTCAACAGAATGTGGTTATAACTGTGGCGCATAGTATGGGTTAAATCCAGGGTAAGCTGCCACGTTGACGTTTTGTTGGGATTTTGCTGTTGCTGGAGATCCGAGCGGTTATTGTCTTTTGTGTACGTAACTTGGTCAGATGGACACGTGGTCCATACTTGGTTGGAGAGAATTACTTCAGTTGTAACAACAAAATTTGGTCTTCATGGAGTTTGGGACACATGTGGCCAGAGATAACTGGGATACTTGGAGTCTGGGGCGCATGGGGGCAGAGACGCATGGAACACATAGAGTTTGGGACGCATAGGGCCAGAGATACATGAAACGCATAGAGTTTAGGGCATATAGGGCCAGAGAATAATGGGATCTTTGTTGTGCTGTACACGTGGTGCTGTACACCCATCACGGGTAAAGTTTATGCTGATGTAAGACTTCTGTCGTTTAGCGTGTTCCCGTCCTTCGAGGCATTTAAAAAATTATTTTTGTTAGGATTATGTGTTAGATATGATCCTGTTGTCAGGATGCCACGCCAGGTCCATCTGCGACCAAAGCTTCTTCGGCTGATTGGGACGCATGGATATCACTTTTTTGGGTCGCAGGGTGACTCTGCGGCCTCATCTCTTCTACGCTTTACTTTGGGGTGCATGTTTGTTGGACGCATGGATCCATATTTTCTATGCTTCTACAAGACCTCCTTCAAAGTTTTTAAACTGACAAGTTTGAAATACTTTGAAAAGAAGCATGAACAGGGAGAACTTGGGTCACATAAATATTGGGCCGCATAGATCTCTTCCAGGCTGTCAAATCTCTATTTAATGCGGTATTTGGCTCGATTCTTGAGAGGATTTCCAACCGCCTTTTTTTGTGGATCAACCATTTCAGAAGTTCAAATGTCGGTCATATCCTTCGAGGTTCCTCATTCAATATTTTTTGAATCATTTCAGTCATGCGAACCGTCGTTCTCGTATATATATATATGCTACTATCGAGGTTCCTTTGTGAAACTTCCCCATGTCGTCACAGAATGGTACTAGTTGGGAGCCCTGGCCACCCATCTTACTTCTTCGACGCTCTGTTCCATCTTAATTTTTGAGTACCAGAGGGCCTGGTATCAGTGAGTCTTGTAAGGGACGAGCCATTGGGTCTCTTTCGGCTATCGTGGCGTCTCTTCCTGCAGGGAGAGCACGGGAACGAGTTTTCTGCTGCTGAAAACTTTCTGTCCGTACTGGGGTTAACTTTGGAGGCTCTTACTAGGCCCCTAGAGTCCACTCCAAATTTTGCCTTGCTTCCCCTAACTCCAAAGGAGAGGGAGGCATTAGAATAGAGGAAGGGCATGTGCCGCCAGTTTCATAATGCGGGCATACTTTCGATGTAGAAGGTTGCAGCTGTGCTTCGTGTGGCTCGTGGCTCATCTGGCTGATCGCGTTTTTCTCTTTCTGTTTTTATTTTTATGGTCCTCAATGGTTGGATATTATATCCTCCTTTGGGTTTAGTAATAAACATTTTGTTTTGATCAACCTTTGTTATCTGGTACCTTGGCCTACTACTGTTTTGCATGCGACGTAGATGTCTCTTTAAACCAAAATATTGTTGGCCCATCCGGTCTCAGTCAACTTGATTTTGATAGTTAACTAAACCATGCATTAATATGTCATGATCTAAAGCCTCAACACTGCTATTATATATCATCTGTATTTCGTCTATTCAAATATAATCTTTTATTTATTTGAGTCTAGGACTGATGTAAGTTGAGTCGCACTAGCAAATCCCAAATACCTATACCTAGATACCTAGTCCACTCAAATGAACCAAAGAACCTATCCACCAAATCAGGCTATGTTTGTAAACCCCCAGATTTTAAGAATTTTAAGAACAAATTTTCGGAATTATTTGGGAATTTTTAACAAATTAAAATTAAGGTATTCTGGTATTAAATAATTTTAAATGTTTTTATTAAATATTAAAATATTATAAAAATAATATTTTTGGGTGTAAAATAAAATATTAGACATAGGGTAATTTTTCTGGAATTTATTGGACCCCAGAACTATTTTTAAAGACCTAAAAACTAAGTTTTTATTAAACCAAAATAAACCAAACTGAACCGGGTTGAATCAACTGGTTTAAGCCTGAACCGGACCCATCCTGAACCAAACCGGACCAACCCTAACGGGTCGGATCTATACCCGACCCGTACCCTCGATCCGTACCCGACCCATACCCTAGCGGGTTGGATCCGGACCCGAATCCAGAACCCGACCCGCTAACCCGAACCCGTTACCCAAATTACTGCTACAGTAAATCCCTAAAACTTCTCGACCCGGCAGCTCCCCTCTTCAGCCGTTCCAACTGCCCCGACCGACGCTCCGCCTGCTCCGCTGTAACCAGTGCCGCCCAGCCTTCCTACGCCGCTCCACCACCTGCAACTGCCGCCCTTTCTTCTTCCCGACCTCCCTATAAAATCCTCTCCCACAACCCTTCTCCTCCACCGCCATCACCTACCTCTGCCGCCACCTTCTCCCTCCGCCGCAGCCTCCTACGAGCTCCTCCGGCTGCCGAAGATCATCCGCCCCCAAGCTCCACCACCACCACTCACCACCGCATCTCCCCTCCAGCTCCGCCTCCGTCAGCGCCGCAATGACGACTCCAACGCCGGTTCCCCTCGCTCCTACAGCCACCACTGCCTCTTCACCCCTCCGATGTAGTGCCCCGTTCCCCTGGTGCAGGGAGCGTGGCTAAGAAACACAAACGGTATCGTTCGATCGGGATAGATTGAAACAAGAACTCATCCTCGTTATGGATTTGTTTCTTCAAAATTGATTTCCATATTCAGTGGACCGCGCCCCAAGGATCGACTTAGCGGCAGAGTCAGGAGGACCTCTTTACTGCTATCTATTATTGCCTCGATTTTCGATGTCGCTTGTTGCTTTGGTACTTTGAGTTGGTTTTGGGATTTGCTTGTTTTCCTTGAACGGTTTCGATGAGTTTCATTATTTTTGTTCATTGAACTGCACTTCAATTTCGAGATTGGAAAGGTGGAAGAAGTATTGATCGAGCTGTTTGTGATGTAGGTGAACGAGCAGTAGGCGGCTTGCGAGCGGAGTCGTAAAGTGCCTCTTTCCTTCACCCTTCCAACTATCCAAGTGAGTGGCTACCAACCCGATTAGCTAGCCCTGCTTCCAAGCTTCACACCCTAAAATCTTGCATTCTTCTTTGCCCCGATCAAACGATACCAAGAAATAATAAAAGATACCAAGATAAAAAGGAAATATGCTTGAATTGTATTGCTTGTCAATTAAACTTGTGAACGGTTATATCTTTGCATGCTTGTTCGTTCGGAATGTTTATCATATGCATAGATGCAAGTTTGAATGTACAAGCTATATCCTAAATGCATGTATTGAACGTAGATGCAATGTAAATGAATTATGCAATACTGCTTGTCTTGTACTTATGTAGCCACAGGGCGAATCACGTAGCCTCCGGACGAATGCTTGTTAACGTAGCCTCCGGGCGAATGATTGTTAATGTGCGATCATGGACAACTTGTGCACAAGGTATAGTTCCTGCGTGCGGTTGCTGGGGCACTGGCACCATTTCGGCTCCCAACGGAACTAACGTTTAGTCTCACGTACTAGGACATGATGGTATGTGGCATCTCACATTCTTGCACGTAGCAAACCATCTTCGTTACAGACTAGTATCCATTATGGCAATCAAGCCAGTGATCATCTTGTATATTTAAACCTGATGCAAACTAACTTGTGTCTTCATGGCAGGAAGGGCATGGTAAGTATTGTGTAGGTTATTCAGACGGACAGGTAAAATCCACTGAACTAAGGCAAGATAGAAACCCACAAATATGCATGCTTTATTAAAACAATGTATTGATTGGTATAGTTCGGCTAGCTCACCTTCACCAGTATGTTTTGATATGCTGACCCTCGTTAAAATAGGTTCTCCGCACCAAGGCGAACCGAGCGAGGAGCCAAAGTCGTCTTCCCTATCCAGTCCAGCTGTTGGCGCATCTTCACCGCGCCCCTTGAAGCATTTTGAAGAAAGAAGCTTGCGACTTTCCATATACAATGCAGCTTCGAGGCAAAGCCGTCCTCCAGCCAGGAGGTCTTTATCATATTGAAGTTTATAAAGGGATGTAATGTACAAGACTGCTATCTCATTTTGAGTCAACACCTTTGTAAGCCCGTGCGACAAATTAGCTAACTCGTTCAGGAGTTTTTAATAGATGTTCATTATCAATAAAGAGAACTTTTCCATGTTTTAAATCTGTGTTTAAATTTATCTGCGTACTCTGAATATGTGCTTGCTATGCAAATCATTAAAGCCTTGTGCGGGCGCAACCCCAGGCCCGCACGGCGGTCACGATTCGGGGGACGCCTCAACGATTCTACGAAATCGGGTCATGACATCCGAGCTGCCACCACCGTCCCTCCGCTAGCCCAGCCCCGGCCGACTTCATCTCAGAGCCACCTCCGCCGTGCCCTAGCCGCCGCCGCCAGCAAGCCGGCCGTGCCGCGTCGCGTCACCTCGCCGAAACGCGTATTTTAGTCATCTTCGACGCCCTGTTCAGGTGACTGTTTCTCTCTCCTTGTTGTCCCATTTTCTGTTATGTCTGCTGTGATGTATAGACTGCATGACCCTCTCGATACCCGTATAATTTGTTCGGGGTATCACATCCTGTGGCGATCGTAAACTACGACACAAAATCAGGAAAATAAAAACGCTGATTTTCTTGGAACTAGGTGTGCCCCGCTAAACGGGATGACTTGGTCATGTGCGGACTTCATCGAAAGGTGTGCGCCGTTAATACGAACGTGTGGGATTTCATGGAAGTTGATTTGGAAGTGCGTGCTCACCGGAATCAACACGTATCCGTCGATAATACCCCATATCGGCCCTGTTCTAGAACTCGTTTTAACTTCGTATACGCTCGTCGTCTTGAAACAAAACTTGCGCCATCGGACTCATAGCAATACGCTAGTCCTGTGACCCAAGTTTGGTTCGATTATGAGAACGTTGACAAAATCGCGTATCGTGGGCCCCACGGCTCCACTTGACGGGCGATTTTGTGATCGGCTCATCGAATTCAGTTCTGGATATTCCGTTGGGTTCGTATCGTCGTGCTGGACTTGGAGACACTAAGTTTGACGAATTTGGAGAACATTGTCTCTGGCATATTTTTTGGTGCGAAGCGGGCCACATGTGGACCTCGTTTTGACCAGAAACTGTCACTTTTGCCCCTGTATCCAAATTGGACTCATGGATAGGCAGTTCTAGCTATTTGATGTCTTCTAAACCTAATGGTAATATTTATTTCAGCAACCAGAGGAGTACCTACAAATTCTGCTTATACCAGAGCAACAGTTGGAGTAAGAACCCCAGGCAAGTGTACCTTGCCATACTTGTAGCATTTGTTTATACTATTCTCTTGATTTATTATTGTAATATCTCTGTTCAACCTTGGACCATGTGACATTACTTAGCGTCCGAATAATATTCGGGTGCCAACGCCGTACGCGGAGTTGTGTAACGTCACCTAGACATGGATATCGAGACCCTATACATTCTCGTGCTTGCCTTATCAAGTACGTCATACCTCAGGACACCTGAAACTAATCATGAGACAGAATCTTCCTGAGATATTCATGGTGATTCTGTATAGGATACATGATTCGTGACATATACTTTATTAATATGCTTAGCTATCATTATGACTCACTACATCAGTTAGAGGTCATGATCTTGCGTGTCATGGACATGAGACGTGTGATTACATTGGGTGGGGAGAGACACACAAGCTACAGGTTGATTATATTATAACTGTGTCATAGACGCTCTCCGAGCTAGACAACTACATGATATCACTACTACCGGCTCTCCGACACCGAGCTTGTAGTGGTCTCAGCATGAGTTCTAGTGATGCTCTCATCTTGCATATCACTTAGTTGGTTATATAGTTTACCCTATTGATTCATTTATTATTGCACTGCATTTATTATGGCTTGAGTTATTCTTGTAACTTGCTGTCCCCTGAGGACCTGGATCCAGATTATGCCTCCAGGTTTAGCAGAAGAGATCTACCCCGAGGTGTACGGAATAGGAGCAGGCACTAGAGCAGTACCAGATCCAGAAGACGAGGTGATCGCCGAGGATTTTCTCTGAGTATATGCTTTATCCATACTCAGTATTTGCTGTTGTTATACTCTTTATTTCTTGTCTATTGAAATATTGTATCAAACTCATTATCGGATTATTCCCCGAGTTATGTTTTATTGAGACTTGATATTGCTTTATATTTCTGATATAGTTTCTATTCATTTCTGTGGATGAGATTAGTATATTAGACCCTCGTTGTTGTATTACAGCTTAAGTACACCCTGATGGGTCCATTAAATTGGGTTTGTCCATCGGTGTGTGCTGCTGGTATTTATGGTATTAAACGAAAGAATGAAAGTGTATTTCAATGACAGGGTTTATACGAGACCCATGCCCTTTGGTTTACAAACAAACTTGTACAATTCGATCCTATACGAGGATGCGGGAGTACAATTTATTTAATCTGGGTATAAATTACTATAGTGTCTGATCTGCAGTCGATCACTTTAGCCCTTGGACTACACGATGTTGAAGAAGTGCCGTGGAAGACGGGTAGCGTCTTCGAAGGCTGCGAAGGAGGGTGGATGCACGTTGCCAGAGCCGTCGACCCCTACTCTTTGCCTGAGCTCCGGACTCTTCTCTCCTTCTCCTTCTCTCTCTCTCTTTCTTTTTTCTACCAATTCTCCGACCTGGTTCGATCTTCCAAATTGTCGACCTTGTTCCCCATTGATAGGGGTCTCTATTTATAGAGTTTTGGTGACAGTGACTACTCCGTCGGTGTAACAACCGAGGAGTGGACAGTACAGCACCCTTTTACACAACGGTTAAAATAACCAATGCCCGCGCATAAATAACCTTTTGAGTGAGCATGTGACACGTGTCCAACTAAGGGGACAAAATGCGTATATTTGCTGCGAGGATCACGGCGTAAAAGCCACGTAGGTAGGTATCCCTTGTGTAGAAGAGGTTGGCGTAGAAGCCAAATGACTGTCACCCCTGGCGTAGAAGCCAAAATAGGCATAGAAGCCAAACAGGGGTAGAAGCCGAACAGGCATAGAAGCCGAACATGCATAGAAGCCGAATGGTCGTAGAGACTGAGTGGGCATTTGAAGCCGAATGAGCACAGATCCTAAATAGGTGTAGAAGCCGCTGCGTACCGTGCCAGAGTGTTGATGTGGACGTCTTAGCCGAAATTACGGCTTTCGAAGGTGTAATCAAATCTCTTACAGAGATTTGCCACCATCCTGTGCATTAAATGCGGAGACGTGTTTTGAAGGTCTGCAGCCCTTCTATGCATCCGTCGCAGAGACGTGTCTTGAGGGAAACTGTCACTGCTCTGTGCAATTTGACGTAGAGACGTGCCTCGGGCCCTGTACGAAGTGCAGCTTTTGTCGTGGCAGGCGGTTTGTCTACTGCGGAGCATAAAACAGCTCATGTTTGCCTGTGTAAAACAGGGCGACGTATTCCCTTATACGCGAAAGAGCGGTTTACGCTGGGGGGACTTTGGTAACCGACGGTTTGGTGATATTTTAACCAAATCCTCTGCATTAAATGCCGAGATCTGCCATCATACTGTGGGCGCATCCCGAGGGGTCTGCCATCGTTTCCAGCCATTATTTGGGTAGCCGTGCAGCACTTTTTGTCAGGAGTCAGAGGCCAGGTTCACTACGTGACTTGACAGTTTATTTCGAGGAAAATGAAGCGTTCCTCGTACGCATTAACGCTTCTTTGAGAGCGGCTGAGTTTTACGCCATGGAGGCGATGAAGAACTCTGTCTTACGCTGGAGCGGCCTGGACGTACTGCACTTACGCGGATGGTCCTTTGAGCTTACACTTCATGCTGTGTTTTAGCAGAAAAAAGCTCTGTTGCACGCTTGATGGCTCTGAAGGCCTCTGTTTACGCTGCTCTGCATCAAGAGGCTGCGTAGATCCTCCCAGCGTATTTTTCATGCTTCTACAAGACCCCCTTCAAAGCTTTTAAATTCCTCAGAATTTGAAACGCTTTGAATAAAGCATGAACGGCCCCTCGTAACTCGAAACGTTTCTGAATGGAGCGCTGAAACGGTCGATGCGGACTTTATGGCAAATTTATTGGGGACCGCTGTGATCTCTTTTGCCTATAAAAAGGCTGGGGGGGTGAACCTGTTCTCACCATATTCCCATCACCATGCAGAGATGATCGCCGAATTTCGTCGGTTCAACCTGAGGAAGAAGGAGATCATGTTCTTCCAGCATGTAGGGAGCCAAAAAAGACGACGTCTTCGAGCAAGTGTCCACTGCAATGATAGATCATGGAAGGATATCTTAGCCTCCCTTGCTCGGGATAATCAGCAACTTTATGTGGTGGTTTCTTCAGAAAGGATGAAGAAACGTATTTTACTATGCTGTTTGCAAGCGGCGCCCTCTCCAGTTACTTCTGGTGGCGAGAGGCAGATAGACCGGCTAGAGTGGCGGTGGTCTGTAGGAAAGCAGAATTACCCTGCTTTCCTTCTCTTGGAGGATGGGTCATCTGCCCAGTTTTGTATCCTCCTGCCACTGATCATCTTCTTGGAAGAAGAGGAAGACCATCACCAGCGCGAGACCCTGTCATAGCGGCTTCTCGGTGTGATCTTCGGACGATGATGGGAAAACCCCTCCTGTAGACGGAGTTTCCCTTATATGTAATCATGAAAATGAAAAGAAAACCCTTGTAGATTGAATTTCCCTCATATGTAATCATGGCTTTGATCTTTTAATAAAATCGTCTTGCTTCTTCATATGATCATCTTGCCATACGTTGCTGTGAAGTCTGAATATGTGTAGCTTCAACACGTCTAAATCTTTACGCCGACTCTATAGAAAGAGTGCTAGGTCCTGTCCTTTACGCATAGCGAATAGTCCATAGAACGCTGTAGAGCATTTTGAACCTTTTAGAACTGTCCTGTTGCTAGGACTGAGGAACCGCATAGAGCTCTGAGCTTCTGATAAACAGAATTTTTTGTTCAGACTTCGTCTTCAAGAATGACTTCCCGAGAAATCCCTTTGAACAGGGTCGAGAAATGGCTGTCTAACTGAGTTGCCATCTTTTGATAGACGAGATATTCAGACTGGAGTTTGGATGAACCTCCAATTTTGGACCCGAGAAGAGCAATTTCTCAATGTTTGAACTTTGTATGCTTCGGGTACTTGGGATGCTTTGGGTCAAGAACGAGTATCTTCTGTGTGAACTCTTTGTAATTGACCGCTTTGGGGACTGTTTCGAATATACGGAAAGTCGTGGAGTGTGAAATCATCAGTCTATAACCTTTGGGCGTAAAACACCATCGAGCGTGGAATCGTAGACTTGTGGTTCCTGAGCGTGAAGTCGTAGGTTTGTTGCCTCTCGAGCATAAAAGCTACCGAGCACAAAGGCATCCGGGCATAAAACGATAGACTTATAGCTGTCGAACGTGAAGCTGTAGATTCGTAGCCGTCGACCGTAGAAATCTCCTTTAGCATAGGACTGAAGATCTGTAGCTTGTGAGCGTAGAACACCATCGAGCATGAAATCGTAGACTTGTGGTTCCTGAGCGTGAAGTCGTAGGTTTGTTGCCTCTCGAGCATAAAATCTACCAAGCACAAAGGCATCCGGGCATAAAACCATAGACTTATAGCTGTCGAACGTAAAGCTGTAGATTCGTAGCCGTCGAGCGTAGAAAGCTCCTTTAGCGTAGAACTGTATGATTTGTAGCTCCTGAAAAGAAAGTTTCTTCGAGTGTAAAGTTTGCGGATCTGTTGCCTCTGAGCGTAAACTGAGCGCCACCGAGCGTGAGATCGATGATTTGTTATCTGCTGAGCGTAAAGTCGTAGGTTTGTGGCCTCTCGAGCATAAAAGCTACCGAGCACAAAGGCATCTGGGCGTAAAACCATAGACTTGTAGCTTGCGAGCGTAAAACCGTAGATCCATTGCTATCGAGCGTATAAAGCTCTTTTAGTGTAGAACCCGCTGAACCATTTTGCACGAAAAAACCTTTCGAATTCGCTGACTGTCCGTCTTCCAAGGGTAGTGAGCTGACGTAGCATCCAATCATAACTAATCTGCGGGATTTGGTTAGGGTCTCGAGGAGTTCGTCCGAGGATTCGAGGAGTCGATCCGGACTATATATACCCCAAGTTTTTGAGAGAAAAAACTTTTTATCTGTCTTCTGTGAAAGAGAGCTTTCGACTGTTCGAGTTTTTTTTCTTCGTTCCTTCTCCGAGCACTTCGAGTCTTTCAGAAATGGCGCCGAAACAAACCCTCTCCGCTAAGGAAAAGGGCATAGGTTCCTCCTCTCATTCTTCTGCCCCAGTGAGGGAGTCTCTGGTCGGGCAAGGCGAGCTTCCCTCCGAGCAAAGTATCCCGCCGACGAGTAGCGCACCCGGCCTTAGAGGTAGAGCCTTTGGGGTGACAAAAAACGACGAAAAATCCTTCGCACACGTTGAACGTGACCGCGCTAGGTCGTCTTCTGTGCTGATAGCCTCTTTGGAGGAAGATGATGCACGGAGGCGTTTTCATCTTTTACGCCCACATTTCTAATATGCCAGCGTAAAGACTCCATATTTTCGTAGCCCTGAGCGTAAAAGCTCTGGCTACCGAAAGTTGACGTATATCGTAAAATTTGAGTTTTACGCTTGTGGTGGGGACTTCCGGCGTAAAATAACCAAATGGTTACGATCCTGCGTAGAGCACAGACTGTCGTTTCCTTGGTCTGTACTTTTGTGCAAGATTTGTAATGACATATTTCCCTTGTACTTTTGCAGTTGATCTGGGCGAGTCTCCACTGGCCGAGGTGATGGGCTCCGCTGCTGGGATGCTACACTCGAACTACCTGGAGGATCTGTCCCACGTGGCATTTCCCATCTTCGAACCCCAGTATCCTGAGGGAAGGGGGTTTCTGATATCGGTTCAGGGCGAGCGGACGCTACTGAGCATGATTAATGGCGAGCCCTTGACCTACGTAGACGGGGAGCAGTACATAAAGCCGGCTTTCTTCTTTGGGGACATGATTGACAAACAGTCCCAAACGAGGCCCAAGAGGGAGCCCTGGGTTTTCTCTGTCGGGAATTTGGTTTTGTATTTGCCAACGATGCCGAGGGATTATCCCATCTCGGCCTTCTTCCATGCGACGCATCCCAGGAAGATGTCGTGGATGCTGACTCCTGATCTTCACGGTAAGCCGGGGAAGATCTTTCATCTCAAAGGAGCTGACCAGGGGCCGTTTGTCAGTCGCCCTTTCGGCTTTGTGACATTGTTCCGGCGACTGTGCCGGGATAGTGTCCCGAGTGAAGACAGCTCGGTGATCCAGCCGGTCCAATTGTCGACCTTCTGCAATGACTTTATGGGATGAGGTGGGGTATATCCCAAGGAGAATACTCGATGTAATGGGTGGATTGCCCCAAAAAACTCCCGATGGACATGCCTAGTGGGCTGGGCCTTGAAGCACTTCCGGAGAGAGCTGGAGGTCATTGGGCTATATGCCGTTGTGAGTACGACGAGCGTCGGGTTGCCTCCGAACCCTAACTTGTTCCTGGCGCTGATGGAGCGGTACATTCCGCTCACTGGGACCTTTGCCACTCCACTGGGGGAGTTGGGATTGGCGCTCCTTGAGATGGCAGTTGTCTCGAGACTGCCGATGGGGGATACCCCCTATGAAGAGTATGTTCCCACTAATCGGGAGTTGGGGGATTTGGACCCTCGGGTGGCGAAAGTATATCAGGAGCTGATGTGTCAATACTTCGCGTGCAGCATTTTTTATAACGAGCCTTCTGATTTGGCTCATACCACCAAGTGGATGTCCTACCTCTTCTTTAACCGAGCTAGGGCTGCCAAGTCGAAGAAAGCCTCGGGGGGCAAAAATGAGCCTGTGAATTATTTGGGCGTGCTCAGCGCCCAAGTCGTCGAGGGTCTTATGGAGGAGGCTGCAGCTCCGGATCAGATTCTCGTCGAGGGGGTAGGAAAGTACCCCGAAGGCACTAAGGCCTGTAGTTACTTGAGGCGCTGTCGCCGACCTCTGTCTAAGGAAGCCCAGTTGGCTGGTTTCCTCTCCATATGGCTACGTCCAGTAGTAGTGCCTGGCACAGCGTCCGCGGACCGTATTCACCGGAACATCCTGTGGCCGGCAGTGCGCCTGGTGTTCGGGGCAAGACTGGGCTTGCTTTCCGCTATGGTATGTCGTATACAGGCTGGCTTGAGAGCCATAACTGATGGGTTGCTCGTCGACGAAGCTCGGCGTGAGGGTTTTCCCAGGGTGGAGTTACCATACCTATACTTGATGGGATAGTTAATTCTCCATAATCCTCAGGTGATGTCTCTTGGCTCCTGTAGCAGCTCGGGGGGTATATTCTTGCTGAATTATAAGGATTCCTCCTGGAATGTGAACACAGTCTTAAACTGTCGGCTGGTGTTGAACCTCAGCCACGACTGGAATATCCTCTATATTGTCCCCTCCGTTCATCGCAATTAATCAGGGGTGCGGCCTGAGGATTCAGGTGGAGAGAAGACTGACCTTTTCCCGGAAGCTTTTAACTGGTTGGTCTGTATTAGACCCTTCCATCTGCTGTATAGTAGCGAAGACCATTGTTTCTTCGAGCCCTACTTGCCTAGTCGGTTTGCCCGGCAGTTTGGGTACGATCAGTTGCACGTGGGCAATGCCGTCACCAGCTTTTAGGTTCAGGGGCGGACTCATTGATGGAGCCAGAGGGTGGCGGTATTTCCTCATGGGTTGTACGGGGGCAATCTTTATCGTGCCGGTCGTTACAACCTCCACGGAGCTCCTCTTTCTCCATTCTTACGCCCAGTTCTATGTGGTGATTAACACCTTCCATCGTGATTTTGACACGCGTGGAAGCTTCAGGGTGCCTTCTCCCAAGCCTGGGGGCAGAGTTGACGTCCCCTCGGTTTCTTCGGACGAGGGCGAGGAGTCTGGTATTCCGGATGAGCCTCTGGTGTCGGTGCCGAGGTGCGAAGTGCCTCTGCCTGCGGGGGCTTTGGTAGTCTCTTCTGGGAAGCGACGGGCTTCTGCTCCGAAGGAAGTTTCTATTCGTAAGAGGAGGAAGGAGGCGGTTGCTCGTCCTCTCTGCATTCTTGGTGTTGAGGCTCCCGGGAATGAGCCTGCCTTTCCCCATATCAGGGATGATTCTTTGGCTGAAGGTTTCTCGCCTTTTAGAGAGGGACCTTTTACAGTTTTGGCCGGCGGCGCCGGAGAATCCTCGCTAGAGGTCGCTGTCGTGGCTGCTGCCCCAGGTAGCGTAGCGAGGTTGCCTGTGTGGCCGAGGCAGATGGGAGAGTCTTTCCCGAGGTCAACAGCGGGAAAAACTCCCGTCGTGTCAGCGAGCACATCTGGCGAGATTCCAGCTGATAAACCTCGACCGCGTCTCGGTGGAGGCTTGACGGAACTCTTGGTGATGTCGGTCGGCCCACCTCCTTCTACAGGTATGACGGTTCGTATTGCATCATTAATGCGTGGTTTAGCTACCTCGGGTGCGGATGCGTCGTATATGCCGTTGGCTCCGAGTAAATGTCATCTTTATGTCTCCTTTTAGAAAGATTATCATCATACCGATATTAACTTTCTTGTCCTCTTTTCAGGGGATAGCGCCCACGGGGAGTATAGCGTTGAAGCGCATTCTGGCTCCGCTCGGGCTCCTGACGATGATACGGAGGCGTCTGACTTCGATGAGGAAGTGGCTTCGGGGGCCAGTACGCCTGGAGTAGTTTCGTCACCTCAAGAGGAGGATAAACCCGTCGTCGTGACCTTGCCTCTTGTGAGTGTGGCGATGACTTCGACCGCCGTTGCTGCACCTTCTTCGGTCGTGCCATGCGTCGATGCGACGCCTGTGGCCACCTTGTCTGCAATTATCCCTGGAGAGGGACTTGCTGATATTGCGGCCGCTCCCGGCGCCCAGTCGGATCTAGCAGCGTTGACCGAGCAAAATACCAGCCTCTTCTACACCGGTTTGAAAACGATGATATCAATGGTGTTAGTGAAGAGTCTAGATTTCGAGCGCCTGAAGAAGACTTCTCTTGCTTCGATCGGGGTCATCAGGGAGCTCGGTGATTCCGGGGTAGCCGACGCCCTGGAGGCGGTAGTTAATGGGTTAGAGCAACCCATTACTGAATACTCGCAGCTGACTCGGGGCAGCCTCGATGCTGATGTCCAGGCTCGGTTCGACCTCATGACTGCGTGGCTCGCTACAAAGCTGGAAGGCCTAGACAACTCCATCCAGAAGCATAAGCTGGAGATGGATAGGAGAAAAGCTGTCGTGGAAGAGGCTCTTGCTGTTGAGACGCAGTGTCGATCCGAGCATGAAGGGAATGCGGCGAGGGTCTCCAAGCTGAAGGAAAAACTCGCTCGGGCAGAGGAGTGGGCTTCTCAGTTGCTGGCGGGTCTAGAGGTAGCAGCTGGTCGTCTGAGCGCAGTGCGACAGGATTTGGACCGTGCAGAAGCTGCTCGTGCGGGCTTTCTTCGGGCGAAGGCCGATCTGACCCTTACGAACACTCCCGAGGCACGGCTGGAGCAGGCTCGCGCCGACGCCTTGGCTCTTAGGAATAAGAGGATAGCTGCACTGGAGCGGCTGATTCGCTATCTGACTACTCCGCCATTATGATGTATCCTTTCCCATTTTGCTTGCCTAGATGTAATTCTGCCTCCCTTTTGGGAATAAATAAAGGCGACTCCTTTCTGACTTTTGTGGACCCGTCATTTCGGAATATAAATGACAGTTTTTTGGCGAGAGTAATATCAGAGGTAGTATGGACATGATAAACTCTCGATAACCTTTTAGCGGGACATCTATTCAGAGGCCTTACGGACATGATAGAGTGTAACCCAACTAATTACGTTCTGGAAGTAGTTTTTTCAGAATCGAGATCCTTGCTATATTCCACTAGAGCGGGGGAGATTAAGCATAGTACCTCTTCAGGAATTTACCGTTGATAGGAGCCATTAACAGGTCTCCATTAGGCTGGGCTAACCTGTAAGTGCCATTCGAGAACGTTGTCTCGATCACATAAGGGCCTTCCCACTTGGGCTGGAATTTGTCTTTACTTCTGTGAGTAAGAATCATCGGCCTTCTTACGGCTAGAACTAGCTCGCCGACTTTGAACACCCTTTCCTTCACTTTATGATTGAAAGCTCTGAAAATGCGTGCTTGGTAGAGCGCGATGCGCTGTTGAGCTTGGAGGCATTTCTCGTCTAATCCTTCCAGCTCTTGGAGCCTTAACAGGTCATTCTTTTCTCGAGTCAGCTCAATAGTTACGGCTATCCTGAGCGACGGGATCTGGATTTCAATGGGGAGAACCGCTTCGCTCCCGTAGACCAACAAAAATGGGGTACAGTCTGTCGGCGTCCGTACCGTTGTGCGGTATGCCTAGAGATATTTGCCCAGCTTCTCGTTCCAGTCTCTTTTGTTTGAAGAGACAAATTTCTTCAAGAGTTTGAGAATGGTTTTGTTGAAACCTTCCGCCAAACCATTAGCAGCTGGGTAGTATGCCGTAGAGGCAATATTGCGTATTCAATTTTTATCGCAAAATCGATAAAATGCTTGGTTGATGAACTGAGGCTCATTGTCGTGAATTATCCTCCGGGGTACCCCGAAGCGATAAATGACGTGATGCTTGATTAAGCTGATCATATTAGATGCCTTTACCTCTGCGAGAGGGATTACCTCTGCCCATTTGGAGAAGTAATCCGTGATGGCCAGTATGAACTGGTGACCCCTGGAAGAAGACGGGTGAATATGACCGATGATATCCATACCCCATGCTTCGAAAGGCCAGGATGGATGCGACCGTGGGATATAGATGTTCGGACGGTTGATGTATGAAGTCTGCATGAACCTGACAGGCTCTGCAATATCTTGCATACCGTATTGCATCTGCGATCATAGTAGGCCAGTAATAGCCTATTCTCCTGATGCGATCCTGTAGCTTAGGACCGGGTTGATGCGCTCCGCACACGCCGTCGTGAGCTTCATGGATAATCTGCTATGCTTCATCGTTAGAGAGGCATCTCAATAGTAATCCGTCGTAGGTCCGACGATATAGGCTTTGTGAAGATGCATCGAAGTAGAAGCATAGTGATCGTCTCTTGACGGATACTGCTTCTTTGGGGTCCTCCGGCAAGATTCCGTATGCCACAAAATCTATGAAGGGACTTGTCCAATCTCTCGTAGGAGGATCGGTGTTGACAGCGTAGCTGCGTTCTATGTGACAACTGTTCTTCACACAGAACAAGTCTCTGTTAACAAGGATTACCGAATCCTGCCTTCTTACGGGAGTAGCTAAATCTGCCGCTAGACTGGCTAGGGCATCAGCTTCCAGATTCTGAGATCGAGGTACATGCTCTAGGAAGAACTCCTTGAATGTCATGGCTATCTCGACCGTCGCTTGGTGATAGGGGATGAGGTCTGGATTCCGGACTTCATATATTCCCCTGACTTGATTGACGATAAGCAGAGAATCACCGAAAGCTTCCAGGGACTCTACCCCCAGCTCTTTAGCAACTTGGAGCCCTATTAGTAGGGCGTTGTACTCCGGCACCTTATTGGAGCAGGGCTCGCTAAGAGAATATGCTCGGTAGATGATGAGCTGATCAGGGGCGACCAGGACGACTCCCACTCCCGAAACGATATTTTCCTTAGGACCGGTTCTGGAGGCGCCGTCGAAGAACATTTGCCATGCGTCACCTTTCATTGCGGAATTACATTCTGTAACTTCGTCGGGAACGTCTTCGTATAATTTGGAGGTCTCCGGGATCGGGTGAGCAGCTAGAAAGTCGGCCAGCGCTTGGCCTTTGATGGACTTCTGCGATACGTATACCATGTCATATGGTGTTAACAGCATCGCCCAAGTTACGAGTCGGGAATTAAGAACGCTCTGCTTGCTCATCAGTACTCGAAGAGGGTTAATCCTGGAAATGATGTGGATAGTCTGGCCGGTGACGTAGTGCCGCGTCTTTTGGATAGCGAACATCAGAACCAAGCATTCTTTCTCTACTGGGTTGTGCCGGTGTTCGGCTCCGACCATCATCCTGCTGAGGTAGTAGATAGCCTGTTCATGCCCTACATCGTTCTTCTGTGCGAGAAGAGCTCCTAGCGAATGATCCATTGCTCGGACGTATAATAAGAACAATTTTCCCATAATGGGAGGCACCAGAACTGGTAGACTGGTGAGGTAGCACTTGATATCTCTGAACGCTTGCTGGCAGGTTTCGTCCCATACGAAGGATACACCTTTCTTCATGAGATGAGAGAAGGGCTGACATCTCCCCGAGAGGTTGGATATGAATCGCCGGATGTAAGCCAGACATCCTTGAAATCCCCTGAGTTCCCTCATATTACGGGGCGGTCGCATTTCCATGATTGCCTGGACTTTATTAGGGTCCACTTGGATGTCTTTGGCAGTAATGACAAATCCCAGGAATTTGCCACTAGATACACCCAGAAAGGACTTCGTAGGGTTCATCTTGAGTTGATGTTGGCGTATTAACTCGAATACCGTCCTCAGGTCTTGAATGTGATCACCTTTGAGGCAGCTCTTGACGGCTAGGTCATCCACGTAATATTCTACTGTTTTGCGTAAATGCTCGTGGAATATGTTACTCATAGCTTGTTGGTATATAGCCCCGGCGTTCTTCAATCCGAAGGGCATGACCGTGTAGCAATATACTCCCAATGGTGTCCGGAAGGCGGTATGCTTCTCATCTTCAGGATGAATCTTGATCTGCTTGTACCCTGAGAACCTGTCCAAAAAAGACATGCGTTCAAAGCCGCAGGTGTTGTCGATCATGATATCCGTGATGGGAAGAGGGAATTCATCCTTGGGGCAGGCCGCATTCAGATCTCGGTAATCGATGCAGATACGTACCTTTCCATTTTTTTTTCATGACTGGGACAACATTGGCGACCCAGTCGGGATGTTATTCTTACCGGATGAAACCGCAGGCTATCAACTTCTTGACTTTAGTTTCGATGGCGTCCATCATATCTGGGCGGAACCGGCATTGGTGCTGCTTTACTGGCTTCGAATCGGTCAATATATTGAGCTTGTGAGTAGCTACTTTCGGGTCCAGGCCTGGCATGTCCTCATAATTCTATGCAAAGACGTCGATGTATTCCTTTATCAGCTGTATAACTTCTTTCCTTTCAGTTGGGATAATGTTGTTACTGATAAATATTGGCTTCGACGAAAGTTCACCCCCAACATCGATCTGTATAACTTCGTCTTTGGTGGGAGGTTCTCTTTGCTTGAAGCGGAATTCCCACTGTGTATCCATTTGCTGAGCCTAAAAGTCATTCTCAAACGGATCCGAATCCTGCTCATCTGCTCCTGAGGGATCTATCACCACCATATTTACTGATAGTGTTTGTTCGAGAGCATCAGGTGAGTCGGGGGGCGATGAGCCATTCTGGGAGGAAGAGATGTCCTTGTCTGACTTAGAAGTCGCAAGGGCGGTGGCATATCCTAATCCGAAACGGGTGTGTTGATAGCGGGTGTTGCCGTGTGGCGGCGTTCGTCTGCCTCTTCCGTAGTTGATACCTGGCTTCCGCTTTAAGTCGTAGCCCATATTTTGCATGATTTTCAGCGCTTGAGGGCTGTATCGGTGAACCTGTATTCTCCCAGTATCGTTGTCGAAAGGATCTTCCTGGGCAGTCGGTTGATTGCGCACGTGGCCGAAGACTATCGAACGCTGGCTGCTGCAGGTAGGTGGGACGATGAAGATAGAATCCTCGTGTGGCCTAAATATCGCGACGACATTGGACGATGACGCCACTTCCCAGACATACGGACGGTAGGAGTTTATAGCTTCCAAGAATTTTTGTGCTATTGGTTCTACTTCGTCATCGGGAGTGGTATATATACTTGCTCAGAGGTGATATGGACATGGCAATTTTTGTGGACTTAACATTACTGGCGTACTTTAGAATTTAAGTACGAATGTTAAGTGTAGACGACAATCGATATCAGAGGTAATATGGACATGATAATTGATGGTCGAAAGTTTATTCAGAGGTAATATGAACATGACAAACATTGTGATTGTGACTCCATCGTGGAGGGAGGCACATATCTGCTCAGAGGTAATATGGACATGGCAATTTTTGTGGACTTAACATTACTGGCGTACTTTAGAATTTAAGTACGAATGTTAAGTGTAGACGACAATCGATATCAGAGGTAATATGGACATGATAATTTGATGGTCGAAAGTTTATTCAGAGGTAATATGAACATGACAAACTTTGTGATTGTGACTCCATCGGGGAGGGAGGCACATATCTGCTCAGAGGTAATATGGACATGGCAATTTTTGTGGACTTAACATTACTGGCATACTTTAGAATTTAAGTACGAATGTTAAGTGTAGACGACAATCGATATCAGAGGTAATATGGACATGTTAATTGATGGTCAAAAGTTTATTCAGAGGTAATATGAATATGACAAACTTTATGATTGTGACTCCATCAGGGAGGGAGGCACATATCTTCTCAGAGGTAATATGGACATGGCAATTTTTGTGGACTTAACATTACTGGCGTACTTTAGAATTTAAGTACGAATGTTAAGTGTAGACGACAATCGATATCAGAGGTAATATAGACATGATAATTTGATGGTCGAAAGTTTATTCAGAGGTAATATGAACATGACAAACTTTGTGATTGTGACTCCATCGGGGAGGGAGGCACATATCTGCTCAGAGGTAATATGGACATGGCAATTTTTGTGGACTTAACATTACTGGCGTACTTTAGAATTTAAGTACGAATGTTAAGTGTAGACGACAATCGATATCAGAGGTAATATGGACAAGATAATTGATGGTCGAAAGTTTATTCAGAGGTAATATGAACATGACAAACTTTGTGATTGTGACTCCATCGGGGAGGGAGGCACATATCTGCTCAGAGGTAATATGGACATGGCAATTTTTATGGACTTAACATTACTGGCGTACTTTAGAATTTAAGTACGAATGTTAAGTGTAGACGACAATCGATATCAGAGGTAATATGGACATGATAATTGATGGTCGAAAGTTTATTCAGAGGTAATATGAACATGACAAACTTTGTGATTGTGACTCCATCGGGGAGGGAGGCACATATCTGCTCAGAGGTAATATGGACATGGCAATTTTTGTGGAATTAACATTACGGACGCACTTTAGAATTTAAGTACGAATGTTAAGTGTAGACGACAATCGATATTAGAGGTAATATGGACATGATAATTGATGGTCGAAAGTTTATTCCGAGGTAATATGAACATGATAAACTTTGTGATTGTGACTCCATCGGGGAGGGAGGCACATATCTGCTCAGAGGTAATATGGACATGGCAATTTTTGTGGACTTAACATTACTAGCGTACTTCAGAATTTAAGTACGAATGTTAAGTGTAGACGACAATCGATATCAGAGGTAATATGGACATGATAATTGATGGTCGAAAGTTTATTCAGAGGTAATATGAACATGACAAACTTTGTGATTGTGACTCCATCGGGGAGGGAGGCACATATCTGCTACTCTGCCGTAGTGACTGTTCCCTCATTTTTTTTTCATAGGCGCAGAGTGATAACCTTGGCATCGATTAATTTTTGAATTATCCTTTTTAGCACATAGCAGGCCCTCGTAGGGTGATGAGTGTGCCGATGGAAGAGGCAATAATCTGGGTCATCGATTCTGTCGGCCCTCTCAGGATATCTGATGTCTGGTAGCTGGAGCTTACGTTCCTTCTTTAATATATTGAAGATTTCGATTATGTCATCTTCTTTGAAGGAGAAAGTTCCTTTTGGTCGTAGGGCTTTTGATGCCCGAGTTTCACGGTCTTCCAGGAAGATAGCCGTTGTTGCGCCATCTTCGGATCCTGTGGACAGTCTATCCCTAGCCTTGGATGCTGCCTTGTCTCGTCGAGGCGAGTTACCTCCAGACACGCTGTGGTCCCTGGTCGTAGAAACTGATTCAGCAGGAGTTGTCTCTGGTCGTACAAGATTAGATTTTGAAGTTTTGGGATTAGCAGCATATCCCAATCTGAAACGAGCTTGCTGATGGCGAGAATTACCCTGTAATGGTGTTCGTTTACCCTTTCCATAGTTGAGGCATTGCTTTGATTTCAGATCATAACCCATGTTCTGTATAATCTTCAAAGCTTGTGGGCTATACCTGTGGATTTGTATTTTCCCACTCTCAGGCTCGCAGAATTCTTCCTGTTCAATCGGACCGTTCTGCTTGTGTTTGAAGATTATTGGATGCTGATTGCCGTGGGTAGGAGGGACAACAAAGGCATAATCTTCATATGGTTCATACATCATGATGACAATAGATGTTGATGCATCTTCCCATACGATCTCCCTCCGTCTGATGGTCAGGGGTTCTAAAACCTGTTTACGGCTCCTGTCTCTGTCTTTTTAGATTAGACGGGTGCGTAGGTCAAGAGGATTTGCCGAAGAGGAAGACAAAGGCTTGTATCTTCTATCCCCCTCAGTGGGTACGCGGAGACTGGGCACCCCAGTTTTCCCTATACCACCTGTATACAACAGGTTGGCTATCTGGGCGGCGGATAATCCCCTGGGAGGGTGTCTTTCCGCAATCTGAGTTTGTTTTATGCCGGAGGACTGTGCCTGGCGTAAATTGGAGATTCACTCAGAGTGGCGTAAGGCTGAAGAGGTCCTCCGCTGGCCGTCGGCTTTCCGCGTAATCCGGAGGGTAGGCAGATTGCTCCTTCGCTGGCGTAACAGCCGAGGAGTCGAGTATTCCGCTGCCTGCTTCCCTTCGCAAAAATCAAGGCGTTCATCCGGTTCCTCGTAGAGGTCAGATATTGTCTGTCCTGGCGGTGAGGCATCACCAGAAATTTGGTCTGTACCGTGCATAGCGGGAGACTGGTTCCTACGCGTAGAGCGCAGCGGATACTTCTGCGTTAGCGCTGAGGCTTTGCCCGAAGTTTTGTCTGTACCGCGCGTAGCGGGAGACTGATTTATGCGCGTAAAGTGCAGTGGGTACTCCTGTGTTAGCGCTGAGGTTTTGCCCGAAGTTTTGTCTGTACCGCGCGTAGCGGGAGACTGATTTCTGCGCGTAAAGCGCAGTGGATACTCCTGGGTTAGCGCTGAGGCTTTGCCCGAAGTTTCGTCTGTACCTCGCGTAGTGGGTTAGCGCTGAGGCTTTGCCCGATGCTACCACCTCATTGGTCGGAGAGATCGGAGAGTCCACAGGAACGGCGGAGGATGTCGTGGGCATCCACACTTTGCGCAGCTTCCTGTTGTCTCGGACGGAGAGAGAATGAGAGCTACCCCCAGTCCGAAGCATGTCTTCGTAGGCAGACTGGTCGAATTGGACGACCAGTGTCTTCTTTACAGATCCCACGGATATCGCATCGTGTTGAGCAATTACTTCCTCGTCAGAAGAGAAAGATATCCCCAGCAGAGTCACCATCTTATTTGTGGTATTAAACGAAAGAATGAAAGTGTATTTCAATGACAGAGTTTATACGAGACCCGTGCCCTTTGGTTTACAAACAAACTTGTACAATTCGATCCTTTACGAGGATGCGGGAGTACAATTTATTTAATTTGGGTATAAATTGCTATAGGTGTCTGATCTGCAGTCGATCACTTTAGCCCTTGGACTACACGATGTTGAAGAAGTGCCATGGAAGACGGGTAGCGGCTTCGAAGGCTGCGAAGGAAGGTGGATGCATGGTACCAGAGCCGTCGACCCCTACTCTTTGCCTGAGCTCCGGACTCTTCTCTCCTTCTCCTTCTCTCTCTCTCTTTTTTCTACCAATTCTTCGACCTGGTTCAATCTTCCAAATTGTCGACCTTATTCCCCATTGATAGGGGTCTTTATTTATAGAGTTTTGGTGACAGTGACCACTCCGTCGGTGTAACAACCGAGGAGTGGACAGTACAGCACCCTTTTACACAACGGCTAAAATAACCAATGCCTGCGCATAAATGACCTTTTGAGTGAGCATATGACACGTGTCCAACTAAGAGGACAAAACGCGTATATCTGCTGCGAGGATCACGGCGTAGAAGCCACGTAGGTAGGTATCCCTTGTGTAGAAGAGGTTGGCATAGAAGCCAAATGATTGTCACCCCTGGCGTAGAAGCCAAAATAGGCATAGAAGCCGAACAGGCGTAGAAGCCGAATGGGCATAGAAGCCGAACAGACATAGAAGCCGAATGGTCGTAGAGACTGAGTGGGCGTTTGAAGCCGAATGAGCACAGATCCTGAATGGGCATAGAAGCCGCTGCGTACCGTGCCAGAGTGTTGATGTGGACGTCTTCACCAGAATTACGGATTTCGAAGGTGTAATCAAATCTCTTTCAGAGATTTGCCACCATCCTGTGCATTAAATGCGGAGACGTATTTTGAAGGTCTGCAGCTCTTCTGTGCTTCCGTCGCAGAGACGTGTCTTGAGGGAAACTGTCACCGCTTTGTGCAATTTGACGTAAAGATGTGCCTCGGGCCCTGTATAAAGTACAGCTTTTGATGTGGCAGGCGGTTTGTCTACTGCGGAGCGTAAAACAGCTCATGTTTGCCTGTGTAAAACAGGGCGGCGTATTTCCTTCTACGTGAAAGAGCGGTTTACGCTGGAGGGACTTTGGTAACCGACGGTTTGGTGATATTTTAACCAAATCCTCTGCATTAAATGCCGAGATCCGCCATACTGTGGGCGCGTCCCGAGGGGTCTGCCATCGTTTCCAACCGTCTTCTGGGTAGCCGTGCAGCACTTTTTGTCAGGAGTCAGAGGCCAGGTTCACTGCATGACTAGACAGGTTTATTTTAGGGAAAACGAAGCATTCCTCGTACGCATTAACGCTGCTTTGAGAGCGGCTAAGTTTTATGCCATGGAGGCGATGAAGAACTCTGTCTTACGTTGGAGCGGCCTAGACGTACTGCACTTACGCGGATGGTCCTTTGAGCTTATACTTCATGATGTGTTTTAGCAGAAAAAAGCTCTGTTGCACGCTTGATGGCTCTGAAGGCCTCTGTTTACGCTGCTCTGCATCAAGAGGCTGCGTAGATCCTCCCAGCGTATTTTTCATGCTTCTACAGCTGGCCATTGTCACGTGTCTAGTCCTTTGATATTTTGGGACTGGGGCGTGACATAGTTTTTGTGGTGGCCCATGCAGGTCAACGACTAAATTGCTTCGGTTTCAACTTAGGGACCGAGCAAGCCTGCAATAAAGAATATGATATGTTATAGGATCTCATCCACTTGATTAAATCGTTCTTGATCTCTATAATAGATTCGAATTAAAATTCTTGACTTGCATCCTGCCTTGATCCCTCTGTGCGCCTCTTATAGTTTATTTTGGATGTAGAGTAATGGATCCATGAGCAAACAGTGAGACTCCTGTAGGATCACCATGAGGTGCTGTGGTAACCAACGAAGATGAAGTAACACTAGTGGATGGAGGTCAATCAGCACACCGAAGTAGTTAAGTAAAACAACATGTCTCGAGAATCCAGCATGATGATATTCTGCCACAGTTTACTCCACCAATGCCCGTACTCCCATAAAGGCAGGCTATGGATGGACAACAGATATTTCAAATGATCTATGCAATGATGCAAGCCCAACAACAAATTCAATAAGAGGCTCCGCGTCACAGCCTAGCAATCGTACTGGAGCAGGCGAATCTACCAGTACGACGGCCAACGATGGGTTCTATCACCGATTTCTGCCAGCTGAAGCCCCGCACCTTTTCAGAAAAGGAGGATCCCACTGAAGTTCATGAGTGGCTCACCAACACTCAACATCAATTAGAAGCAGATGAGTTTCCAAGGGAACGTTGGATGACTGCCGTCAGAATACAGTTGACGGACAATGCACATCACTGGTGGCTATCTGAGGAGACACGACTCAGACCAGACCAAGTCACTTAGGAAAAGTTCTCTAGACTCTTTCAGGAGATGTATATTCCAGCCATCGCTCGATCAGAACTTCAGGACAAGTTCAATCGCCTCACTCAAGACAGTATGACAGTGGAAGAATACAATGCGGAGTTCATTGTCTGAGTCGCTTCGCCCCTACCTTGATCCCGACAGAAGAAGAGAAGGCTTAGAAGTTCTTCGACGGACTAAACTTTGAGCTACAGAGATTGATCGGATCCGTTGTACCAACTTCTTACTCGGACGTCCTTGCTATAGCCTGACGCATGGAGCGCGTCACCAGGAGAGAGACCAGCCTAAATCGGTCTTCCACATCAACACCATCCAGAGTACCACAGGAAGAAGCTACAAAGAGCCCTTACATGCACCAGCCACCCGGAGCATCTCCGCAAGCACTACCTATCTGTCAATATTATGGCAAGCGAGACCATATTGAGAACGAGTGCAGACGCAAAATGGGATTATGTTTAGCTTGCGGATCCAGTCAGCATTTAGTGAGGGAATGCCTTGAGTGTCGAGAAGGAGCACCAATGATAAACCAACAAGCTTTACCAGTACCGAGGCCAGCCTATCCACCATTGGGAGCACCGCAAATGGGAGTTGAAGGAGTCATACCACCACCTCCAGGAGGGTATCAGCCGATGCCACCTTTGATACCCCAGGCAATACTCTTGCAACAGGCTCAGTAACAGCAGAGGAATCCACTGCAAGGACGCAGACAAGTTTTTGCGATGACCTTGGAGGACGCGCAGACTCGTGCAGTAGCAAATACGCGTAAGTTATTCATAGATGCTTTGCTTTAGCACGTGCCTGTTAGTTCGTGACATTAGCCTTAAACCTAGTATTTTGAACTTATTAATTGATAACCTAGTTTTCTAAGCTGTAGTTTTCTTGCTTTAACCAGATTTTCTTCACTCTTGAATTTACATAACTTTCATTGCTTAGGGAAATAATGTTTTTCTTCCCTAGGTGTTTTGCTTAACCCTCATCCTTTGATTCTCCTTGATCATGATTCTTTGATTGTGTCGTACTTCGAACCTGTTTTGCAAACCATGTTATCTCTTCTGACCGGTTATGTGTCATTATTCTTTGATTGCGAGGACGCAATCCTCTTAAGGATGGTAGATTATAAATACCTAGTTTTCAGGATTTTAAAAATAAATTTTCAGAATTTTTCGGGAATTTTTAACTAATTAAAATCAAGGTATTTTGGTATTAAATAACTTTAAATATTTTTATTAAATATTAAAATATTATAAAAATAATATTTTTGGGTGTAAAAGAAAGTATTAGACATAGGATAATTTTTCTAGAATTTATTGGACCACAGAACTATTTTTAAAGACCTAAAAACTAAATTTTGATTTAAACCAAAGTAAACCAAACTGAACCGGGTTGAACCAACCGGTTTAACCTTGAACTGGACCCATCCTGAACCAAATCGAACAAACTCTAACAGGTCGGATCCATACCCGACCAGTACCCGCAACTCGTACCCGACCCGTACGCTAGCGGGTCGAATCCGGACCTGAATCCAGAACCCGACCCGCTAACCCGAACCCGTTACCCAAATTACTGCTACAGTAAATCCCTAAAACTTCCCGACCCCGCAGTTCCCCTCTCCGGCCGTTCCAACCGCCCTGGCCGATGCTCCGCCTGCTCCGTTGTAACCAGCGCCGCGCCGCCTTCCTGCGCCGCTCTACCTCCTGCAACCGTCGCCCTTTCTTCTCCCCGGCCACCCTATAAAATCCCCTCCCACAACCCTTCTCCTCCACCGCCATCACCCACCTTTGTCGACACCTTCTCCCTCCGCCGCAGCCTCCGATGAGCTCCTCCGACCGTCGAAGATCATCCGCCCCTGAGCTCCACCACCACCACTCACCACCGCGTCTTTCCTCCAACTCCGCCTTCGTCAGCGCCGCCACGACGACTCCAGCACCGCTTTCCTTTGCTCCCACAACCGCTACTGCCTCTCCACCCCTCCGAGCTGCTACCGCCGTCCCTCCGCTAGCCCAGCCTCGACCGACTTCGTCTTAGAGCCGCCTCCGCCGTGCCCTAGCGGCCGCCGCAGCCCGCAAGCCGGCTGTGCTGCGTCGCACCACCTCGCAGAAATGCGTATTTCAGTCATCTTCGGCTCCCTGTTCAGGTGACTGTTTCTCTCTCCTCACTGCCCTATTTTTTGTTTCGTCTGCTATGACGCGTAGACTGCATGACCCTCTTGATACCCGTGCAATTTGTTCGGGGTATCGAGTCCTATGGCGATCTAAAACTGTGACACAAAATCAGGAAAATAAATACCCTAATTTCTCCGGAACTGGGTGCGCTCCGCTAAACGGGACGACTTGGTCGTGTGCGAACTTCACCAAAAGGTGCGCGCCGTTAATACGGACGTGTAGGATTTCGCGGAAGTTGATTTGGATGTACGTGCACACCGGAATCAACGCGTATCCGTCGACAATACCCCGTATCGGCCCAGTTCTGGAACTCGTTGTAACTTCGTGTACGCTCGTCATTTCAAAACAAAATTTTCGCCATCGGACTCGTAGCAATACGCTGGTCCTGTGACCCAAGTTTGGTTCTATTCTGAGAACGTTGACAAAATTACGTATCGTGGGCCCACGACTCCACTTGACGGGCAATTTTGTGATCAGCTCATCGAAATCCAGTTCTGGATATTCTGTTGGATTCATATCGTTGTTCTGGACTTGTAGACACTAAATTTGATAAATTTGGAAAATATTGTCTCTGGTACATTTTTTGGTGCAAAGCGGGCCACATGTGGATCCCGCTTTGACCATAAACTGTCACTTTTGCCCCTGTGTCCAAATTGGACTCATGGACAGGCAATTTTAGCTATTTGATGTCTTCTGAACCTAATGGTAACATTTATTTCAGCAACCGGAGGAGTGTACCTACAAATCTCGCTGATACCAGAGCAACAGTTGGAGTCAGAACCCCATGCAAGTGTAACTTGCCATACTTGTAGCATTTGTTTATACTATTCTCTTGATTTATTACTGTAATATCTCTGCGGAAAGTAGTTCTATTAGCAATGGGGCTGCCAAATTGAAAATTTTGGGTGCTATCATAGTATCGGGGTAATGAGCCTTTCTTACAAAATCAAAAAAGTTCAACCTAGGACCGTGTGACATTACTTAGAGTCCGAATAATATTCGGGTGCCAACGTCGTACGCGGAGTTATGTAACATTACCTAGACATGGATATCGAGACCCTGTACATTCTCGTGCTTGCCTTATCAAGTACGTCATACCTCAGGACACCTGACACTAATCATGAGACAGACTCTTCCTGAGATATTCATGATGATTCTGTATAGGCTACAAAATTCATGACATATACTTTATTCATATGCTTAGCTATCATTATGACTCACTGCATCAGTTAGAGGTCATGATTTTGCATGTCATGGACTTAAGATGTGTGATTACATTGGGTGGGGAGAGACACAAGCTACAGGTTGATTATATTATGACGGTGTCGTAGCCTCTCTCCGAGCTAGACAACTACATGATATCACTGCTACCGGCTCCCTGTAGTAGTGGTCTCAGCCTTAGTTCTAATGATGCTCTCATCTTGTATATCACTTAGCTGGTTATATAGTTTACCCTATTGATTCATTTATTATTGCACTGCATTTAATATGGCTTGAGTTATTCTTGTACCTTGCTATGTCCCCTGAGGACCTGGATTTGGATTATGTCCCCAGGTTTAGCAGAAGAGATCTACCCCGAGGTGTACGGAACAGGAGCAGGCACTAGAGTAGTACCCGATCCAGAAGACGAGGTGATCGCCAGGATTTTCTCTGAGTATATATTTTATCCATACTTAGTATTTGCCGTTGTTAAACTCTTTATTTCTTGTCTATTGAAACATTGTATCAAACTCATTATCGGGTTGTTCTCCGAGTTATGTTTTATTGAGACTTGATATTGCTTTATATTTCTGATATAGTTTGTGTTCATTTCTGTGGATGAGATTAGTATATTAGACCCTTATTATTGTATTACAGCTTAAGTACACCCTGATGGGTCCATTAAATTGGGTTTGCCCATCGGTGTGTGCTGCTGGCCATTGCCACGTGTCTAGTCCCTTGATATTTTGGGACTGGAGCGTGACAACGTTCATTTACAAAGTCTACTATACTAAGAGATCGAACTCGGGCCGAACTCATGCCGAACTTGGACCGAACTTGGTTACCCTTTTGGTATGAAATCAACCAGTTTAATAGCTCCTGATTTCTTGGCCTTACGATTGGAAATTTGAATTAAACCATGACCGAATTTTGGCAAAATTCTGTTTGCCTATACCATATAAATAAGATTAAAATTCTTTATTCTTTCTCACTCAGCCATTCTTAAGTATTCTATCCTATTATGAGCAAACCCCTAAAGCCTTAACTTTTCTATCTCAAAAAGCAACTCCCTAGCCTTCTTAGTGCCAAGTGTGATCTCGGTCTAGAAGTCTTATGAGTTGTTAAGAGCTTTGTTCCATCAGTTACTCTCTCTCTCTCTCTCTCTCTCTCTCTCTCTTTCTCTAAGATGTAAAGTTGCGAGACTTTGGATCAAACCTCATGGTGTAAAGAAGTGGCAAGCCTTCGGATCAAAGTTTGTGATTCACTATTGGTGATTATAGTGGAGAAAACTCCGAGCTTGAGTTCTCAGGGCTGGACTAGTCCCCTCAGAGGGAAACCAGTATACATCTTAGTGTTTACGTTTGCTTTCCATTTCTACTTTAATACGTTACTTTACTGTCTTTATATATACTGTTAGTTAGCAACTGCCTTCATTATAATAAATTGGGTAGATTATTCTGCTGCACTCTATTCACCCCCCTCTAGAGTTGCCCCATGGTCCTTCAATTGGTATCATAGCTGGTTCTCTTGATATTTGGATTAACATCCTAAGAGACTTATGGCAACTGTTAGATCTATCCATACCAACAATGGTGAAGGCAAGTCTACAAATAGACCACCCTTATTTGATGGTACTAACTACACGTACTGGAAGACACGTATGATCTTCTACCTAAAGTTGCTTGATTTTGACCTTTGGGCTGTAGTAGTAGAAGGATACAAGAAGCTACCTAAAATAGTCATTGATGGTAACCTTGTAGAGAAGCCTCATGATAAGTACACAGACACCGAAAAGAAATAAGCTAGTCTTGATGCTAAAGCTATTACCGCCCTATTTTGTGCTGTAGACATAATTGAATTTAACATGACCTCTACTTGCGAAACTTCGCACGAAGTATGGAAACTTCTTAAGGTCACTCATGAAGGAACCTCCCAAGTGAATGAATCAAAAATAAATCGTCTAATACAAGAGTATAAAGCATTTATGATGAAGAAAAATAAGACAATCACTCAAATGTTCACGAGATTCCTCGACATCATCAACCCTCTATTATCACTCGACAAGGAGTACAGCAATCACGAGAAGATTCGCAAGGTACTCAGGGGACTCACTAAGAACTGGAATCCCAAGGCCACAATCATAGAAGGAAATGATCTTACCACGATGACCCCCGAGACGCTCATGGGCAAGCTGATGACTCACGAGCTGGATCTCAAGGAATTTGAAGAACCCACTCCCAAGAATAAGATGATCGCTCTAAAGGCACATAAAAAAACGATCACCAACTATAACTCTGACGACAATGAGTCTCAAGATGAGAAAGTTTCCCTGGCCACCAGAAACTTTAAGAAATTTCTAAAGCTTAAGAAATCAAAGAAGAAGGAGCCAACTGACAACAGTGATGAAGAGCCTATATGCTATAATTGAAAGAAGACATGGCATATAAAGAAATATTGTCCAACCCTAAGAAAAGAAAATTTCCACAATTACTCATCCAGAAGAACATCATCACGAAAATATGCAAACACTAGTATTTGGCACGAAAGTAAAGTTAGTGAATCCGAATAAGAGAATCCTCGAGAAGCAGCAAATCTATGCTTCATAAAATTAGTTGATAAGGTAACGGATAACAACTCTTATGATGATTTTACTTTTGATGAACTAGGTAAAATCCGAAGAAGAGAATCCTTTTGAATCCCGTACTTGTATTCTATCACCTCCTCCTTTAAAATTTTATTGTTGTTTTTCGTCTTCCCCTATTTCGGAAAGACGAACATTCGTGCTTAATATAAGTTTGATACACGGAGAGTACTAGATATACCCCATAGGCCAAGCACTCATGATGACAAATAAGGGAGCACAGGCACAGGAAGTCGTAGATACAGGTACAACCTTTAGTTATATTTGTCATTGCATACTCATGACCTCCTTTATGACACAAGATCTTAGGTGCATAGTAGACGCAGAATTATATATATGGTGGTTTAGCAGTTATGTGGATATATTAATATTCTACCCAGATGGCATACACACAATGCTAATAGATGATGCGAGTAGCAGTAGTAGTATTCTTTCCCTATCACCATCTCGCCCTTGGGGTGGCTCATCTTCTCTTCTATATCCATTCCTTATCTCGTGCTTAACTCTTCCTATCATAGTCGTATTCTTTCGTGCCATTATGAATTATTTGAATTACTTCAACCTCACCCTTATTTTGTTATTTAAAAACATAAATAGTTTAGTAAATGATTAATAACTAAAAGATGAGTACATAATGATAACCCTTATGTATATGCCCTATAGCAATATCTGTATCCTCTTATTATTTTAAAAACATGAATATCATCCCTTAATCTAACAAGAATTAGTGGGATTATTGAAATAGTTCATACTTCAAATAGTTTTATAAAGTTAGTTAAGACCTTAACTGTTGCCCTAAAACTTAGACTAAGCTTAGAAAATAGTTGAAGGCACTTGTTACGAACTAATGACTATGATAAATCGCTGGCGAAGTAGCGACAGCTGCAGCTAGACCATTATAGTAGAGTAGTCAAAGTATTTACAGACATACTGGTCAGGTGGCATGGCAGTATTAGACTACGATACTTGACGGTTACATAAAAAAAATCATAGTTATGAGATTTCAGACAGGTATCCCAAGATTTTTGACCCAATGAATAAATTCGTCTTATAACCTAGACAATAGCCTAAAGAGACTTTGACTACTAGTGGAACTTTTGTAAGTTGGGTAGTATAGACGAGTTAGAGGATAATAGAATAGTGTATCGACAATAAATAAGAAAGTGTTAGGGTGGCAGACCATAACCTTTTAGGAAGCACCGCAAGCTAGCAATGAAGTGTTAATAGCTATTGTGATTTATTACGAATATAGGTTAGTGTTAATTTCGAGGACGAATTTTTTTTAAGTTGGGTAGATTGTAAACCCCCTCACCCAAAAATAGGTATCTTGTGTGTATTTTGTACTCGTGTATTTGTTTTAGATTATTTATTTAAATCAATTAAAATCCAATAATTTTATTAGGATGCTTTACCGTGGTTTGGACATTAATAATATAGGATGACCCCAAAATCTGTATCGTCTTCATAAGAAGTAGCCTACACAGGAGACACTACCTGTAGGATCTTTTCGTGGCATAGAAATTCGATCCCTTGACGTTAGTATGCCATTAGTATAACGACCATAGAATAAATTATTAAATATTTAGAAATTTATATATATAATTTCTTTGTGGTTATTTTTTTAACCCCAACTTCCTACAATTAGTATTCCATAATTTTTCGTGCCAAGATAGGCATTTTTCTCTTTTTGTAAGATGTGTATATTATTTACTATTAACATATTTTATGGATAATCATTTAATTAATTACTTAGCTAATTAGATAATACAATTATTGGATTTATTATAACTAGATAAATATCTAATTATTAATTATAAAATATTTTCATAAAATATTTTGAGTATAGAATTTTATTAAAGACTTAAAAAATTTATAATTTATTTGGTGTGCAAATATCATTTTTGGATTTCCCCTTTTATATATTCAAATATATGTTAATAAATATAAGGATAATAATAATAATAATAAGAAGAAAAGATAATAATAATAATAATAATAATATTATTATTATTATTGATAGTAATAATAACAATGTTAATAAAAACAAAAACAAATAAAAACAAAAGAAAAAGAAAAGAAAAAAAAAGGAAAAAGAAAAGAAAAGAAAAGAAAAGAAAAGAAAAGAAAAGAAAAAGAAATATTAATAACACCTAATCACCTAAACCCCAAACCCCTGCAACCTATTCCTATAACTACCCTACCCCCTTAACAACACTAACAAACCCCCCCTTGAATTCCCACATAACCCCCCCGGAACCAACCCGCGGGCTCACCCTCTCTTCCTATCTATATATATACTTATATATATACATATTACATATATTATAAGAACAAAACCCTAACCCTAGCCCGACGCCGGCGACCCCACCCGACCTCCGGACGACCTCGATGCCGCCGCCCCCGCGCCGTCGCCGCACTGCCGCCGCCGTCCCCGCGTGTGCGCACCGCGCATATGCACAGTCCAGTTTTGGACCCATCTTCACGGTAACATATCTCCCTCAATTTTGATCCTTTTTGCGTGCGGTTTGTTCGTGTGCGTTCACAACATAACCCTCTAGGATTTTTATTCAAGCGGGACGAGTTTTCGTTCCCTGGATTGGTCGATAAATTGACCGAAAAATCACTGAAAAACTGACCTAAACAGTTCAGAATTTCGAATCCAAAACTCCATGTTCACACCCAATTTGCCATCAACCTATTTAATATTTTCGAAAACTAATAAAAGGGTTTTTATCTCCATATAATCGAGAATTTTTTTGTTTTTTAGTTTTTCTAAATTTGTTCTGTGTTAAATTATTCAACCTCCAATTTGACCAAAAACTTGACTTTTTAATATTAGAAAATGTGATACAGAGCGCGCCCCGCCAAACGGGACCGCCCAGTCGCGTACCATATTGAATCAAAAGGCACGTATGGTATGTCCAGACGTGTGGGCTGGAAACTGATTCGGACGCGTGTGCGCGTCGGAATCACCCCGTATCCGCAAAAAGTCCCCGTATCGCAACTTTTGCAAAACATCGCACCATTTATTGTACACTCGTCAGAATACGACAAAACTTGAGCCATTAGACTCGTGGTATCGCGCTGGTCTTGTGACCCAAGTTTTACACAATTCTGAGATAGTTGACCAAATCGCCTATTTGCGGGCCACACAGTTGACTTTTTGGGCGAATTTGTGTTCGGCTCACCGAAATCCAAAATTGAATGTACCATTGAGTTTGTATTGACGTTTAGAATTGGTTTTACCTATAATTTATCCCTTTTAGATACCTTTACCCCTGACACGTTTTTTGGTGTAAAGTGACCCACATGTGGACCCCACTTTGATCCAAAATTATCGTTTTGCCCATGTGTCCAAATTGGACGAAAGGGTAGTATTTTCTAGCTATCTCGCTTATTCTGGGAATGTTGGTGATGTTTATTTTAGCATCTGGAGATGTTCATTCTGAGGTCGTAGCTTCTGATCCTGTGTGCTTGACTCCTGGATGTTACACTTTGCAGCTTTCTTACCAGGCAAGATACCTTGTCAAATTGCTTATAGTACTTTGTATGCTTATTATATTTTTGTATATTCATTGCATGTGTATTTTCTTTTAGTCATAAGTATACGCTATATATATATATATATATATATATATATTTATATACATATATATATATATATGTTGACACACACTTGACACATAGTATCATGGGAGGGGAGAAAAATCAGTAGGCGTATAGGCTACAACCACTCTGGTAAACAGTAGTATCTAGCACATACTATGGTAGTGTGTCGCGCTGGTCGCTACCCCTACGGTATGTTGATTTCTGGAGTCTCGCTGGTCGCTACCCCCGCGGTACGTCGATTTCTGATGTCCCTGCCGTGTGTGTGAGTTATGAGATTTAGATCAAGTAGCCTACCCATGCCCATACGTCGAAAAGTTGTCCTCATTATGCATTCATATAGATTGTCTTATATAGCGTACTTACATATTTTCTACCTATTATGCATGTTTACTGTATTCAAATTGGCATGCTTCTATGTATCTTGTTACCTCCCTCTGAGGACCTGGTCCCTTTCCAGGTGTAGACGATCATGACTCTTCACAGGAGCACGGATCAGGACTTGCTATTTATCTCTTTCGAGGAGGTCTTCTCTTCGAGTCTCATTGTTCATTAGATATTCTTATATGGTTTCTCTTATGTTCTAGTTGGTAGTGGATTTGTCTCCACCCAACTACTTGTTCTTATCAAGCATTTCATACTTGATTCAGTTATATAGTAGATTGGTTATTTATTTCTATTTGATTATGTGGATGAGATTTAGTTATGCCCTGTGACTTGTGACAATATTTATACCACATGTGAGTTATTATTCATATTATGGCGTACGTATGTATTATGGTATCCATATATTGGAGTTGCCATATACATACGGCTGACATGCTTACGTGTCCCTAGTCCTACGTATTTTGGGACTGGAGCGTGACAACTGACAACAGTGATGAAGAGCCTATATGCTATAATTGTAAGAAGACATGGCATATAAAGAAAGATTGTCCAACCCTAAGAAAAGAAAATTGCCACAATTACTCATCTAGAAGAACATCATCACGAAAATATGCAAACACTAGTATTTGGCACAAAAGTGATGTTAGTGAATCCGAAGAAGAGAATCCTCGAGAAGCAGCAAATCTATGCTTCATGGCATTAGTTGATAAGGTAACGGATAACAACTCTTATGATGATTTTACTTTTGATGAACTAGGTAATACTTTTAGTGATCTGCTTGATGATTTTAGGAAACTTAGAAATAAGTACAAGAATGCTAAGAAAGATGTTCAAGAATGTCAAACTAAAATAGAAAGACTAACATCTCTACTGAGTGAAGTAAATGATACCTCAAACGATTCAAATAAGAATTCTAGACTTAAGCTTAACCTCCACGAGACATTTGCCAGTCCTGACAAGAGCTCTCAGGAGAACGCTAAACCTAAGAAAGAACTCAAATTTGAAAAGAAGAAGTATTCCATTGTTGCACGTAGAATAGATGCTCTCACTGCTAAATATGATAAAGTATACGCTACCTCTAAAAAGTTAGAGATTAGATTGGGTTAACAGGTCGAACAAACCTCTACCCAACCTAGCATGAGACACGTAGTAAGACAAAAGAACACTCACAGTTATGCTCCTAGCTATATGCATAATAGTTCATGCAATCATTACGCATATAGAACCATACACAATAATGCATTCTATTATAGAAAACCACAAAAAAATGTTCCACACAATCATGCATTCTATTATAGAAGACCCCAAAGAAATGTCTCACACAATCATGCATTCTATCCACAGTGACCATAAAGAACTACTTCACATAATCATATCTATCATGTTGCACCAAGCATTAATCATACAGCTATATGTCACTACTGTGGTAAGAAAGGACATATATCTAAATTCGATAGAATAAAAAAATGAGTAGATATGAATATTTATGCATGGGTACCAAAAACTAACATAGTAGGACCCTCAAGAAAATGGGTACCAAGGGTTACATCTATAACCCATTTTGTAGGTGAACCAACCCTCTCATGCTAGAAGCAAGTGAATTCTCGATAGTGGTTGCTCAAGATATATGACTGGTGATCCTAACCTATTTACAACGCTATCGATGAAGAAAGAAGGTTATGTCTCCTTCGGCAATAACCTCAAAGGATACATTATTGGTAATGGTAATATATGTGTTCCTCCCTATCCTGTCATAAAAGACGTTTATCTAGTAACAAAATTAAAACACAACCAACTCAGCATCAGTCATCTAGCTGACCATGGTTATGGTATTTAGCTGACCATGGTTATGGTATTAACTTTGTTAAAAATAAATATTCTTTTTATGAAAGATCCACTGGTAAGGTTATCTTTGAAGGGATCAGGGAAGACAATATATATATTTTCTATCTTGCAAAAGATATTGACAATGCAGGCAAATATCTATACGCCAACAAAGATGACAGCTGGCTATGACATATGCGTCTAGGACACGCAAACATGGACATTATTGCAAGACTATCTACAAAGAAACTCGTAAGAGACTTACCAGAGATTACTTTCAAGAAAGATATGGTATTTTCTGACTGTGAAAAGAATAAAACTACTAAATCTTCTTTAAGATCAATCAACTCTGTAAGTACCTCTAGACCTCTCCAACTCTTGCATATAAACTTTGGACCCAATAGAGTCGCCAGTCTTGGTAGTAAGATTTATGCTTATGTTATTATTGATAATTTTTTTAGATACATATGGGTTTATTTTTTGCAAATAAAAATGAAGCTGTAAGTACTCGTATCTGAATTTGTCAATTTTTGCAAAAAGGTTCAAAATAAAAAAGGTTTCATGATTACTCGTATCCGAAGTGATCATGGAAGCGAATTCGAAAATACTTATTTCAAAAGATTTTGCAATAAAAATAGTTTTTCTCATGAATTTTCTTGTCCTATAACTCCACAACAAAATGGAGTTATAGAGCGAAAGAATAGAACTCTTGGCGATATGGCTAGAGTCATGTTAAATCAGTATAACCTTTCGAAATACTTTTGGGCTGAAGCTGTAAGTACTTCATGCCATATTTTGAATATGGTACTTATTCGACCTATATCGAAGAAAATCCCCTATGAACTTTGGTTTGGTAGAATCCTCACAATTAGTTACTTTAAAGTTTTTGGCTGCAAATATTTTATTCTTAATACCAAAGATAATCTAAAAAAATTTGACTCCAAGGCCAATGAAGGTATTTTTCTAGGTTATGCCGCCAAAAGTAAAGGATTCAGAGTATTCAACAAAACCTCATCAACTGTTGAAGAATCAAACAATGTTATATTTGATGAACACAACACTCAAGCAAGAAACAAAAGTGACGATGAAGGTAGTCAACCCGCAACAAATAAGAAATCAGAAGATACAAATAGTACAAGTCATCCGAAAAGTCTGCCAAGGAGACTAAAGTTCTCCACAGATCATCCTGAGAACTTGGTAATAGGTGATGTATCGAAAGCTGTAAGTACACGTTCCTCAAATAGAGATATCATTACAAATATTGCTTTTATTTCTCAAATAGAACCCAAAAATACTGATGTAGCTTTTGTTGATGAATTTTAGATTTCTGCTATGTAAGAGGAACTCAATTAATTTGAACGCAATCAAGTTTGGAAACTTGTTCCTAAACCTAATGATTATCCGATCATTGGTACTAAATGGGTTTTTTGAAATAAATTAAATAAGGATGGTTCAGTTACACGTAATAAAGCACGTCTTGTAGCTCAAGGTTACAACCAAGAGAAAGGAATTGACTACGATAAGACCTATGCTCCTGTTGCTAGACTTGAATCTATCCGAATAATTTATGCTTTTACTAGTTTTCATAAATTCAATCTTTTTCAAATGGATGTTACTACTTTTCTAAATGGTGTTATCAAAGAAGATGTTTTGTCAAACAATCCCCTGGTTTTGAAGATTTTAAATACCCTGACCACGTATTTAAGTTACGAAAGGCTCTATACGGACTCAAACAATCCCCTCGTGCTTAGTATGAACATCTTAGCCTCTTTCTACTTGGAAACAGTTTTTCAAAAGGAAAAATTGATACTACCCGTTTTGTAAAAACTTTTGCTGATTCTTTGTTATTAGTGCAAATATATGTTGATGATATCATATTTGGATCTACTAATGAGATGCTATGTAACGAGTTTGCTAAGTGTATACAGAGTGAATTTGAGTTGAGAATAATGGGAGAACTGACTTTCTTCCTAGGATTGCAAATCAAATAAGATTCATAAGGAACCTTTATCCATCAGGCTAAGTACATGAAGGATTTGCTCAAAAAGTTCGACATGGACAGTGCAAAACCTATCGGAACTCCAATGACAACATCCACTAAGCTTGACCTTGATGAAAGCAGTAAACGAACAAACATACGTAAGTATCAAGGTATAATTGGTAGTTTGTTATATCTACCTGCTAGTCGTCTAGACATTTTGTTTGTTATATGTCTTTGTGCTAGATATCAGGCTAATCCTAAGGAATCACATTTGTGCGCAGTTAAGCGTATTTTTATATACCTTAAAGTAATTTTGTCGGCAGGCTTATAGTATCCCAAAACTAAGTCCTTTGACCTTGCTGGTTACTCGGATACTGATTTTGTAGAATGCAAAGTCGATCGAAAAAGCACCAGTGGCACGTGTCATTTCCTAGAAAAGTCTCTAGTCTCCTGGTTTAGCAAGAAACAAAATTATCAATAACTGAGGCAGAGTATATCACCGCAGGATGTTGTTGTGCTTAAATTTTGTGGATGAAGCAAACCCTAGAAGACTTTAATCTGCACTATAAGAATATTTATATTTTCTATGATAACACTAGCACCATTAATCTCACCAAAATTCTAGTATGCCACTCACGCACTAAGTACATAGAAATCCGTCATCATTTTATAAGGGATCATCAATCACACAAAGATATTTGTTTAGAGTATGTGGACATGGAACATCAACTAGCAGACATCTTAACTAAACCTTTAGCTGAAGATCGCTTCAACTTTATCCGTCGAGAATTAGGTCTTTTAGATTCTGATAGAATATAATAATTATAAGATGCTTTACAAATTTTTTGTCACACTTTTCAAAAGTTTTGGAAATTTTGGATACAAGCCGAAAGGGCCCTTCTGTCAAAAAGGTGTAAAAAATCTTAAGCGACACGGCATTTAAGAGTCTTCGGACCACCGCTAGCTGGAATCCGACCTCTACAGCTACTCCGAGTTGATTAAACTCTTAAAAATGCATGATTTAAGTTCAGCACTTATTATTATGTATTTATATCAAGTCAAGAAAGGCATAATATCGATTAAAGTTATATTGAGATTCTGGAAATAAATGTCAACAGAATTTGGACCGAACTCGGGCGAGCTCAGACCGAACTCGGGCGAGCTCGGACCGAACTCAGTTAGTTTAATTCCAGAATATACTATATCATTTAATTCTCTTCCTAATTTAGGTTTCTGCTACTCTATATATAGATCATTTCTTTGCTCATTCATTTAGACCAACAAAAATTATTCTTCCTCCACAAATAAACCTTAGCATTTCCTCCAACATTCTCTCCAAAGGCCCCTAAAAGGAAAGAAGATTCCTTTTCCGACTCTCTTTTCTGTCCTATTATGCCAAACATAGGAGAATTCAATGGTTTCACCTTTCGGAGCCTCAAAATTTTAAAAGATTGGTTTAATGACTTCTCTAAGAGACACATCTGTTTTGGCCATCCTATTGATTTTTCTTCCTAACACATAGACTATCTACCTACTTTTCAAGAACTTCAACTTGAAGAATTTGTTACAACCCGTACCAAAATTTACACCAATGCTATTCAAATGTTCTATTGTAATTTAACATATGAATATGACACTATTTCATCTAGAGTTCATAGCATGCCAATTGAATTCGATGCAAACGACTTGGGTGAAATCCTACGCATTCCCGCTGATGGACAAACCTTAGTCAACACCACACAAGTTCAATTCGACCATGACTTAACCCTAGATTCTTTCAAGAATATCTTTTGTCACACTCTTGAATGTCCACCTGATAAATTTTATGCTAGATATTTGAATGGTCACTTCTTTGAAATGCATCATACTTTTTTCAACTTTTTTTTTTACCTAAGAAGACTTACTTTGATGAGGTCTCTTATCTAAAAATGTTAACTTTATATCACTTCCATTTCGGCATAAATTTCAATGTTCCAAAGACCATCTTATCTCAAATGGTTCAATGTCGCAAGAAATGGCGTCCACTACTATACGCCATGTACTTGCCAACTATTTTCAACTATTTCGATATTCCATTGGATACTTGTCCAAATTTTGAGGAACCTTTATACCTCAATAGAATTTGGAGATTTGAGCCAACTATGCTTTTACCTTATAACTCATCATTAAACTCCAACACTCATCATGTTGATTATGTCCCTCCTATTGATGAACAACTGCAAACCTTAAAGTCTATTTTTAATCTATTGCGTGATCGCTTCCACCAAGAAGATATACGCAATCGTGGTACTGATCATCGCCAAACTCTTCAGACTCAGGCACTTGGCAACACTTTAATAGACATCCAGTACACCCTATCGAAGCACCCAGTCGGTCCTTTTTCGATTCTCAGGAATCCAAATCAACAAGGATTTCGTATTGATCACCCTTATGTTCTACATCACTTGGATCCAGCTGATACCTTCTTCGATCCAAACAGAATAGTTGAACCGGATGATGAAGATGATGAACATGACAACTAGTTACTCAATAATTTTCAAATGTTTAAAAAGTTTACTTATAGATGCTCTACTATGATGTTTCTACTACACATCTGTTTTTGTATGTTTTCTTTTCAAATGAATAAAAGTTTAATGCAATTTTTTTTTGTCATTATATACTATCCTGTATACACTTTACTCTCTTGTTTTTCTTGTCATCTCACCGATTTCGGAGAAGCATGCCATTTCGATCAAATGATAACGGAGGAGAAAGACATATATGATACTAACATACCAGATGATACTTGACAGACGTTGTCTTCAGCATATTAACTACTCCATAGTTACAGGGGAGCCTTGCATATCAAAGACTTGCAGTATCATTCATAGTTTATCAAATATCAAAATGGAAAAGATTGTTGGCCCATCCGGTCTCAGCCAACTTGATTTAGATAGTTAACTAAACCATGCGTTAATATGTCGTGATATGAAGCCTCAATACTGCTATTACATGTTATCTGTATTTCATCTATTCAAATTTTATCTTGCATTTATTTGAGTCTAGGATAAATGTAAGCTGAGTCGCACTGGCAAATCCCAAATACCTATACCCAGATTCCTAGTCCACTCAAATGAACCAAAGAACCTATCCATCAAATCAGGCCATATTCATTTACAAAGTCTACCATACTAAGAGATCAAACTCGGGTTGAACTCGTGCCGAACTCGTGCCGAACTCGGATTAAACTCGGATACCCTTTTGGTATGAAATCAACCAGTTCAATAGCTCCTGATTTCTTGGCCCAACGGTTAAAAATTTGAATTAAACCCTGACCAAATTCTGGCCGAATTCTGTTTGCCTACACCCTATAAATATGATTACAATTCTTCATTCTTACTCACTCAACCATTCTTAAGTCTTATATCCTATTGTGAGCAAATCCTTAAAGCCTTAACTTTCTCATCTCAAAGAAAAACTCCCTAGCCTTCCTAGTGCTAAGTGTGATCTCGGTCTAGAAGTCTTTTGAGTTATAAAAAACTTTGTGTCACGACCCACACCCGGTGTAAGGGTACAAGTCGAAAATAACGTCCAGCCTACGCCGCAGAATCGGCGGTAGAACGTTGTCTAGATAATCTATCTAAAATATAATGAACCAACAAAATGATAATATACTCAATCACATAACTAAGATAGAAATGTGCACGAATCAGATAAAGAATAGAATAGTCATAATATAACTCATGAGTCTAAAATAATACATCAATGAGTCTGAAGAAATAACAGGAATAAGCTGGAGACAAATCCAGTACAAAAGAATACTACAAAGCTATAACTCCTGGGTAAACTGTCTCAGTTGAAATAAGTCCCTCCTGAGCCAGGGTCTCAGAATCTAAACCCACAACATCCTGGGGTCCATAATAGGTAGGGTACCACTACTTAGTGTCATCTGGAAAAATATATCCAGTCAGGAAAGGAGTAGAGTACATCTCTAACAGCAGTTCTAATCAATGATAAAAACTATGTAACAGTAAATAGCTGTGGATAAACAAGATGCACAATAGATACAAGAGATATATATACAATAAGAAAATATTGGAAATAAATACAATAATGAACAATATGCCAATGAAACAAGAATACTAATGACTAAGTGTGTGAGTACTAGCTTAACATGTGATCGGCTTGGGCAAGATGCAATACGGCCTGGCTAATCATACGTGCGGTGTATGATCAACACTATTCAGTAATCAGTACTTGATACAATAGGGATATTGATACATATCTATACTAATACTTCCCACCCCGACTGGTATAATAGATCCAACCACGGTATGCTATGGCACGAGATTCCCCAAGAAGATAGCTAGTCTTCCCGAGAATCGGTGTCTGTACATGTACAAGATAACCAATAAAATAATACTTGCACCATATACACCATATACCAAGGAATAACATCTCATGACGAGATCCGGATATACCAATCCGTGTAACCATAGTGTCAAGAGAACATGGATATCTATACTAGATACAATGAATATAGAGGATATCATAAATGAGAACTATCAGATAATGTACTCGTCTGAAGTCCAATGAATAGTCTCACAGATGTCTGACTCGGTGCCTCGAAGACCTAGATATGGAATACAACATCAATACAGATAATGTACTTACCTTGGTTCCTCAAGGTAATACTCAATACTTTGATATACTAATACCCTCATATATAATATATAAATATATACTAATATTATACAAATAAGAAAAATAGCAATAATAGTATATTATCTCAATATTAATACATATATATACATATATATATATAAATATAAGTATATAAACACATATATATAATAATCTGGCTAACTATCGCTGAAAATAGTGTTAAAAAACACTGATACACTGAAACCAAGCTTTTAGTGACAGTTCTGGCTGTCACTGAAGCCGCCGTCGCTGTTGCTGTTTAGAATCTGCACTGCTGCTGCTGCTTTGGTGACGGTTTGCAACCGTCACCATTTCCGCCGTCGCTGCTGCTGCATTAAGTTTTCCCTCTGCTTCTGTATTAATGACAGCGACTGCTGTCATTAATAGCCCGCCACTGCTACAGCGGCTGTTGCTGTATTAATGATAGCGGCTGCTGTCATTAATACCTCCGTCGCTAAAAACCTAAAAATATATATATAATATATATAAAACATATATATATATATATATATATATATATATATATATATATATATATATATATATATATATATATATATATCATCCAATTAAATATAAATATATATATCTATATATATAATAACTATACATACCCTCTCCTATTATTATGTACATATTTAATATAGCAACAACAACACATACAACATATATAATAAATATACATCTATACATATATATAAATAATCATATAATAATTATAAATAATCTAATTACTTAATTAAATATACACACATATTTTATAAAAACATATTCATATATTTATATCCCTAACTTATATTATAACAAATATACTAATGCATGTAGAAGAAAGCTACATAATCTATATTCTATTAGTACATATTTAATACATAGATCTATGCTACAATAAACACTATAATAAATACACAATAATACATATATATATATATATATATATATATATATATATATATATATATACACAATTATAATTCAAGAATTAAAGTGTAATTAATTAGATCTACACATAAATACACAATACATGGAAAGTATCACACCGTATCCCACTAGATCTAGGATACGCATGTGACACGAGTCCACCACACCCCCAATTGCACCCCAAAGGACACAAGCAAGTCACATATAATATTTATGAACAAAATAAAGTGTCAAATATAGATCTATGTGTCCGTGTCAAAATATGACATGTACAAAGTCCCGTGTTGGAGAAAAAATTCCCAAAACAACACGTATCACCAAATTGTTGGGATACGACCTACACGTACCCAATTATGGACACGACACTAGCCCCAAACACATAAACATATGCCAAATTGATATATAGGATCAATTGATACACCCAACAAATGTCAATCTCGGAATTTTCCCAAAATTGACACAAAAAGTACCATAACTTTCTCAATAGGCCTCCTATGAACACAAAACCAAATCCTATGGGTAGTATATGCATATGGGTTAATTTTCCATGATTAAATCTCATATTTAGAAGTTATTTTAAGGAAAAAAACTGAATTATACCTATTGGGAGATGGATTCCCAATGAAACCTCCAATTGAGATGAAATTGCCTCCAAATTATAGATCCTTGCTCCTCTTTGTAGATCCTTGTTTCCTCCTTCTAGATCCTTGCTTCTCAAGTCTCTAATGGTGATTTGGGTTGGAATTAGAATGAATTTGGTAGGTAAATGAAGTAGAAATGAAGAAAATTTGGTAGTGGAAAATTCTAGATCTAGATTTGGAATGAAAAAGAGGAGAGAGAATTCCCTTCCTCTTTTTAAATAGGCCGGCCCCTTTTCCTCTCCCTCAAGTAATCATGTAATGTCCATTATACCCCTTGGGGTCTCTCATAAAGAAATAATTAAGGAAGGAAGCTTCTAGTCTAATGATTTAATTAATTTAATCCATCTCCTTAACAATGGGCTTTCTAAATGGGCTAAGTCTAACTAATTAATTCATGTTGGTCAATGGGTCCAAACTAAACTAGTTAGGTCCACTAATACAACTCCAAAATAAATAAATAATATCTAACAACAATTAAATAATACCACAAATAATTATTTATCAAGCACAATAATTAATTAAATAAGAAATTACTAAAATACCCTTTCCTAGAAAATATGGTAGTGATACTTTTTTCCATCAGTTACCCTCTCTCTCTAAGCTGTGAAGTTGTGAGACTTCGAATCAAACCTCAGGGTGTAAAGAAGTGACAAGCCTTCGGATCAAAGCTTGTGATTCACTATTGGTGATTATAGTGGAGAAAACTCTGAGCTTGAGTTCTCGGGACTGGACTAGTCCTCTCAGAGGAAAACCAGTATACATCTTGGTGTTTGCTTTCTCTCTCTACTTTACTACTTTACTTTACTGTCTTTATATTCACTGTTAGTTAGCAACTGCCTTCATTCTGATAATCTTAAATTAGGTAGATTATTCCATTGCACTCTATTCATCTCCCTCTAGAGTTGCCTCACGGTCATTCAAATATGTCACCCCAAATCAAATGTCATATTTCCCAAGTGTCCTTGTAGAAGTACGTAGGGGTGTGACATCTTACTGTCCTGATCGAACCTTGAATCGTAGGGTTCATTTTTGTTTAACTATTTTTAGAGATAATGTGTATTATTTAGCCTCGGGTTCTGTATGCACTACGCCATTCACTTGAATAATTGTCTAGGATAACATATGGGGATTTGAACCACCCTCTTTTGATAAGTAGCTGTGCTTGTCCTGTTGATCAACTATTTGCATCGTTTGGACGTCTGTGTCCCGCATATTTTGCCATCTTTGTAGATAACCTGGAAGACTCTGATTCTCCGTGCTCCTGAGTGCTTCTATTGTTGTTTGTCATATATTATGAGAGTATTTTATCCATGGATCAGAATTGGTGGCTTGGCTTTCCTACTTATTTACTATGCATTTGAATTCAAGTGATGAGTTCAAAATAAGCCTTGCAAGAGGTCGTATAGATGTGGCAAGTTTGATGGACTTAGCACCGCTGGTATAATTAAATTTAAGTACAGGTGATAAGTTTAGATGGCGACTGATGATAGTCGTAGGGAAAGGCTTGCTCAGAGGTAATAAAGATATGGCAAACCCTACTGGAAAGGATGTGAGGACGATAGCTCAGAGATGACGTAAACATGAGCCGATCGATAGTTGTACCAAGAGGTTAGGTATGATCCCAGTATTTTTGGTGGAAGGAAAAAAGAAGCGAGCTAGAGGTAACATGGACGTGGTTGTTTGCTACAATTGAGGACATCCTACTGGGGGATTTTTAGTGGACTTATTACTTCTTACGTACGAGAGGGCAAGTAATAAGTTTGAAATAAAACTCTTCAGAGGTAATATGGACATGATATATTTTGTGGACTTAGCACCGCTAGTGTACTTAGGGTTAAGTACGAGTGATAAGTTGAGTTAACAACAGATATCAGAGGTAATATGGACGTGATGATCGACAGCCAAATCCAAAAAGTTTGCTCAGAGGTACGAAGGATATGGCAAAAACGGTCGAAAAAAATGTTAGGACGATAGTTCAGAGGTAATATGGACGTGATCCAATATCCAAAAAATTTACTAAGGAGTAATTTATTTATTATAGTCTATCTGGGAATATAGATAGACCTGAGGGTTGTTCCGTTGGGGAGATCGTCATGACGATAGCTTAGAGGTAATGTGAACATGGCTAACGCCTAACAAGATTGGTTTGAGTGGTCGCTGCGGGAGTGTGCAAGTGGACCTGAGAAATGCTCCGCTGGAGAACTTTTTGAGGATCCATTATCCTTTAAGTATCCAGGACTTCTGAATATCGATAATGTCTTCTACAATGATTTGTATAGAAAGGACAAGTCCATACATAGGCAGTTATTAGGGAAAAAGAACCAAGAGTGTAAATATTATACATATTATCTTTGATGTGGATAGGAAAGTACCTGCCTAGCCCTAGATATAGTACTTTTTAGGAACTTGTCGTTGATGGGCATCATAAGCAAGTTGTCATTGGGCTTTGCGAGTCGGTAGGCGACGTTGGAGAATACTAATTCTACGACAAACAGGCCTTCCCATTTGGGTTGGAACTTATCGCCCATCTTGTAGGTCATAACCATCGGCCTTCTTACTGTCAGGACGAGGTCACCCACTTGGTAAGTCTTCTTCTTCACCCGTTTGTTAAAGGCTCTCGAGAGATGCGCTTGGTACATCTTAATGCTCTATTGAGCTAAGAGACATTTTTTGTTGAGTGCTTCTAACTCTTGTAGCCTTCGGCGGTAATTGTCGTTGACGGTAAGCCGGTTGAAGAGCGCTACATGGAGCAAGAGAATTTTGACCTCGAGGGGGAGGACTGCTTCATTCCCGTTGACCAAGAAGAATGGCGTGCTACCATTTGGCGTATGGACTATTGTACGGTAGTCCCAGAGGCATTCACGTAGCTTCTCATTCCAATCGTGTTTCTACGATGACACGAACTTCTTGAGGAGCTTTATGATATTCTTATTGAAGGCTTCTACTAGACCATTTGTTGCTGGGTTGTAGACAGTTGAGGCTATATTCTGAATTTGGTTCTTGTCACAGAACCGATAAAAAGTATGACTTACAAACTGCGGACCATTATTATGGATGATCCTTTATGGGAAGTCGAAGCGGTATATGACATGATACTTGACAAAGTGATCATGTTTGATATTTTAACTTCAATGAGTGGTACGACTTCCGCCAACTTGGAGAAGTAGTCTGTAATGGCGAGGATAAACCGATGTCCCTTAGACAAAGGCAGACTGATCGTCCCTATGATATCCATGCCCTAGGCTTCGAATGGCCAGGATGCAATAGTCGGGTATACAAACTCCGAGGGCTGGTGATAAAATCTACGTGGATTTGGTACGCTTGGCACTTTCTTGCATAGTCAATGGCGTCTGCTACCATTGTCGGCCAGTAGTAACCCATTCTCCGAAGGCGGTCATCTAGCTTGGGCCATGGCTATTGGGTACCGCAAACCACGTAGTGGGTCTCACGGAGAGCCTGTTATTGGGTACCGTAAACCACGTACATGTGATAGGCATCGTAGCAGAAGACTGTCATAGAAGCGGCGATAAAGCATTTTGGTAGTCGTATCATAATAGAACCAGAGGGAAAGTCTTTTAATGTAAGTGGCTTCCTTTGGGTTCTCATAGAGAATTTCATAGACTGCATAGTCGATGAATGGGAGTCTCCAGTCTTGGGAGTCGGTGCTCATCTCTACTGAGTAGCTTAGGAACTGATAGAGGTTGTTCTTTGAGTAGACCAGCTCCTGACCGATCATGGTGATCAGTTCATGAGTATTGACCGGAACAGCTTGAGAGGCTGCGAGGTCGACCAAGACGTCAGCCTAATATTTTATAACCAAGGGACAGCCTCAATATTTTGTAACCGAGGGACATGCTCTATTTAGTCCACTCCTACTTGTTTGGCGAGTTGGAGCCCAATGACGAGGGCGTTATACTCTGTCATATTATTGGAGAACGGCTGTCACCCTCACTTTTCAGATTAAGGGTATTTTCGTCTTTTCAAAATTAACGAGTAAATGATTGCATGCTAATTGATTATTTTATATTATTATGATTTTATTTTGTTGCACTTTACCGTCATTTTTGATTTTAGAACACCACTTGCATTCATTTTTTATTAAATTAATTCATAAATTGTACTTGTGCAACTTTTTAATTATTAGGCACTTTGGTGCAAGAGTGCATTGAGGTATCCATCCAGTTGGACACGATATATAAATAAACCCAATTCTCCCTTAGGTATAAATTCCATAAATTCTTGGAAGTGTGCAATACAAAATTAATTTTCCTGAACCATGGCCTCAGACCATTGAACCAATGCATTTTAGCAATTTCTTTTATTTATTTGAAATCCCAGCCATTGAAATACCCATGAGAAAGCCGAATCCCAAGAAGACCTTGACCAGACCTAATTCTAGGTCAACCCAAAGCCTACTATATATATATATATATATATGTATATATATATATATAGTATTACTTTTCCCTTTTCTTTCTCAACCTAACCCTAAAGCCACAGCCAACCCCCGTCCCATCATCTCCCTCTCGTGAACCTTCAACCCACCGGAGCTCGACACGTCGGATGCCTCACCGTCTTTCGCCATCAACCCCGCCTTCATCCCCTCCTCTCATCGACGATCAAAAATTGCAGCAGCACCGCGGATCCGCTACATCCCCAGTCTCGTCCATAACTCATTGCAGACCTCATCGACAACCGCCTGAACGTAGAAGACCCGCCGTTCTCCTCCGGATCGTTCTCCTGAAGTTGCCAACCCGACGAGCAACCGCTGAATGCCATCTCATGCTGCACTCGCCAACCAGCCGTGACCCTTCCCTGTCGAACTCGACTTCGACGATCACCGGAGCCGAGCCATGAAACAGAGCAGCACCCCGCTGCCACCTCCTTCGTGACAACCTCGATATCGAACCCTTCATTTCCGAGTACACAGGTTCGAATCCCCCTCGCATGCATGAACACGTACACGTATACACGTATTCCTCGTAGTATTTCACACGTATTAGCCGTGGTGTATTTAGTATATGATGGTATGTCGGTATATGATTGGTATGTATGTAAATGCATATGTATTTGTATATGTTAAACGTATTTTGGTATATATACACATATATATATAGTGTATCTCCACTTGCATATATACATATATGTCTTGTATATATATATATATATCCCTAAAATATGTTTAATATGTATATATATGTACCAGTATTAATTCTCAATTGGTATAAACATACGAGAATGTAGTGTACGTGCATCCCTAGTAAATGTTTAATATATGTACATTGTATAAATTCTATTAAGTATGTATATACATGTATCTTTTATAATTGTAATTAGTTAGCATTAATGAATATGATAGATAATATACACATTATAGGCCTAGGTACTAGAGGACCAAGTATAACCACGGATACCCCGTAGTTACATCGACCCGTGACCATGTAGCGTGTTAGAAGACTGCCATATGTATATTGACGTACTGGCAAGACCATACCATTGACTGTCTGTTATGCACAGCAACGACAGACGTGACCCCTAGCGTAGTCTCTAAGATCATGGTGTTTGATTGTGTATTGGTGTAATGTCTGATGCTGTATTGTGTTTATGATATATCTATAGGATTGTTGGATCACTCAGACGATACCTTAGAACCCGGACATTGGTATTGCCAGCTAAGGACCACAAGCGAGTACATTCTCTGACAGTTTCCATTATTTTGATTATCTTTATAATTCTTGTTGTATAGCATACATGACTCTGACACTGTTATTTACACGAGTTAGCATCATTGAGACCTGTCACGAGGAGTCGTGATTGGAATCCATCGTGCTAGCTGGGGGAAAACGGGGAAATATTAGTAGCTTATGTGATCATACCCAAACTTTACATGCATCATAGCTCACCCATACCTCATGTCGGTGCAGCCTTACCATTACATGCCTCATCGCTGTTACATGTGGTTAGCCTGACTGTAATCAATGTAATGAGTCTTATTAGTCCCAACCCGATCATATGATATACTGATATTTCATACACCTAGTTAGATAATTCTTGACATGTATCTCTAGTATATTGATCTAGCATCTCTACATGTTTTAGTTATTATTCTCGTACACACTTACATACCAGTTCATTGTTCTTGCCTGTACCTATATTTCTATTCATTGTTAGATATATATTGATGATGATATTCCAGTATTTCTTTTTCCAGTATTCCTTATTTCCAGTATTCTTATTGCCAGTATTTTCTATCTGTCTTGTATTTCTTTATATTGTATTATAGTTTTTGTCAATATATGTGGAACTGTTGTTAGAGGTGTATTTCGTTCCAATCCTGACTGGATATATTTTTTCAGAGGATCTTGAGGAGTTCTGTACCACACACTATGGACCAGGTATAGATGCAGACTATACACTAGAGATCTTAGAGGAGACTGTTCCTTTAGATGAGACTTTACCTGTAGTTATCTAGATAGTTTCTATATTATGCATCTGAGAATTATTAAGGTTTATTCTAGTTTATGTTAGACTTATGTTAAGTTTAATTGGAGACTTGTGGAGATTTATGTTGGACAGCTAGACTGTGATTTATCTTGAGACATGGTGTTTAACTATGTCATTTCTTTCATCTTTTATCGTGCCTTATACCTTATTGTTGTTGTGATTGAGTTTACATTGTGAGTTATTATGAGATGTATATTGCCCTCCTTATGGAGATAGATATCATTAACAGGTGTTTAGTTATATAGTATTAATATGACCTAGACAGTGTTCTACCGTCGATGCTGCGGCGTAGGCTGGACGTACCCACGCTCTCGTGCCCCAAAATCTGTGTGCGGATCATGACATATTTTTAGTGGTGGCCCATGCAGGTCCAGTTTCGCAAGTTATGTGATATTGTGGTAGTACGACAAGTTAGTTGTACTCCTACGAGCCTGCAATAGGATATAGGAAATAGAATCTAGGATGAGAGTATGCTCAATCACACTAAAAAATTATGAACTTCGTATCGCTATTCGAAGTAATTGCTTCCTTTAGCATTTTATGGTCCTTCCTTGATAATATCATATCTATTACCTTAATTAATTCTTTTGATCTATATTCAGAATGTCGCCGAATACTAGATCCATGAGAGTGGGAGCATCAACTTCAGAGAGGTCTGCCATCTCTCAACCTAACGAATAGACACCTGGAGTTCCTTCTATATCTCCTGTTCGTGTAGGAGTATCTGCAGCTAACGGGATTCCTCCTCCACCTATCCAGAGGATTGCCCCAACTATGACAGACAACCTTCAACCACCACCGACACCGATTTCTGAAGGAGTGCCCACTAACGGGGCACAGATGTTAGCACAGATGCCGGGCATGCTAGAGGCCCAGAGAGTAACAACAGAAGCTCAACGTGTTCATGCTGAAGCTCAGAGAATGTAAGCAGAAGCACACCATGTGCAGACGGAACTGATGAGAGAAAGCATGAAGAATGCTCATCAGGTGACTCTCTAGGCTGTGGAGAGAGTAGCACGACAACCGCAACATCAGGGTCAGCAACAACAGAGGCCCGGTACCATAGTAGACTTTAAGAGGATGATGCCTCGAGAGTTCAAGGGCACAAAAGGAATACTCTATGATGATGAATGGTTAGAGGACATATAGAGGAACTTGCGCTTATCACAGATCCCGGAGATTCTTCAAATAGAGGCCGTTGGAAGTCAGATGTTTGATATCGCACTGACGTTGTATCGCACAGAGCTGAGACTCGCTGCTGAAGGACTTACTTAGGAGGACTTCAAAGAGCTCTTTAAGAAGAAATTCTTTCCTGATGTGGCCTTGGAAGCATTAGAAAGTTAGTTCCATGACTTAATCCAAGGTGGTATGTCAGTCGACGAATATGCCACAGAGTTTTGCCGATTGAGTCGATTCGCGCCGTCGATGATTCGAGACCCAAGTGACCGAGCACGGAAGTTCAGAAAGGGATTAAATAGGGAGATCAAGTCTCATACTTCGGGACGACGTACTGCTATATTTGAGAGTATTCTGATGGATGCCAAGATTGCCGAAGACGACTTGGACCTCAGGCCCAAGAGAGGACGTGATACTTCTGGAGGAACAAGTAGTAACACAGGATAGGCCAAGCGCCCACACTTTCAACAACAACCACAACAAAAGAGGCCGTACCAGCAGCAACACCAGCAACAGGCACCAGTTCGAGGACATGTTCAACAACAGCAACCACAGAGACAGAATCAGCCCGTTGCCCTATGTGCGTATTACCGAAAGATGGGACATAAAAGAGACATATACAGGAAAAGGTTGGTCACTTGCTTGTCATGTGGATCAGAAGCACATTAGCTGAGGAACTGCCTAGCTGTTCAGACTCCCCAGGGAGGAGCAACAGCTCAGAGAGGACCAGCCAGAGCACTTATTATACCAGAAGGCCAGCAGAGAGGACCTCCACTTCCACCATAGCAGCAGAGGTTGGCTCAGCACCAACAGCAGCAGAGAGGAGCACCACAGGGATGAGCTTATGCCATGACTACTGAGGAGGCCGAGCCAGCTAGAGACGTGATTTTAGGTTCAGTTTTACTCGATTCTATTCCAGCACTTGCGTTATTTGATTCTGGCACTTCCCATAGTTTCGTATCTGTATCTTATGCCCTTAAGTACCATTTAGAAACATAACCATTAAATAGGACTTGCAAGATCATGACAGGAGGAGGCATTATCCTAGTCCGTGATTGTTGCAAGAATCGAAGAGTGTCATTGGAAGACCGAGATTTGAGCGTGAGTTTACTCGTCATGCCACTTCCGGGATACGATATTTTACTCGAAATGGACTGGCTGAGTAAACACCATGCTTCTATAGATTGTCACGGGGGTAGAGTAGTATTTCGACCACCCGGAGAACCAGAGTTCGAGATTGCTAGAGGAGCAGAGGAGCGGAGCAGAGGCACTTTTTGCGGAGCCAGGATGGAAGAAGAGGAGTTACCACATCCATTGATAGCGGAGTTCCAGGATGTATTTCCAGAGGAGTTTGCAAGTTTGCCACCAGACAGAGATGTTGAATTCTCTATAGACTTGATACCAGTAGTGGAGCCTATTTCTCAACATGTCTATAGAGTCAACAACAGCTAGTTGGTAGAACTGAACAAGCAAGTTGAGGAGCTGCAAGACAAAGGTTTTATTAGATCCAGTTTATCGCCATGGGAAGCACCGATATTATTTGTACCAAAGAATGATGGCACGGTACGCATGTATATCGATTATAGAGCTCTGAATAACGTCACTATCAAGAACAAATACCCGCTGCCGAGAATAGATAATCTCTTCGATCAATTGAGCGGAGCAAAGGTGTTTTCAAAGATAGACTTGAGGTCAGGCTATCACCAAGTAAAAGTGAAGAAGGAAGACATACCAAAGACAGCCTTTCTGACCATATATGGCCAGTTTGAATTCACAGTAATGCCGTTTGGTCTAACCAATGCACCAGCTGTATTTATGAACTTGATGAACAAGGTATTCCACCAGTACCTTGACAAGTTCGTAGTGGTGTTTATTAACGACATCCTAATATATTCGAAGACCCCAGAAGATCATGAAGAGCACCTGAGGATGGTCTTAAAGACTCTCAGGAGAGATAAGTTGTATATGAAGCTTTCGAAGGGTGAGTTCTTCCTTGACAAGGTTGAATTTCTTGGACATATGGTGACAGGTAATGGAATCTCAGTTAATCCAAAGAAGATCAAAGTAGTGGAGTCATGGGCTAATCCTAGTACGATAGCTGAAATTAGGAGCTTTTCGGACTAGCAGGATACTACAGAAGATTTGTACAAGACTTCTCCAAGATTGTAAAACCAATGACTAGACTGACCAAGAAAGATATAGAATTTGTCTGGACAGAAGAATGTCAAGCTGCATTCGATAAGCTAAAGAGGAGATTGACGACAATGCCAGTTTTAACGTTTCCCTCAGGGACAGGTGGATTCACTATCTACAGTGATGCTTCAGAAAAAGGGTTGGGATGCGTTCTTCAATAACATGGGAAAGTAATTGCCTATGCTTCAACACAATTATGCCCTTATAAAAAGAACTACCCCACTCACGATCTGGAGTTAGCAGCAGTTATCTTTGCCTAAAGTTGTAGAAGCACTATCTGTACGGAGAGCGTGTAGAAATCTTCACAGACCACAAGAGCTTGAAGTACATGTTTACGCAGAAGGAGCTGAATATGAGACAGAGATGGTGGTTAGAATTGATAAAAGACTTCGATATCTCATTACAATACCATCCAGGAAAGGCCAACGTAGTCGTCGATGCCTTGAGCAGGTATCCGATGGCTATGTGTTTGACTTCGGATAGACATTTATTAGCTGATCTTGAGAGCTTAGGAATTGAAATATTAGTTCCAAGAGCTGAGATTCAGATGTGGGGACTGCAGATACAATCGGAGCTGATGGACAGAATTAGAGCTGTGCAGTATGATGATGAGACTCTAAGGAATATTAGAGCACAAGTTCAGACAGGATTGATAGATGACTTCACTATTGCAGATGATGGATTCTTACGACATGGCACGAGGATGTGTGTGCCAAGTGGAGAGCTGCACGAAGAAGTTTTGCAGGAGGCACACCGCTCTCAGTACTCGATGCATCCCGGGGCCAACAAGATTTATCGAGATTTGAGGGAGCATGTATGGTGGTATGGTATAAAGCGCGAAGTAGCACGCTTCGTATCCTGATGTTTAGTGTGCCAACAGGTGAAAGCAGATCGACAGAGGCCAGGAGGATTGCTTCAACCATTACCCATTCCAGAATGGAATTGGGAGAACGTGACTATGGATTTCGTTTCGGGACTTCCTCATTCTCCAAGAAGAAAGGACGCGATTTGGGTCATCGTAGATAGGTTGACCAAATCAGCGCACTTCTTACCTTTCAAAGTGGGTACATCGACGGAGAAGCTAGCGGAGATGTACGTGCAGCAGATTGTCAAATTATATGGAGTTCCTTTGAGTATTGTCTCAGATCGGGATAGTCGTTTCACTTCTCATTTCTGGAGGAGTCTGCAGTCTAGCTTGGGCACTCAGCTCAAGTTCAGTACCGCGTATCACCCTCAAACAGACGGACAGTCTGAAAGGACTATTCAGACACTTGAAGATATGCTACACACTTGCGTATTGGATCTCGGAGGTTCTTGGGAAGATCATCTACACTTGGTAGAGTTTGCTTACAACAATAGCTACCAGGCCAGCATTGAGATGTCACCATTCGAGGCTTTATATGGACGAAGGTGTCGTACACCCTTATCTTGGGATGATGTTGGAGAGAGAGCTTTGTTAGGACCAGAAATGGTCGTGGATGCAGCAGAAAAGGTAAAACTTATCAGAGACAGACTGCGAGTGGCGCATGACAGACAACGACATTGGGCCGATAGCCACCGTAGACCCCTAGAGTTCAGATATTGGTTTGATTTGTTTTTGGTTGTGATTGTTTTGTTTAGATTGCGTATTAAGATTATTATTCTAGGTTGGCGATTTGGTGTTCCTACGGATTTCTTCGACACGGGGCACGATTCGTTTTGGCAGAGGCAGAAAGCATAGTCCACGATACATCGGGCCCTTTATTATTCTTGCATGGGTCGGTACAGTGGCCTATAGACTTGACTTGCCGCCTGCTCTAGATGGAGTGTATGACGTGTTCCACATGTCGCAGCTGAGAAGGTACGTGGCAGATCCTAGTCACGTACTAGACCACTCGGAGATCAAAGTCAGACCGACACTCAGATATCTTGAACAACCCGTTAAGATCTTGGATCGTAAAGAAAAGGCATTACGGAACCAGACTATCCCCTTGGTTCGTGTTGCATGGAGAAATCACTCTCCAGGAGAGTCAACTTGGGAGAGAGAGGACGAAATGCGAGAGCAGTATCCATATCTCTTCGAGACTTGAGGTATAATTCATCATTTGATTGTTTGTTCTTGTGCTAGTTTATTTTTAATTTCGAGGATAAAATTCTTTTAAGGAGGGTAGACTTGTCACCCTCACTTTTCAGATTAAGGATATTTTCATCTTTTCATAATTAATGAGTAAATAATTGCATGATAATTGATTATTTTAAATTGATGTAATTTTATTTTGTTGCACTTTACCTTCGTTTTGGATTTTAGAACACCACTTTCATTCATTTTTTATTAAATTAATTCATAAATCGCACTTGTGCAACTTTTCAATTATTAGGCACTTTGGTGCAAGAGTGCATTGAGGTATCCATCCAGTTGGACATGATATATAAATAAACCTAATTCTCCCTTTGGTGTAAATTCCATAAATTCTTGGAAGTGTGCAATACAACATTAATTTTCCTGAACCATTGCCTCAGACCATTGAACCAATGCATTCTAGCAATTTCTTTTATTTATTTGAAATCCCAGCCATTGAAATACCTATGAGAAAGCCCAATCCCAAGAAGACCTTGACCAAACCTAATTCTAGGTCAACCCAAAGCCTACTATATATATATATATATATATATATATATATATATATATATATATATATATATATACATACATACATAGTATTGCTTTTCCCTTTTCTTTCTCAACCTAACCCTAAAGCCACAGCTAACCCCCGCCCCATCATCTCCCTCTCGTGAACCTTCAACCTGCCGGAGCTCGACACGCCGGATGCCTCATCGTCTTTCGCCATCAACCCCGCCTTCATCCCCCCTCTCATCGATGACCGAAAATTGTAGCAGCACCGCGGATCCGCTATACCCCCAGACTCGTCGATAACTCATTGCAGACCTTATCGACAACCGCCTGAACGTCGGAGACCCGCCATTCTTCTCCGAACCGTTCGCCTGAAGCTGCCAACCCGACGAGCAACCGCTAAACGCCATCTCCTGCTGCACTCGCCAACCAGCCGTGACCCTTCCCTGTCGAACTCGACTTCGACGATCACCGGAGTCGAGCCTTAAAACCGAGCAGCAACGACAGACGTGACCCCTAGCATAGTCTCTAAGATCATGGTGTTTGATTATGTATTAGTGTAATGTCTGATGCTGTATTTCGTTTATGATATATCTATAAGATTATTGGATCACTAAGACGATACCTTGGAACCCGGACATTGGTATTGCTAGCTAAGGACAACATGCGAGTACATTCTTTGACAGTTTTCATTATGTTGATTATCTCTATAATTCTTGTTGTATAGCGTACATAACTCTGACACTGTTATTTACACGAGTTGGCATCATTGAGACCTGTCACGAGGAGTCATGATTGGAATCCATCATGCTAGCTGGGGGAAAACAGGGAAATATTAGTAGCTTATGTGATCATACCCAAACATTACATGCATCATAGCTCACCCACACCTCACGTCGGTGCAGCCTTACCATTACATGCCTCATCGCTATTACATGTGGTTAGCCTGACTGTACAAGGATGATCGCTAATCAATGTAATGAGTCTTATTAGTCCCAAGCCTATCACATGATATACTGATATTTCACACACTTAGTTAGTTGATTCTTGACATGTATCCCTAGTATATTGATCTAGCGTGTCTACATATTTTAGTTATTGTTCTCGTATACACTTACATACCAGTTCATTGTTCTTGCATATACCTATATTTCTATTCATTGCTAGATATATATTGATGATGATGTTCCAGTATTTTTTTATTCCAGTATTTCTTTTTCCAGCATTCCTTATTTCCAGTATTCTTATTGCCAGTATTTCCTATCTGTCTTGTATTTCTTTAAATTGTATTATAGTTTTTGTTAATATATATGGAACTGCTGTTAGAGGTATATTTTGTTCCAATCCTGACTGGATATATTTTTACAGAGGATCTTGAGGAGTTCTGTACCACACACTATGGATCAAATATATATAAAGACTACATACCAGAGATCTTAGAGGAGACTGTTCCTTTATATGAGACTTTACCTGCAGTTATCTAGATAGTTTCTATATTATGCATCTGAGACTTATTGAGGTTTATTTCAGTTTATGTTAAGACTTATGTTAAGTTTAATTAGAGACTTGTGGAGATTTATGTTGGACAGCTAGACTGTGATTTATCTTGAGACATGGTGTTTAACTATGTCATTCTCTCATCTTTTATCGTGCCTTATACCTTATAGTTGTTATGATTGAGTTTACATTGTGAGTTATTGTGAGATGTATATTGCCCTCCTTATGGAGATAGATATTATTGACATGTGTTTAGTTATATAGTATTACTGTGACCTAGACAGCGTTCTACCGCCGATACTGTGGCATAGGCTGGATGTACCCACGCTCTCGTGCCCCAAAATCCTAGTGCGGGTCATGACAACGGCTCATTGAGAGAGTAGGCATAGTTGATAACCAAATCATATAGAGAGACCAGTATTATCCCAATACCAGCGATAAAATCACCTTTGGGCCCTGTTCTTGAAACACCATCGAAGAACATTCGCTAAACGACTTCTACACTCGTGGTCAGGTTCGAGTCTCCGACCTTGTCTAGGATCTCCTCGTAGAGCTTTGAGGTTTCTGGTACCGGGCGGGATGCAAGAAAATCTTCTAACGCTTGACCTTTGACCGCAATCTGTGAGACGAATACCATGTCATATGGTGACAACAGTATTGCCCATGTGGTTAGGCGAGAGTTGAGCACTCCAGGTTTTATCATGAGGACCCTGAGGGGATTAACTCATTAGATTACATGGGTGGCTTTTCCTTCTACGTACTTATGGATGGAGAAGACTGGAGCAAGGCACTCATTCTCGATAGGGTTGTACCTGTACTCTGCTCCGGTCATCATCCCACTGAGATAGTAGATGGCATGCTCATGACCTGCGTCGCTTGTCTGGGCTGCGCCAAGAAAGTGATCCATCGCTCATATATAGATCAGAAAGGGCTTTCCCATAACTGGGGCTACCAATATTGGAGGTCTCATGAGGTATTCCATGATATCGTCGAAAGCGCGTTGGCATTCTTCATTCCAAACAAAGGAGACTCCCTTCTTCATAACCTGAGTGAATGGCTGACAACATTCCGAAAGGTTTGATATGAACCTCCTGATGTAGGCCAGTCTTCCTTGAAGGCCACATAATTCTTTGAGGTTCTTTGGTGGGTGCATTCAAGGATTACTTTAGTCTTATTAGGGTCCACATGGATACCCTTTGAAGTTATGACAAAATCCAAGAATTTGTCGCTGGAGACTCCTAGAAAAGATTTTGTGGGATTCATCTTGAACTGGTGCGTACGCATGAGGTTGAACACAGTCTTCAAATCCCAAAGGTGATCATCTTTGGAGCGACTCCTGACGGTGATATCATCAACATAACATACGACCATCTTACGTAGATGCTCACGGAAGATGGTGCTCATCGCTCGCTGTATGTAGCACCGATGTTCAGACCGAAGGGCATGACTGTGTAGCAGTATACTCCTATCGGCATTCAAAATAATGTATGCATCTCATCATCAGGAGACATCTTGATTTGATTGTAGCCTGAGAATCCATCCATGAAGGATATGCGCTCGAAGCCACAGGTGTTGTCGATCATTATGTCTGTGGTTAGAAGGGGGAACTCGTCCTTAGGGAAGGCCAAATTTAGATTTCTGAAGTCGATACAAATCCGGATCTTCTTGTTCTTTTAGACAACGTGAACGATGTTCATTATCCAATCTGGATGCTGTTCTTCGAGAACAAAGCCACTAGCTATCAGTTTATTGACTTTAGCTTCGATGGCATTCATGATGTCCGGCTGGAATCGTCGTTGTTGTTGCCTGACAGGTTTAGCGTTCGACAAAATTTTAAGTTTGTGGACCGTAATTTGGGGGTCCAGTCTGGGTATATATTTGTAACTCAAGGCAAAGACATCGATGTATTCTCTAACGAGCTGTAGCAGGGATTCCCGATCCTTATTCGTTAGACTCTTGCTGATGAAGATAGGTTTAGGGGAAGATTCTTTGTCAAGATTGACTTATACGACTTTGACCTCAGTGGAAGGTTCTCGTTGTCCGAACCGCATCTTCTATTGTGCGTCTAGGCGTTGGGCCCACAGTTCTGATTTAAAGAGTTTCAGAGGATCCTCGTTGTCTTCCTCAGGGTCAACTGTCATGACCCGCACCTGGTATAGGGGTACGAGTATATGGTACGTCCAACCTACGTTGCAGCATCGGCGGTAGAACGATGTCACAGTCTTCTATACTGTCTAACATCTCATACAATATATATAATACCTACCATGCCATCTTAACTCCAAATAGAGGAGCAATATGATGTTATAATAAAGGATAGTCAATACTCAATTACATATAAAAACTAAAGGAAGACGTGAGCACAATATGGAATAGAAAAAAAAGAAATACAAATCTTAATACATCACAAGTCTAACTCAACATCTAAACACAACTCAAGATCTCAAAATAATAGTATAATCCATAATCTAACTAGAAATAACTACTACAAGATATAGAAATCTAAATGGCCTCAGTATCTGGCACTACATCCTCAGGTGACACTCTATCTGTTGGCTCATAGTAAGTGAGACACATCCTCACTAACTACTCATCTGAAAAATATATCCAGTCAGGATTGGAGCGAAGTACAACCCAATAGCAGTTTCAATTAATTGATAATAACTATAAACAAAAATAAAAAATATAATACAAGACGAGAAATAAAGAACAATATTATACTATGGTAGAAGAAATAGTTAAACAAGAGCAATATGGTATACAATGATCACGAAGAAATAGAACAAGATAATAAAATATAATATGGTGAAGAACTGTAACTATACTAAGGGATTAAAATACTAGTCAAATATGTGATCGGCTTGGGTTGAACATTGTCTAATTAACGTTGGATAAACATTGTCTAAGTTAAACATTGAACATTGAACATTATCTAGGATTTGATCACATATCTAGCTAACACTTCCCCTTTCTCCCGACTACTACAATGGATCCAACCATGATACGTTATGATGCAAGATACTCAAGGCATTGTAAATACTAAACATTGAATATTAAACTTTGAACATTGTCTAATATTAAATATTGTCTTTTAATCATATGAGAACACGAGGAACAATGAAATACTAAATAACATCCCAAGACTGATCCATGTGTACACTAGTCTATGTACCAATATGTCAAGAGTCATGTAAAATATTTCCAAATACTTGCATTATAGTAATTATCAAATAATGGAAACTATCAGAGAATGTACTCACATGTGGTCCAGAGCAATGAATGTCAAACTGTGTTCGAACTGGTGACACACAGATATATATATGGAATATTACAATAATACAAGGTGTGGAAATAAAATTAAGTTAAACTATTTCAATTCTAGGTCATAAAGCCATTTCTAAGTTAAAACAGTCAAACTAGGTCAATTCTAGGTCGAACTAGTCAAACTTGGTCAAAATAGCTATTTCTAGGTTGTATGAGTCTAACTCTAGGGTATTAGGTCCACACACTATGTAACTAGGCCACACTAGCTAAGCTAAGATACTAGGATACACACAAAATACCGTATCATAGGATACGAAAGTTTTTAAATATAAAAATACTAATTTATATATATACAAGATAATACATATATTAATCTTAGCTAACTAATGCAAATAGGATACCTTGGCTTTGAACCAATGCATATCTCACTACCTACTCACCCATCTTGATACTCGAACTTAATACCTCGAGTATCCACAAATACCTTGACATTACCTTGGTATAACAAGGTAACCTTATAGAACTAACCTTATCTAATACCAATCTACCAACTAAAGTATATATATATATATATATATATACCAACTAACTAACTAATAAATAATAACATATACTAACTAACATGTTAAATTAAATAACTAACTATACTAACCTGTATATTACCTAGCAATGAACTAACATAACTAAACAATAACTTAACTAATAATAAGTACTAACAACCACCTACTAACTAACAAATCTGACATATACTACAACTCCATATACCTCAACTACTCTAACTTATACACATATTAACCAACCAACTCTAATAATTTAACTATCAATAACTAACAACTCATAACAACTGACAAGGTATATCCAACTTAAACATTCACACTAACATCTAAACTAACAACTAATCAGTTATACACTAATACGTGTGATTAACTAACTAAACTAAACTAACAATAACTAACTAATCAAAGAACTAACTACCTTACCCTGTTGTTGCTGGCGTTGTTGCCTAGTTGATTGCTAGCTGATGCATCTACTGAAACTGCTATGGCTGCTACTTGCTGCAAACCGTTACTACTGCTCTCTGCAGCTAACTGAAGTTGCTGCAGGCCCTATCTTTGCTTCAGCTGATCATGCTGCAGTAGCTTGCACACTGCTGTATTGTTTAGCCATTGCTGCAACTGCTATTGTTGCGAATGTTGCTACTATTCTATTATATGCTTGCTATTGTTGCTACCTTGACTTGCTGCTTGATGCTGCTGCAGGGATTTGCTGTGCTTTGCACATGCCACTGCAAGCTACTTACTTCATACTGCCTCTCCCCATTGCTGCTACTGATAAGCTGCTAAAACTTGCTAAAGTTGGCCACTGCCCGATCCCCTCTACACACTCACTGCTCACTCATTCACTACACATCCACACACATACACCTATGCACTCACACACACATATCCATATATTATATACATATCACTAATATAACATATCTATATATGTATGTATTACTAACCAACACATACACACAACCATATACTATAGACTTATATAGATATCAATATGTATATACACTCATATCTACACATATATACAATACTCTCATACATACATACATACATACATACATACATACATATATATATATATATATATATAAACATACACACTACATATAGATATACATACACACATACACACACACACACACACACACACACATATATATATATATATATATATATATATATATATAACTAAGACAAATGAATTAAGGTACAATGAACAAACACGAGGAATGCACCACACCCGTATCACACTCATTATATGATACGCTTATGATACGGCTCCACCACATAACCAAACGTATCCTGAAGGACACGAGCAAGTATAAAATAATATCTATGAACAATACGAAGAGTTAATTACTCAACTACATGTCCGTGTTAAAATGTGACATGCACAAACCCCCATGTCGGAAGAAAACTCCAAAAATTAACCCGTATCGCCAAATTATCAGGATACGGCCTACATGTATCCAATTATGGATACGAGACTAGTCACACACAATCAAATACATGTCAATTTGGTATATTTGACCAATTGACAAACACAAGATGTGACAATCTCGGAATTCCCCCAAAATTGACACAAAATACCACATAACTTTCTCCATAGGCCTCATATGAGCCTAATTCTAATTTCTATGGGTAGCCTTAGTATATGGGGTGGTTCCTTATGATTAAATTATAGATTTAGAGTCTAATTAAAAGAGAAAACTGAATTGTACCTATTGGGAGATGGATTCCTAATAAAATTTCCAAATTGGGTGAAAGTAACCTCCAACTTGTAGATTATTGCTTTCTCCTTGTAGATCCTTGCTTTCTTCCTGTAGATCCTTGTTTCAATGGCCTCTAATGATGATTTGGGAAAATTTTGGGTATAATTTGATGTAGGGATGAAGGAATTTGTTTGAGGGAAATTCTTGATCTAGATTTGGAATAAAAAATGAAGAGAAAGAAAGTTTTTACCCCCTTATATAGGCTCTCTTGCCCCTCCCTTAAGCTACTATATAAAGTATAAAATACTCCTTGGGGCCTCTCATGAAGAAATTAATTAAGGAGGAACGATTCTATTCTAATTGGTTTCACTAATTAATTCATCCTCCTAATGAATGGGCTCACTATTGGGCTCAATTCTAACTAGAATTAAATGTTGGTCCATGGATCTAATCTAACAAGTTAGGTCTACTACACAAGTCAAATTAAATAGGCTAGTCCATTACTTAAATTAAATGCTACAAGCCTCTAATTAAATATAGCACCCTAATAATTAAATAACAATTATAAGCAATAAATAAATATACATAGCCCACTAATATTAATATTATATTCCTAACATTAAATAACTAGGCCAAAATACCAAATTAACTCTAGCTGAAAAAGTGAGGGCGACAATCCTACCCACCTTAGAAAAATTTTGTCCTCAAAATTAAAGATCATCGTAACCCCCTCTAGGTCAACCCCAGTCCAAATAAAATATACAACATACAATTTAAAAGAAATCACTAACTATGGTCTCTGCCCATCATAGTTTTGTAGTCGTTGACATGGTATACTAACTACACAATAACACACAAGCAGTCTATAAGGTACTAACTAAACACACAAATAACAGATGGAAAGGAAAGAAACAAAACAGGACAAAACAAGCTAATCCATCACCTGAAGTATCGTCCTCTACGACTGCCATCGCAAATGCCCAGCCCTGTTGGGGTGGCTCTCTATAAGGGTGCTGAGCAGTTTGCGATACTACAGGTTGCCTAGGTCCACCTTTCTGACTGCGATCTGGTCCATACGAGTTGTTGGAACACTTCTTCACCTGAAGGTCTGGGGAACCACAATACAAGCATAATCTGAGCCTCTTCCGACAGTTCTCCCAAACATGCCCATGCCTCCTACAAGGCACAAGAAAAAGTCTGTTGAGTCTGCCTCTGAGGCTACTGAGGTGCCTGATAAACTAGCTTTTGAAACTGTTGTATATATTGAGTTGGTGCCCTAACTGGCACAAGATACTCCTGATGCTGATATACTCTCGGCTGTTGAAAGTGGGTGCGCTTCGCTGGGCCTGTACTACTACTCGCTCCTCCGGTGTCTCTCGGCCTCTTGGAGCCAAGCTCCAAATCATCCTCCGCCCGCTATGCCTGTCTCATAATTTCCTCAAAAGTAGCGGTACGGTCTCCATTAGTTTGAGACTTAATCTCACTATTCAGTCCCTTCCTAAAATTTCTAGCCTTGGCCCGAGGATTCTGCCACTCAACAAATTATCCTAATCGATAATACTCTGTCGTATACTCGTCAACTGCCAAGTTTCCCTGGATGAGGTTCTGGAATTGACTTTTTAAAGTACTCTAAGCCACATCCGAGAAGAACTTCTCTTTGAAAAGCTCTTTGAAAGCTCCCCAAGTAAGTCCCGGTGCTGATATCCTGGGGTCTGTCCTGAACCATGTCAGCGTAATATCGAACATCATACTACCTGTTGCCTCTACCTACAAGCTCTCAGGAATCTGGGTCAATCGTAGGTCCCTTTCAATGTCCTCTATCTAGTCTTTTGCGTACAATATTCCTTCGATGCCCTTAAAGTCCTTCGGTCCCATCCTCTTGAAGTCAATGATAGTCCCTGGTCTCAGCTATTGCATCAGGCTGAGGTGGTGTCATCTGTGGCTGGACTAAGGCGGCTCTCTCAACTACTGCGAGCGCAACCTGGTGAGCATTCTCAATGCTCTATCGTATAACCTCTAACTGTCGCTGTTGTGCCTCCATCATCTGCTGAAAGAGCGCGAACATCTACGTCTGATCGACTGTGGATGGCGGGAATGGAAGATCCCCTAAAAATGTTGGTGATGTCCTCTGTACAAGAGGTGGAGCACCTCCAAAAGCTGCTGCAGAAACGCCTACCTGAATTGGTGAAGTGGACCTCTGGAATGTAGCTGCTAGAACAGTATCTGCTGGTGCTGCCCTCATAGGTGATAAAGTGACTGATCTCGCTGACATTGTGCCTGAGCGCAGGGAATTCATCTTCGGTGGCATCCTAAAGACAGATTCTAAATAAGGAAATATTGAGTAAGATACGATATCATCAAAGAAGGACATAAATTTTTAAGGAAAGTAATATTCAGAATAAAGATGGCAAGATTTAATTATGTTAAAATTATTTTCTAGGTTTGATTGATTATACGCTCTCATCCTAGTATCTGAAATCATATCCTATCACAGGCTCGAAATAGTATAACTAAGTCATTGTACTACCACAATATCGTACTATTATAAAGCCTGACCTGCATGGGCCACCACTAAAAATGTGTCACGATCCGTACCCGATATAGGGGCACGAGTACGTGGGTACGTCCAGCCTATGCCGCAGCATCGACGGTAGAATGTTGTCTCAGTCTTCTATGCTATCCAGCATCTCACACAATATATATAATACCTGCCATGCCATCTTAACTCCAAATAGAGGAGCAATATGATGATATAATAAAGGGTCGTCAATACTCACACATATAAAAATTAAAGGAAGATGTGAGCATGATATGGAATAAAAAAAAAAATACAAATCTCAATACATCACAGATCCAACTCTACATCTAAACACAACTCAAGATCTCAAAATAATAATACAATCCATAATCTAACTAGAAACAACTACTACAAGCTATGAAAATCTAAATGGCCTCAGTATCTGGCATTACATCCTCAGGTAACACTCCATCTGTTGGCCCATAGTAAGTGGGACACATCCTCACTAACCATTCATCTAAAAAATATATCCAGTCAGGATTGGAGCAAAGTACAACCCAATAGCAGTTCCAATTAATTAATAATGACTATAAACAGAAATAGAGAATATAATACAAGACAAGAAACAATGAAGAATATCATTATGGTAGAAGAAATAGGTAAACAAGAGCAATATGGTATACACTGATCACGAAGAAATAGAACAAGACAATAAAATAGAATATGGTGAAGAACTGTAACTATACTAAGTGACTGAAATACTAGACAGATATGTGATCAGCTTGGGTTGAACATTGTCTAATTAACGTTGGATAAATATTGTCTAAGTTAAATATTGAACATTGAACATTGTCTACGATTTGATCATATATATAGCTAACACTTCCCCTTTCCTCCGACTAGTACAATGGATCCAACCAGTACAGTTACGATACAAGATATTCAAGGCATTATAAACATTAAATATTGAATATTGAACTTTGAATATTGAACATTGTCTAATATTAAATATTATCTTTTAATCATATGAGAACACGAGGAACAATAAAACAATAAATAGCATCCCATAACTTATCCATGTGTATACTAGTCCGTATACCAATGTGTCAAGAGTCATGTAAAACATTTCTAAATACTTGCACTATAGTAATTATCAAATAATAGAAACTATCAAAGAATGTAATCGCCTATGGTCCAGAGCAATGAATGTCAAACTGTGTCCGAACTGGTGTCACACAGACCTATATATGGAATATTACATTAATACAAGGTGTTAGAATGAAATTAAGTTAAACTGTTTCAATTCTAGGTCATAAAGCCATTTCTAAGTCAAAATAGTCAAACTAGGTTAATTTTAGGTTAAACTAGTCAAACTTGGTCAAACTAGCTATTTCTAGGTTGTATGAGTCTAACTCTAGGATATTAGGTCCACACACTATGTAACTAGGCCACACTAGCTAAGCTAAGATACTATGATACACACAAAATACCGTATCATAGGATACGCAAGTTTTTATATATAAAAATACTAATATATATATATACAAGACAATATATATATTAATCTTAGCTAACTAATGCAAATGGAATACCTTGGCTTTGAACCAATGTGTATCTTACTACCTACTCACCCATCTTGATACTCGAACTCAATACCTCGAGTATCCACCAATACCTTTACATTACCTTGGTATCACAAGGTAACCTTATAGAACTAACCTTAACTAATACAAATCTACCAACTAAAGTGTGTGTGTATATATATATATATATATATATATATATATATATATATATATATATATATATATATATACCAACTAACTAACTAACTAATAAATAATAACATATACTAACTAACATGTTAAACTAAATAACTAACTATACTAACCTGTATATTACCTAGCAATGAACTAATATACCTAAACAATAACTTAACTAATAACAAGTACTAACAACCACCTACTAACAAACAAATCTGACATATATATACAACCCCATATACCTCAACTACTCTAACTTATACACATATTAACCAACTAGCTCTAATAATTTTAACTATCAATAACTAACAACTCATAACAACTAACAAGGTATATCCAACTTAAACATTCACACTAACATCTAAACTAACAACTAATCAGTTATGCACTAATACGTATGCATTAACTAACTAAACTAAACTAACAGTAACTAACTAATCAAAGAACTAACTACCTTACCATGTTGTTGCTGGCCTTGTTGCCTAGTTGATTGCTAGCTGATGCATATACTGAAACTGCTATGGCTGCTACTTGCTGCAAACTATTACTGCTTCTCTCTGCAGGTAACTGAAGTTGCTGCAGGCCCTATCTTTACTGCAGTTGCTCATGCTGCAGTGGCTTGCACACTGCTGCATTGTTGAGCAGTTGCTGCAACTGCTATTCTTGGAATATTGTTGCTCTTCTCTTGTATGCTTGTTATTGCTGCTACCTCGACTTGCTGCTGGATGCAACTACAGGGATTTGCTGTGCTCTGCACAAGCCACTGCAAGCTACCTACTGCATACTGCCTCTCCCCCTTGCTGCTACTGATAAGCTGCTAAAATATGTTAAAGTTGGCCACTTCCCGACCCTCTCTGCACACTCACTGCTCACTCACTTACTACACATCCACACACATACACCTATGCACTCACACACACATATCCATATATTATATACATATCACTAATATAACATATCTATACATATATGTATCACTAACCAACATATACATACAATCGTATACTATAGACTTATATAGATATCAATATGTATATACACTCATATCTACACATATATACAATACTCTCATACATACATACATACATACATACATACATACATACATACATATATAAATATACACACTACATATAGATATCCACATGTACATATCTATATAATACCATAGATATATATAGGCACATATACATATATATATCATTAGATAATATATTATATCTAATAGATATAACTAAGACAAATGAATTGAGGTACAATAAAAAAATATATGGAGTGCACCGCACCCGTATCACACTTCTATAATACGCTTGCGATACGGCTCCACCACACAACCGAACGTATCTGAAGGACACGAGCAAGTCTAAAATAATATCTATGAATAATACGAAGAGTTAATTACTCAACTATATGTCTGTGTCAAAATATGACATGTACAAACTCCCGTGTCGAAAGAAAACCCCCAAAATCAACCCGTATCGCCAAATTGTCTGGATACGGCCTACACATATCGAATTATGGATACGACACTAGTCACATACAATCTAACACATATCAATTTGGTCTAATTGACCAATTGATAAACACAAGATGTGCCAATCTCAGTATCTCCCAAAATTGACACAAAACATCACATAATTTTCTCCATAGGCCTCTTTTGAGCCTATTTCTAATTTATATGGGTAGCCTTAGCATATGGGTGGTTTCTTATGATTAAATTATAGATTTAGAGTCTAATTAAAGGGGAATAACTGAATTATACCTATTGGGAGATGGATTCCTAATAAAATTTTTAAATTGGGTGAAAGTAGCCTCCAACTTATAGATCATTGCTCCTTCTTGTAGATCCTTACTTCCTCCTTGTAGATCCTTGCTTCAATGGCCTCTAATGATGAGTTGGGAAGAAATTTGGGTACAATTTGATGTAGGGACAAAATAATTTATTTGAGGGAAATTCTATATCTAAATTTGGAATAAAAATAAAGAGAGAAAAAGTTTTTACCTTCTTATATAGGCCTCCCTTGCCCCTCCCTCGAGCTACTTTGTAAAGTCTAAAATATCCCTTGGGGGCTCTTATGAAAAAAATTAATTAAGGAGGGAAGGTTATAGTCTAATTGGTTTTACTAATTAATTCATCCTCCTAATGAATAGGCTCACTATTGGGCTCAATTCTAACTAGAATTAAATGTTGGTCCATGGATCTAATCTAACAAGTTGGGTCCACTACACAAGTCAAATTAAATAGGCTAGTCCACTACTTAGATTAAATGCTATAAGCCTCTAATTAAATATAGCACCCTAATAATTAAATAACTAATACAAGCAATAAATAAATATATATGGCCTACTAATATTAATATTATATTCCTAACATTAATAAATAGGCCAAATTACCAAATTACCCCTAGCTGAAAAAGTGAGAGTGACATCAGTTGACACCATGTTGGCAGACAATGTTTGTTTGAGCATCTCCCTATTATTGATGTTGGAGTCCCAAGAGAAAGAATCTAAAGAGTGAGAGTGTAACTCATCTTCTTCATCCGAGCCTTCGGGGGTTGTGGGAGGTGTGATATACCCTAAGCCATGCTTGGTCTTATGGTTGTAATCCTCGGACTTGACTACCAGAGTGGGGAGACGCAAGGATAGTTGTCAACCTTTGTCGTGATTCAGACCTCGGTTTCTTTGAAGATCATAACCCATCTTCTGGATGAGGTATTTGGCTTGACCACTGAATCGGTAGAGTTATATTTTTCGTTATTAAATTCTGGCTCCTGTTCCTCCGGGATGAAGGACCGGAGACATTTAACCCTGCTGAAGATGATGGATTTGTCTCCCCCCCCTCATTGCTGGAACCGCGAAGTAGGAACCTTGGCTAGGAAGGATCTGATTTAATGCATAGGTTGCAGTTACCTGTGTATGCAGTTGCAGCCCTATACCACGTTCTAGGGAGTATAATATGCTCAAGTGAGCAATATCGTAGTAGTTTAAAGATAACCCTTTATTGATAAAGTAGGGGATCTTTTCCAGGAGAATTATATCATCTAGGGATGGAGCGTTAGCATGAGCCGCTACGTACTCTTCTAGTTCATCTTCCTAAAGATTTGACTCAAATATGAGCGAGGGATTTAGAGGCCTCCTACGAAGCTTGACCACCAAGGGTTCGAAGGCAGAAGCTGGTACTGGGTCTTTCTTCCGACTTGGTATTCGTACTGTCAGAGGTTATGGTGCCTTTCTCTATATCTTCACAATGAGGGGAAGGGTTGTGTCACGAGTACGTCCCTTGAGTTGGATTGTCAAAGGTTTGCCTGATATTATGCCCATTTTTATTTTGTCATCGGAATCATTCCGTCCTTCGTCCTGGCAGACTTGCTTGTATAGGAGTGAATCAGAGTAGTAAGCCTCTACCCCTTTGAAAGGATCCACATCGACAAATTCAGTCTTGACGATGCCGTGATCGTCCACGTACTTCAAGTACTGGTGCAAGGTTGAAGGTATGATCATGTATTGATGTAACCATAGACGTCCAAGGAGAACATTGTAGGATACGTCTATGTCTATGACGTAGCAGGTGACATCTATTTTTTGATTACTGATACGGCACTTCATGCGAATCTTGCCAGAGGGTAACTTTTTCCTGCGTTGAAGCCATTGATGGTAATATTGGTCGCTGCCAGGCGATGCATCTGGATGCCCAAGGTGTGAAGCAGACTCCACGGGATAATGCTGATTGAGGAATCGGGGTCGATATGCATCTGGTCCACCTTGATGGCACCAATATATCATGTTTAGTACAGAGGACGATCGTGTCAATTATTTTTTAGCAACATGCCTTGTTGCAATAACGTAATATTGGGTATTGCCTTCATCACATTGTTGTAGTGGGGGCATACGGTGGGTTCCTCAGCTGGCGGCTTGACCTGTGCCAGGTAGGTGTTGGCATTTTGTAATGCCTCACTAAGAGCAGCCCGAGTATCTTTGGAGAGTCGGAGAAGCTCGAATAGAGATAACTTCATTGGAGTGTTGGTGAGCTGGGCCAAGATATCAAAGTTGTAGGGCTTCTCCAGCCCATGGGCTGTATCTTTGCGCAGCATTTTATCGAAGTGAGTATCTTTTTACTTGGACTTATCTGCTTCTAGAGGCTGGGATGGACCCAGATCAGATATTGTGGGTGCGACTATTGGAAGTGCACCATCGTCAGAGATATAATACTCTCACTGGTATGCTAGGTCTGATCTTGTTGCTCTTGTTATAGCTTCTTCGGGAGGGAGAAAGACTGTGTAGCAGGACTTGGACTTTTTTTCCTTAGCCTTGGTAGTAGAAGGTATTGTTTGCTGCATCAATTCAGGAGCAAGATCGGGGTAAACCCACATGACCTCCCCATGTGGCATGGTGAGAGGTATCAGCCCGGCCGTTTGGTCACGAGCTAGCGGAAGATTAATGACCTCCATCATTTTATGGGGAATTGGGATTACCCAGTCCTGGTCTTCTATCGGTAAAAAGTTGTCGAACTAGAGCGATACCATATTAACGGTAACCGTCTTGTCATCGATATCTAAGGTGAGGGCCTCGGTATCGATCAAATGCTGGATATACCACTTCAGCGTATAGCAGTCCCGTATCGCATGATGGACGTAATGATGGTAATGGCAGTACTTTGGATTATTTACCTCGGCTGCCTCAACAGGGCATTTGACATCGGAGAGATGAAGCTTGTTCGCTGTTTCAGCACGTCAAAGATTGCCATGACGTCATCATCTTCGTAAGAGTATGTCACTTTCGGCTTTTAAGCTTCTATCGGCTTCTGCTCGGGCTTATTGGTTAAGTTAGCAACAAGGGCCTGATTTTTTTATATTTACGGCTATTATTGCCGCTGTTGTTATTGTTGTTATAGGGGCATTTTTCTCCTATCCTCAGCGACAGATATCTATACTCCCAAGAGATGGGCATCCTTCACCTTCTTCTCAGCGCCGACGACATTTATGATGAATGTTGTCCAGTCTTTGAATTGGGTGTCACCCATCCATAGCCTGATAGTCGAAAGTAGATTTTTCTGGCACATGTCCATCAGAGTGGATTCAGGATTACCTGGGGGAACCTTTAGTGCGGCTTTCCTAAAGTGTTCGACGTATTCTCGTATAGGCTCCTTTTTTTTTCATGATATCCAGCAAGAAGGACATCGTTATGTTATGTCCCCCATCATAGAATCAGGCGAGAAAGAGACTTTTAAGATCGTCGAATGACGATATGCAGTTGTCTTGGAGGCTGCAGAACCAATCGAAGGCGACCCCCGATAATGCCCCGATAAGAAGCTTGGTGAGGAAAGCACCACTACGGGGCAGATATCCTATTGCTGTCTCAAAGTAGCTCATGTACTAACGAGGAGACGTCTTTCCTTCAAATGGATTTAAGTTTAAGGGCTTGTATTTAGGTGGATAGGGAACGTCTCTCCACTCAGGGGGATATGGTTGTCGAATCCTGAGTTCCCGCGGTAAGTCTCATTTTCCCCATTGAGTCCAAGTGGGCTTGCAGTTCTCGTACCTCCCACATCGCTTCCCAAGACTTATCTACTGTGAAAGGAGTAGATGATCTGGGCCTAATGCGATCATCATTGATGGGCGAAGTGGTGACGTTTGAGTCTCCATTTGCCCCAGGATCTTGACTAGCATGTCCCGAGGTTCTTGATGGTTGTGATTCCATGTTTGCCTTGATCTCCAGCATTGTCTGGGTCAAGGATTGCATCAACGCGCTCATGGTTTGCATTATAGCCTCGATAGTTTTGAGGCACTGTCGATCGCTGGGGCTCTCATGATTGTCCCCTGCCATGTATATTATTCTTACATGAGAGACAGTAGTTGGAACAGTGGACGTCATACTTTCCTCCTCAGACTCTTGTATCGAACAGTCCTCGAGAAAAGTTGTCAGCGTCGCATCCTCTTCGGACTCCGTGAGAATACTACCCTAGTGTAGGAAGATGCATCTTCCTGGTGAGGGTGACTACCCCTAGGAATCTTGACATCAGCTCCTTAAAAATTGATGTCCCCTCAGAATGCTGGGTTATCATGGAGTTCTGGGGGATTGCTACCCCCAGCTTACAGAACCACTAAGGGTCCAAAGGAAGAACCACCCCCAGCAGCTGATAGTTTCTTCTTGGAGCAGGTGCCCTAAAAAACTCCTTCTGCAGGTACTGCCGCCTGTCCTCCTTGGTCCACCTTCTTGGCACGCTGACCAAAATAGAAGGGTTTGAGGTACTAGACTTCTGATCTCCCCTTGTGCAGGGAGACTTCCAAGCGAAATAGCACTAGATGAAGGGTAGGTCCTCCTTCTCTGGTAATTTTACCTGTTTTTCGTGATACTGTCGGGTATGTGCCTTTGGTTGCAGAAGTTGGAACGCCGACTGCCTGTTTGTTGGTACTGCTACTTTAGCATAGCAGCAGTTGATGATGATATTGGCACAGGGGTATCCTGGAGGGTACACCTCACATGACATGGTTGCTTCCCTCGTTTTACGCTTGTGGTTGATTATGTTACGTAAATCAAGCAAGGGTTGATCCACCTTTACACCCTTGTTATGAACCCGGGTAGACCGAGCATTTGGGTGTATAGGTGTTGCTTTTGGTTCCTGTCCTAGGGTTCGTACAAGAACTCTCCCCAATTAGTTAATGGAAGACTTTTGAGACTGATCCTATCCGTTTTCCATAGTGGGTTGGACACATGGCTCGGTCTTGTACAACATCCTGTCAGGGGCTCGCGTAACAGTTAGCGGAGTCTGTTGACGGGAGGTTGTATGAGCAGTTGCTTGAGCTTGGCGAGCTCATACTTTTCTAGACTCATTCGATCTAGCATGTACCGGTGCTTAGTATGAAGAGTCCAAGTTCACATCCTTCCCTATCTCAGCAAGGCGCATGGAGTCAGCGCTGCATGAGATTCGGCAAAGACGGAGGTTTTGCTACTATGCTTGTCGTATGTGGTCATTTGCCTCCGGCCATCGATCGGTGCCGCATGTGGACTTTTGCATACGGTTGTAGATTTATGCGGCTTCAGCTCTTGCCGCATGAAGCTTGTCTCAACCACCGAACTTCTGGCATCATAGTATTTTTCTCTGCCAGAGTTTGGTCGTTGAGCACCTATACCGACTGTCGCATAAATAAGGCCAGTCTGGGGTACTATTGGGTGGGTGCTCTTGGCTGCAATCATTGAAATACCAACTTCCAGTTTGTAGGTACTACTGCTTTGGCACAGTAGCAGTTGATGATGATGTGGACAAGGTGGTATCTAGGAGGGAAAATCTTACATGTCGTAGTTGCCTTCCTTGGCTTGCGCTTGTGATTGATCATGTTATGCAAGTCAGGCGAGGGATGACTCACCTTTGCACCCTCTTTGTGAACACAGGTAGACCGAGCAGATGGGTGTGTAGATAAGGTTTTTGTTCCCTGACCTAGGATTCGTACAAGAACTTTCCCCAAGTCACTAGTTGAAGACTTTTGAGACTGACCCTGTCCTTATGCCACTGCGAGCTGGGGCATGGGTCGGTCTTGTATAACTTTTTGTTAGGAGCACACATTACAGTTAGCGGCATACGCTAATATCAGCCAACTAAGCAGTTGCTTAAGCTTGGTGAACCTATACTGTCCTAGACTTCCTTGTCTTAACACGCAATAGTGTATTATATGAAGAGTCCAAGTCTGTCCCCTCGTCAGGGTGGCACATGGAGTCAAGATCGCAAGAGAGTCTATCAAAGACAGAACTTTTGCTGGCATCAGGGTCGCATGTGGTTATCTTTTAGTGCCTGGAGTTTGGTGTCGCATGGTCCTTCTTTTGTGCCCCCTACCATGGATGCATGGACCAGGCATCAACACCCAAGCTTCTGGCATCATTGAATTTTTCTCTGCCAGAGATTGAGTGCTGAGCAGTCTTCTTGTCAGACACGACTGTCGTATAGACCGGGACGGCCTGGGTAGACGCATGATGTCCTTCCTCAATAGTAGGGAGAGATACAGGGAGTGCATGCTCAGCAAGTAGGCGAGGCACAACGACCTTTGCTACCCATGCTCTGCGGGTCTTCTTAGGCTTTGCTAGCCTTGGCGAAGGACTCAAGCTGCCCTCAGAAAGCATTTATTCAAAGGCTTGCTGGTCGAAGCGTACAACCATCATCTTCTAGGTTGAACCTAATTTTGTTGAATCGGACTACGCCATGGCCTTCTCACCAGAGGAGAAGGATAACCCCAGCAGAGTCGCCACCTTGTTTGCCATTGATGTCAAAACTTGAACAAGATTTGTTTGTATAACTAATGAAAGAGTACAAAGAAATCCTAGACAAAAAATTTAAGTATAATATTTTTAATTCTGGGGATTGTGGCGATGGAGATTGAGTACTGCAGCGACTCCTTTACTCCGCTGACGGTTTGACGAAGGAATGAGAATGCTTTCTTCTGTTGTCCGTGTTGGGTATGCTACCCTGCTATTTATAGTCATAATACTAATGGACTATGTGCGCGCATATGCTATGTGCGCATGGATGCTGAAGCTTCCACGTCTTCATCATTAACATGATGCAACTGCTACCATGTACGCAGGTCACGGCCGAGTTGCTACGTGGGGTCTTTGTTAGGATTTCCTGTTGCTGAAAATCTAGTCAATTTTTGTCCTTGATATGCACGACTTGGTCATCTCGACAAGTAGCCTGTATTTAGTTGTAAAGAATCTCCTTAGTTGCAACAGAATAATTTTGGCTTGAAAATGTACTACCATATTGAACGTATGGGGTCTAGAAGGCATAGGGCTAGGGATACATGAAATGCATGGAGTCTAGAACGCATAGGGCCAGATATGCATGGAACGCATGGATTCTAAAATACATAGGGCCAAAGACGTAAGGAACACATGGAGTCTGGAACACATATGGCCAGAGATGCATGGAATGCTTGGAGTCTAGAATGCATAGGGCCTTTGCTTTGGCACTGTCCAGTTGTATAAAGACAAAAGTAATCATGATGGTGATGTGAGCACTGACGCCTACTGTCAGCGTCGGAATTGAGGCGTTCAGATTTATCATTACTGACAGAGACATAAATGCTCTGACTTGATTGAGGTGACTCTATGCGTCTAGGACGTTATGCGTCTCTTAACTTTTGGTGCATGAGGGCTGAGGCGCATAGGGGCCTTTGAGATTTTTTTATGCTTCTAGAATATAATAACAAAAACTGATCAGTAGTTAGCTCTTTCGTAAGGACTTACAAATTGAGTGTGTGAGGCTTAGCTCACTTACCTGCCCTGAATCTATACCTATTTTGATTAAAAAGATTGTTTAGGTAAATTAATGATTATATTTTTTTTTACATACTTGATGTGTAGGACCGGACTTTAAGTACCGTGCCACCTTGCTACAACATGATCCCTGGTCAGGAAATTATTGCTGGAAAACTAGGCAAAGTAAAATTTTAAAAGAGTTATTCTCCAAATTGCATCATCATATAGGAAACTTGTTCATGACTGTGGTAGTGAATTAGGGCTGTATTGATTGGTTTGGGTTAGACACTAAAAGAACACTAAATATAGGAATTAGATAGAGTCATAAGTTAAGTTATAATACTTCTACGAAACTTACTATATCCGATTTATGTAAAAGTTATGAATATTCAAAATTTTCCTTATTGCATTATATCATATCTTTATTTTTCTTATAGTTGACCGAGGACTTCATGTCGTTCTGACGACCTAGTATTGTTCACTAGGGAAAATGAGATTCCGGAAGAAGCACTACCCTGATACAATATGGATGAAGTTGAGGAGTAATTATCTACAACCTGGAGGAAGCAACAATGTGTTGTAGCTGGATGACATATGTAAATAAAGGGTTTTGGATGTAAACACTAGAATCAGTTATGCATAATAGTTATGTTTTGTTAAAATAAATTGTATGTTTAGAATTTCTTCTAATCCTATCCTAGACATTACGGGCGACAATCGTGACTACGGATATTTGAAGGTTCATATGTCGCGTAGCCTGGGGATGTGTTATATACTCTGCCCGTCGTATTTCGTGAGCGGGGTAACAGATATCCTCAATAATACAACATTTATCACAACACATATGCAACAAGGAAATAGGAAATCTATACAATCATATCCTAAAACTCTGTGGCAATCTCTGTAACAATATATTAAAAAGCAAAACTTTGAGTATAAGTGGGAGATTGTTAGGATTATATACTAAAAGCATCACTTTGTATTAACTATATTTTCTTATTTTTGGATGAGAATCATATGGGCAAATGTTTGCATGTTGTATTTGTTATAATATTAATGCAAGTGTCTGGTATTCTATATTGTAGATAATATGGTGTGTGGTATCACACAGAAGATCATATTATCAGTTCTTTGTGGAATATATAAATAGTTCACAACCTAGATGGATTTGGACAAACCATTGGTAAGGTTGTAGTATAATATGGTATTAGTCAATCTTGACTATCGGTTTATACTAGTACACTTTGTGTGTATTAAACATGACCACTTGAGGTTGTTCTCTTTGTATTGACTACATAAGAGAACAAACAACTCTGTTATTATGGATGCTTGTGCTCTTAATTCAGATATAATAACATACATGCATATGCAGTGTGCATTATTTTGACTCATAAAAGAGTGAGATTCATTATGAATCAATAACCTCTATGAATTGGATAATGGCATTATATGTATGATGGACGGTTGATTATAAAAGAAATCCATGTCCTGATATATAGATTTGATGTACCCCCTTAAGGAACTAATAAGGATTATCATGTAAACCCTGCAGGTGGATTATATCTTATATGGCAAATAAAGTTGAGTGGTACTACTTAAGGATAAAAGATGTCGATCAATATAGTTATCAGTAACTTAATTTGATCGATGAATATTCAATATCTTAACATAGGGAGACGAATATAATAAGAAGGAGCTCATAAACATAATTTGGGATTATAAAGGTAGTGCAACAATAGATCTTTAGTGGACCAAGCTATTGTTAATGGGCCTGGGTTGTGTGTTCGGGCTGAACATGGGATACCCATATCCGTTAGGAGACCTAACCCTAATTTTTACTCATGTTCCTTGTCATAGAATATATATATCCTCTATTCTCTGGCCGTCATATATTATATCAGAAGAGAGAAGCTTTCTCTAAATTCTTCTTTCATATTATGAGAGAAAGAGCATCGACCAAGGAGAAGAAATAGTTGGGAGATCATTGCCCACACGACGTCCAATACGAGGAAGGAATACATGCAGAAGATATTGGGGTCGCTAACTGATCAAGGTTGCTGAAAACCTTTATCTTTTTCTCGTTACTTCAGGTATAATTCGTGAACCTTAGTTTTCATCTTTGAAGGGTTAGATCACATATTAAATATGTTAATCTTCTATTGATCGATATGAACACCAATCGACGATCCTGGGGATCCACAGTTCCATCAATCTCAGGGTCCTATGTAGCGTCCACACCATCATCTGTCACAACACTCTCAGAAGGACCATAATAGCAAGGGTAAATGTCATCATCCTCATCTGCCACATTTATCCAATCAAGAAAGGAGTAAAGTAACATATAATTGTCACGACCCGCACCCGGTGTAAGGATACAAGTATGTGGATATATCCAGCCTACGACGTACCATCGATGGTAGAACATTGTCTAGATCAACAATAATATCTAAATATCTCACACAATATATATAATGTACATGTCAACGATAACACAACTCCAAATGGAGGACAATATGATAATAACCAATACTTAATCATAATATAAAACTAAAGAAATATAATGGCATGATATTGAATAGAAGAAGAATCATAGAGTCACAATACATCCATCTAAGTCTAATAGTCTAGCTACAACACAATGGTCTGAAATATAATATACATGCCAAAATATCTAAACTGAGACATACAATATAATAATAAAAATAGCTAAGTCTCCTCAGTAACTGGCACTAGGTCATCATGCTCTAAGGGAACATCCTCAGATGGCTCGCAGTAGGTGGGACACATCTCCTCTAAATAATCATTTGAAAAAAAATCCAATTAGGCTTGGAGCAAAGTACAAAACTCTAAAAATAGTTTCAAATACATGGTAGAGAATATATGACAAGTAATAGAAAAGAATACAAGATGCACAAGTAACTAAAAATATAGAAATACAGTTGAACAGACAAGTAAATACAAATAGGAACTGGAAAGGTAAATATAGGCAATATGAAATGAACTGTAAGTAAAAAAACTCAAAATAAGTAGGTAATGGAAATACAGTTGAACAGGTAAGTAAATTCAAATAAAAATTGGAAAGATAAATACAGGCAATTTAAAATAAACTGTAAGTAAGAGAAACTGAAAAAACTATCTAAGTGCTTTAGAGTATAAGTTCGTTATGTGATCGGCTTAGGTTACACACGAGTAAACTAAGGTAACTCGATTATACGTGTGGTGTATAATTGACACATACACGAGTAAGCTAGGGCTTGATCACGTAACCAACTTCTACTCCTCCACCCTAACCAATACTCATTGATCCGATCATGACATGTTACGTACACGAATATAATATAAGCACACAGAGGACACAAATAAATACGAGAACAAGGAATACCTGATGCATACGATAAAGTACATATGGAAGGAGTATCCGTTTATATATGATAAAGGGATAACATCTCCTGACAGGATCCATATAGCACCAGTCTGTGTAATAATGTGTCAGAATCAAGTATAACAGTTCTAGAATAAGTGATATATACACTATCATCTAATAAAAACTAACAAAGAGATGTACTCGCATGTGGTCCTAAGCAAATGATATAACTCGATATCCGAGATGATATCACAAAGACCTATATATGAATGAAATAACATGTCACTTGGGTATAATGAAGTGATAAATATGCCAAAATGAGTCAAATATGATTTTCTACGTCAATACTAGGTCATACTAGTCAAACTAGGTCAAACTAGATCTACACCTTAGTTCTAAGGTCCTACCAAGCTTATAGGTCAAAATCAAGGATATACTAGTTGGTACTAGGTTATAACTAAACTTCTAGGGCCAATACCTTGAATATTAGCTATATAGACTAATATTACCCAATATCAATATATATATATATATATATATATATATATATATATATATAAAATAAAAACTAACAAATAGATGTACTCGCATGTGGTCCTGAGCAAATGATATAACTCGATGTCCGAGTTGGTGTCACACAGACCTATATATGAAATATCATGTCACTTGGGTGTAATAAAGTGATAAATATGCCAAAATGAGTCAAATATAATTTAACTCGATATATATATATATATATATATATATATATATATATATATATATATATATATATATATATATATATATATATATATATATATATATATATATATAGTTATCTTTGTTATATTTACAACATACTAGTATTTCCTAGTATCTAGGATTACTCCCAACACTTAGCTTATATAGTTAACCTATAATTACAAGACTAGGTATTCTCAATACCTTAGCACCCCTCTTAAGCCATACTCAATATCTAATACCTGGTATCGGTATTGATACTTACCCTTCCCCCTCATACTGGTTCTAAGTGCCAGATACTCTAATAAGTGTATGAATACACTATAGTATCAACCTATATCTAATTGCCCCCAAACCTAGGCATACCAAGTACTACTTTCCATATCTGGCATTACTAGATAACACCAAAACTTACACCAACACTCATAACCAATATCCAATACTCCATATCTATAGGATACTAGGTATCACCAAGTTATATAGTACTATGGATACCCCTCACATCTATACACTCTCGAAAATAAGACACACTCACTCACCCATGTATTACTGTTAGCAGCAACTAGCCCCTGATGCAACTGCTACTGTTGTGTTCAAATAGCATTGCACTAAGTGTTCTACTGCCTACTGTTGTTGCTTCCAATAGACACACCTACACTACTGCCATTACTTTCCTTCTTATCTCAGATCTTGACCATCCCCCTCACACCTTAATGTAGGTACACCCATAATACTGAACACTAGTTCTTACACTAGATATCACTTCCTCGTATATCGAATGCCAAGTATTGAATCATAACAATCCACCTTCACTGACTTGTATCTATAATTCCCCTTCAGTTGCTTTATCTACCTACTGTGGTTACAACAAAATGGAACTGAACATTCCTCCCATCAATCTGACATTTCCCTATACCTTCCACTTGAACACATTACCCCTCTATTACCTGACTGAAAACCACACACACACAATACTCTCTCTCTCTCTCTCTCTCTCTCTCTCTCACACACACACACACACACACACACACACTAATAAACATAGTGCAAAGTGGCTGAATCTGATCCCCTTATACTGCCACCTCCACAGTCCCTCCCCAACACCAACAGCAACTGTTAACACACCACCATACCACAACAACAACAACTGCTAACACATAGCAAAAACAGCTACTACATCACCACCAATACACAAATGCACACACACACACACACACACACACACACACACACACATATATATATATAGTGATATACACATAAGTATATACTAATACATATACAACTACTTGTATGCACAACTATATGACACTATAAATAAACACCCTCTCACTACACTAATGTCATTTCATCAAATATCTAGGGTACACTGTAGAAGCATGAGAAAATTGCTACAGGATTATACGCAGTATGCATAAAACCCGCGTAAAGTAGAGTTTCAGTGATGTGTGGCGTAAGACGTAACTTCAGAGCCATCGACGTACAACAAAGCTTCAACACTAGTACAGTATAAAATATAGCTCCAGAACAACCCGCGTAATGCAGTATTTCAGACTGTTTTAGCGTAAAAAGGTTGTTACCTCGCCTTTATGGCGTAAAACTCATCTGCTTTTAATACAGTGGGAGGTTGTACGGGGAACGCTTCGTATTCCTTGAATGAACCTATCAGATCATGCAGTGAACCTGACTCCTGACAAAGAGTACTACACGACTATCCAGGCGACGGCTGTAATGATGATTCAGCACAGAGATCCAGACCATCGTTTAGTGACATTTCCTTGATACAAATTGCTTTTACGCATTCAAGGGAATATGCTGCCTAGTTTTATATAGGCAGATGTGAGCTTTTACGCTCAACAGGAGATAAAACGAACCGCCACATCAAAAGCTACTTTTCGTACAGAGCTCGAGGCACGTCTCTGTAGTTAATGCGCATGATGGGGGCAGATCTCTGTATTTAATGCACGAGATTTGGTTCTACTTTCAAAGACTGGGTGAGCCATAATTATGGCTAATACGTCTACATCATCATCCCTGCATGTTATGCGACCTGGCTATTTTCAACTATAGGAGCATGTTGTACGCTATCTCCTTGAAATACGCCAACCCAGGCTATATTTGCAAAGGTATGTGAACAGGCTATCTGATTCAGAATACGCTCAAGACCTCAGTCAAGGAAGGAGAATCGGCTATCTTTTACGCTAGCTACCTATCTATGCAGCATCAGGCTTCTACGCCTACTTGGCTTCTATGCCAACCTGACCGCTATTAGGCTTCTATGCCTATTGGGCTTCTATGCCTACTCGGCTTTTACGCCATCAGAACAGATATTTGGTTTTTACACCAACGAGACAGTTATTTGGCTTCTACCCCAATCATCTCTACGCGAGGGGCAGTTACCTACGTGGCTTGCATGCCATGATCTTTGTAGCAGTTATACGCATTATCTCTTAATGGGACACGCGTCACACGCTTATTCGGAAGATCATTTATACGTGGGTAGCAGTTATGATAACCGTCGTATAAAAGGTGCGGTTCTCTCTGCTGTTTAGTTTCTACCCTATCACAAGCCGATCGTCCAGCTGACACTCACTTCGCTCGCCTCCTTTCTCTCTCTCTTTTCCGGGAACCTAGTTCCTCACCTACCCGCCTGGCTGCTCCACCATCTTAGTTGAGTTCCCTAGTAGCGAAAAGGGTTTACCTGGCTAACTTGTAAGTGGAAGACTCACCTGTTCAGTTTCTACGCCTATAAATAGAGACCTCCATCCATGGAGGTCAAAAGGTCGGGGAAAAGAAGAAAAAGAGGTCGAAAGAGAGGTCGGATTTTTATACAGAGAGTAGTGATCAACGATCTTGGCATCGAGCATCTACTCCCTCTTGCAATCTTTGAAGCTTCTACTTCTTCTACAACACTTCTTCATCATCGTGTGGTCCAAGGGACAAAGTGATCGACTGCAGATCAGACTCCTATATTAATATTTACCCAGATTAAATTTTGTACTTAACATCCTCGTATAGGATTAATAGTACTTCTTGTTTGTAAACCTAAGAAAGGGTTTTGTATAAGCCTAGTTTCATTTCTTTCATTTATTAGCAAACACAAGATGGCGACTCTGCCGGGGACTACTTTCTCATCTGACGAGAAAGAAATTGCTCAACACGATGCAGTATCAATAGGATCAATGAAGAAGACCTTGGTCGTCCAGTTTGACCAGTCAGCCTACGAAGACATGCTTCGAGCAGGGGGTAGCTCTCATTCCCTCTCCGTCCAAGACAACAAGAAATTGCGTAAGGTGTGGATGCCCCAGACATCCCCTACCATTCCTGCCGACTCTCTGATTTCTCCGACCAACAAGGTTCTAGCTTCACAACTTGCGCGCCCTGTGCGTAAAACTCTGTCTCTCGTCTATGACATGGCAGACAAAACTTCTGGTAATGCCTCAGTGCTAATCCAGAAGTCTACTGCGCGCTCTGCGCATAAAATTCTGTCTTCCGTCTGTAACGTGGCAGGCAAAACTTCTGGTAATGCCTCAGTGCTAGCCAGAGGTCTGCTCCGCGCCCTACGCGTAAAATTTAGTCTTCCTTCTGTGACGTGGCAGATAAAATTTCTGATAATGCCTCAGCACCAATTCAGAAATTTCAAACGCGTTCCACGCGTAAAAATAAATCTTTCCTCCGTGGAAAAGCAGATGGTCCCTGCAAGGGAAAACAAATGGTGGATCTCCCGACCTCTCGGCCTTTACGCCATCAAGAGAAGAATCTGCTCGCTCTCCAGATTACGCGAGAAGCTGATGGCCGATTGAGGACTTCCTCAGTTTTACGCCAGCCTGAGCAAAATTCCAAAATACGCCAGAAGAAACCCCTTGGTGTAAAGAAGACCCAGTTTGTGGATAGATATGTTCCTCATAGATCATGTGCTACTCACATGGCTGAACTACTCTACTCATATGGCAGAGAAAGTGTTCTAGTCCCTAATCTCCACAGGCCTACTGAGGTAAAAAGGCATAATAAGCCTTCTTCTTCTTCTTCTGTGGACTTGCGTAAACTCTTGATCCAGAAACGCAAAGACAGGGGTCAAAATCAAGATTTGGTACCCCTAACTTCCAAGCGTGGGGAAATCCTATGGAAAGATGAGTCAACATCTAATGTCGTCATGACATATGGGCCACGTGAAGAGTCTATCTTTATTGTTCCGCCAACTCGCGACGATCAACATCTAATAGTCTTCGGTCGCATGCGCAACAGACCGGTGGTGCAAGAAGATTCTCACGAATCAAATGCTGGTAAAATATAGGTTCACAGATACAGTCCCCAAACTTTGAATATAATGCAAAGAATGGGTTATGATCTGAAATCAGAACCAGGCCTCAACTATGGAAAAGGCAGACGAATATCATTGTATGGTAATCCTTACTGTCAACAAACTCATTTTGGGTTGGGGTACATTGTAACTCTTGCAAACTCCAAATCTCCATAATCTGATCCTGTAATATCAGAGACAGGTTCTTCTAAATCAACTTCTGCGGACAAATGCCATGACATGTATGGGGGTAGTCTACCTCGACAAAATAGGGCAGCATCTGAAACTAGGGGTAGAATTCCCTCTGAGTCCGAAGATGATACAACGATTACCATCTTCCCAGAAGACCGTAAAACTCAGGCATCGGGATCCCGAAGGCCGAAGAACACTTTCTCCTTCAAAGAAGACGACATCATTAAAATCTTCAATCTATTGATGAAGGAAAACAAACTTCAGCTACCTAACATCAGATACCCTGATAGGGCTGGCAAAGTCGATGACCCAGATTATTGTCTCTTCCATCGGTACATTCATCACCCTACAAGGGCGTGCTACGTATTAAAAAGGAAAATCCAGGAGTTGATCGACGCCAAAGTCATCACCTTGTATCTGTAAACAAGGAGAAAAATACTGTAAATTGATTTCACTCAAATGTAACAATTTGCTCCCTCAAGAAAATACCGGATGATGAGTCCCTAAAAGTTTTTCCAGCGGATTCTTCAGGTCTATCCCCACTCAAGAAAATCACTCTACAGTAAATTTTTCGGACATGAGTTAACGTTCATATTACCTCTAAACTATTGTCCAAACATTTTTTTATTTCCCCAGCTGAGTTTGTCATGTTCATATTACCTCTGAACAAACTTTCCTGGTTTGGCTATCGATTATCATGTCCATATTACCTCTGATATCGGTTCTCATCTCAACTTAACACCCGTACTTAATTCTAAGTACGCCAGTGGTGTTAAATCCACAAAAAACTGCCATGTCCATATTACCTCTGAGTAGACATATACCTACATCCCTAATGGAGTCACAACTCAAAAGTTTGTCATGTTCATATTACCTCTGAATAAACTTTCCGAATTATTGACTATCGATTATCATGTCCATATTACCTCTGATATCGGTTGTCATCTCAACTTAACATCTGTATTTAACTCTAAGTACGCCAGTGGTGTTAAGTCCACAAAATACATGCCACGTCTATACTACCTCTGATAGGGCTTATTTCGAATTTATTATTTGCACTTAACGTGTGCAATAAATAATAGGTCCACCAAAAACCCCCCTAATGGGATGTCCTTAACAAATACGGTATCGTACTATGTCCATATTACCTCTAATACAATATCCAAAGTTCGTACAGACAATCATAAAGAAATGGGAAGGCCCTTATATGATTGCAAATAGCACTTACAGATTAGCCAAGTCTAATAAATTTTTTTGGCTACTATCAACTGTAAATTCCCAAAGAAGTACTATACTTTGATCTCCTTTATTTAACGGAGTATGACAAAGATCTTATTCTGACGATACCATGCACAAAGGTTAGCTGGATCATATTCTATCAGGTTCATGTTAACTCTGAATAGATTTACATTCAGCAAAACCTTAACGAAAGTATATCATGTTAATGATACCTCTGATTTCACTTTCATCTTAGCCTATCATATTCTAAAGTGATGGGTCCACAAAGTCAGAAAATGTGTGTTTATTATCTCCGAGAAATTACAGGAGAAATAGGAAGTACATCATTGGGGAGGGGCAGTTAAATCCCTAATCTGTCGCGCCAAAGCAGCCATTCTATCATTCCTAGAGTTCAAAACATGGTTGCGAGCCTATTCCAGCCTTACACCGTCATCACTCAAGTGAGATAGCTCAGACCGAGCATCAACAAAACTGGCATGGATGACTCCTGTACGTACCAAGTTCTGCTGAGCTATCTCCACTTGGCCCTTAAATACATCATGAGCTGCCGATGTCTTGAGAAGCTTCTCCCTGGCCTGAGCGAGTTAAGCTTCCAAATCTTGAACCCTCGCTTCATCCCCCTCATATTCGGCCTGGTACTGGGTTAGCTGAGGAACAAAATCCACTAAGACGGCCCGCTCTTTATCTATCTCCTGATGTTGTTCCTGGATGGATTTGTTCAGAGTTTTCATGTGCCCAGCAAGCTCTGCAGTTAAGGAGTCATACTTAGCCTGAATTATATCATCGACTTTGCCTTGGAATAGTTGTAAATAATTATTAATGGGTTATTCTAAACCATTAATTATTTGCTCCAGCGCATCAGCTCTCCCAGTGTTGTCAAAATTCCTAATCGGCGCTATCGAGAGCTGGGAGGACATCCCCAGGGCCTTTAAGCCTAGATTCTTCTCTAGCACCATTGATATCAGCATTTTCAAAGTGATATAGAAAATGCTAGTATACTGCTTAACTAGCATGGCGAAATCCGAATGGACGCTGGGAGTGACTGCAATATCGGTGAATCTCCTTCCAGGAACGACTGCAGAGGGTGTCATCATAGTCGTCGCTTCTGCAGATGGTGCGACAAAAGTAGAGGCACCAACAACGGTCGAAGTGGCTGGCGTACTCAACAAAAGAGGCTTAGTCGTGATAACAGGCTTATCCTCCTCTGAAGATATCAGGACTGTATTGAGCAAGCCAGCACCCGAAAATGTTGCCTCTTCAAGGTCGAGCACTATCGTTTCATCGGTGGGAGCCGCAACAAAGCCAAAGGTTGCGTCGATGCTATCCTCCCCGTAGATGTCTTCCCCTGAAAAGAAGGCAAGAGAAAGTTAATATCAACCTGATGTTAATTTTTTCTAAAGGAGGCGTAAAGACGATATTTACCCATGGCCGATGGTATATATGTTGCGTCTGCAACCAGTACAGCTAAATTATTTCTTAATGATGCTAAGCGAGCTGTCATACCTGGAGAGGAGGGTGCACCAAATGATGACTGAGGGTAATCATCCAAGTCTTCATCCAGATCCAATCAAGGTTCATCAGGTGGAATCTCGCTGGATATATTTACAGACGCGGCAGGGGTCACTTCTGTTATTGGGCTGGATAAAGAGATCCTTAATTTGCTCAGCCTCGAAGGCGATCTCGTAGCACTACCTGAAGCGGTAGCAGTGACAGCAGTCTCGAGCAAAGAATCTTCGGTGCTGCCAGCCGGAATTGAGGAGGTTCCCTCTCTAATGGGCGAAGGACCTCTAGTCAAAAAATCATCCCCGCCCGAGAAAACAACAGGTTCACTCCTAGGAGCCTCATAGCTGGAAGTCCTGACAGGACCACTAACAGTCTTCTTCTTCTTGCGAGGGGAAGTCTCTTTCAAAATAGGAGTCCTTCGCTTACTAGGGATAAAAAGAGGCTCTGCAGGCGAAGGTATCACGCCTCTCGGTACTGTCAACAAAAACTCATCTGAAGCGACAGAGTCTTCACCTTCGTCAGAGGAAATAGACGGGACCTCCTCTCTTCCAGTGGACTTATGAGGGGGCATCCTAAAACTTCTATGCATATCAAAATCGCGATGGAAGGTATTGATGGCCATATAAAATTGGGCGTACGAATGGAGGATGCGCAACTCCATGGAGAGTGAAGTCGCGGGCATAGTAAAGGCTGCTCCAGTACAACCCATTATGAAGTACCGCCATCCTATCGCTCCGTCAATAAGTCCACCTCTGGACTTGAAGCTGGTGATGGCATTTCCCACATGCAATTGGTCATACCCAAACTGTCTGGCGAACCGACTAGGCAGATATGGCTCCAAGAAGCAGTGGTCTTCACTTCTGTACAACAAATGGGAAGGTCTAATACAGACCAACCAATAAAAAGCTTCAGGAGAAAGAACGGTCTTCCCTTCACCTGAATCTTGAAGTCTCGTCCTCTGTTGATTGAGATGTACAGTGGGGACGATACAAAAAAGCTTCCAGCTATGAGCAAAATTTAATGCTCGCCGATAGTCTACGACTGTGGTCACGTTCCAAGTAGAATTCTTGTAATTCAACAAGAAATTATTCCCCGAACTACTGGCAGATCCGGGAGACATCACCCTGGGGTTATGAAGAATTAACCATCCCATCAGATATAGGAATAGTAATTCTACCCTGGGAAAGCTTTCACGTCGTGTTTCGTCTGCAAGCATCCCATCAATAATGGCCCTCAGGCCAGCTTGTATCCGGCATACCATGGCAGGGAGCATGCCCAGTCTTGCCCCAAACACCAAACGCACTGCAGTCCATAAGGTGTTACGATGAATACGATCCGAAGATGCAATGCCAGGTACTACCAATCGGCGTAGCCATACAGAGAGGAAGCCAGCTAGTTGAGCTTCCCTTGACAGAGGCCTGCGGCAATGCCTCATATAACTGTAGGCTTTAGTACCCGCAAGATAATTCCCAATCCCTTCATCGAGAATGTGATCTGAAGCCCCAGTATCTTCAATAAGATCATCGACTATTTAAGCATTGAGCACGCTCAGAAAGTTCAAAGGCTTATCCCTGCTATCCACAACTTTGTCTGGCTTAGCATCTCTGGCCTGATGAAAGAAGAGATAGGACGCCCATTTGTTGGTATGAGCCAAATCAAAAGGCTTATTATAGAAGGTGGTGCACGCAAGATAGTGGCTCATTATCTCCTGGTACACTGCCACTACCCGAGGGTTTGTATCCCCCAGCTCCCTGTTTGTGGGAACATACTCTTCATAAGGAGTATCCCCCATTGGCAGTCTTGAAATCTCTGCCATCTCGTGAAGAGCCAATCCCAACTCCCCTAGCGGAGTGGCAAAAGTTCCAGTGAGCGAGATATACCACTCCATCAAAGCCAAAAACAGGTTGGGGTTGGGAGTAACCCAACACTAGTAGCATTCACAGCCGCAAATAGACCAATGCTCTCCAGCTTCGTCTGAAAATGCTTCAGGGCCCATGCAGCTAAACAAGCCCATCGAAGATTTCCAGGGGTAAGCCACCCGTTGGTTCGAGGATTAACCTTGGGGTATACTCCTCCATGCCCCATGAAGTCATTACAAAAAGTTGATAATTGGACTGGCTGGAGCAGTGAAGTGTCCTCACTTGGGACGCTGCCCGACAATAATCCCCTGAAAGGAACGACAGGGCCTGAAGGGCGGCTCACAAATAATCCTTGGTCTGATCCTTTCTGATAAAATATCTTCCCCAGCTGGCCGTGAAGATTAGGGGTCAGATTCCACGACATCTTCCTGGGATGCGTTCCATAGAAGAATGCCGAGATAGGGTAATCTCTCAGCATCCTGGGCAGGTACATGACCATGCCCCCAGCAGTAAAAACCCAGTTTTCCTTCTTGGGCTTCATCTGGGATTGCTTATCAATCATATCCCCGAATAGGAAAGTTGGTTTTATATATTTGGCCCTATCTAGAGATGTCAGGGGCTCCCCGTTGATCATATTCAACAGCATTCGTTCTCCTTGAGACGATATCAGAATTCTCCTTCCTTCAGGATACTGGGTTCCAGAAATAGGGAATGTCACGTGGGACAAATTCTCCAGGTAATTGGAGTTCAGCATCCCAGCAGCAGAACCCATCACCTCTGCCAACAGAGCTATCTGCAAGTCCACTACAAAATGCAAGAAGAACAAGTCAGTTTCTACACTAGACATTACAGTCTTGCAATTTATGCCAAAGATCAACAGTCTGTGCTTTTACGCCAAGACTGTAAAAACTTGAGTTTTTACGCTGGAACCTATTTCCGAGGCATAAAATTTAAGATTGGCAGTATACACAAAAATCTGACAGCCTGTATTTTTACGCTAGACTGTCAAAATTTGAGTTATTACGCCGAATTTTGATCCAGAGCGTAACACTCAAAGTTTGTAGTATACGCCAAATTTTGACAGTCAAAGCTTTTACGCCAGACTACAAAAATATAGAGTTTTTACGCTGACAGATTAGGAATGTGGGCGTAAATGATAAAACATCTCCGTGCATCATCTTCCTCGAAGAGGCTCTCAGCACAGAAGATGACCTAGCGCGTTCACGTACAACGTGTGCAAAGGGTTTTCTTTATTTTTTTTGTCCCAAAAGCTTTACCTATGCCGCCTAGCGCACAGCTTGATGGTGGGGCACTTCGTTCAGAACGATGTTCATTCAGCCAAATGGGAGTCGCTCGTGCTTGAGTAGAGGAGCGAGAAGACGAGGCAGCTTTCTTTCCCTTAGAGGTGGAAGTTGGTTTCGGTGCCATGGCTAAAACTCAGATTTCTTAAAAGAAGAGACGAAGAAGAGCTCTCAAAATAACAAAGGGTTTTTTGTAAAAGACAGATGAAGAGTTTCTTCTCGGAAGGCCTTGGGGTTTTTATAGAGTTCAGATAAACTCTTCAAATTCCTAACCAAATCCGATATTTAATATTCGGTTATGATTGGGGACCACGTCAGCCTATCATTTAGGAAAGACGGACAGTCAGCGAATTCGAAAAGTTTTTCTTGCAGAGCAGATCGATAATTTTACGCTAAGGAGCTTTTACGCTCGAGTGTCTACAAATCTACGGTTTTACGCTCAGAGGCTATAAGTCTTTGGTTTTATGCCCGGATGCTTTTACGCTCGGCAGCTTTTACGCTCGAGAGGCTACAAACCTACGACTTCACGCTCAGAGGCTACAAATCTATGATTTCACGCTTAGAAGCTTTTTACGCTCAGAGGCTACAAATCTGCGACTTCACGCTCGGAAGTTTTTCTTAGATGCTATAAATCTATGGTTTTACGCCCGGATGCTCTTATGCTCAGCAGCTTTTACGCTCGAGAGGCTACAAACCTATGATTTTATGCTTATCTACGTTACGGATATATGACTTTCCGCATATCTCAAAATACGCAGGCTAGAGTATGCGTATATTTGAATAATTATCAAGACGGCCAATTATAAGGGTTCACGCAGAATATGCTCCTTCTTGGCCTCAAAACATCCCAAGTACCCAAAATATACAGAGTTCAGCATTAAAAATGACTCTTCTTCTTAGGTCAATTGAAAGTTCATCCAAAATCCAGTCAGAATCTTTTCTCTACAGTTCAAGCATGGCCAATTTTGACAGCCATTTCTTGCCCTACTTCAAGAGATTTTCGAGAAATCATTCTTGAAGATGATGGTCTGAACAAGAATTTTTCTTATCAAAGAAGTGACAGTTCAGAATTCTACGCTACTCCTCGTCCAAAACAGCATGACAGTTCGGATATTCGACTTAAATGCTAAGCAGCTTTTCTACGCGTCTTCAGTTACGCGTAAAAGACAAGACGAGATCAAATACTCTTTTCAGAGTCGGCGTAAAGTTATTCAGACTTTATCACAGTAAATATGGCAAATCATCAGACGCGTAAAAGAAGACGATTTTATTAATCATGATTACATATGATGGAAATCCTTTCTCTACAAAGGGTTCCTCATTTTCATTTAAGATCACGCCAAGAATCTGTTCTACCAGGTTCTCGTATTGGTGGAGATCTTTTTTGTCTTCTACAGCATTTAATCGGCTTCTGCGGTCGATTAACAAAAAAATAATTAATGGCGGAAGGATACATAACTGGACTTGTATAAATTATTCAAGCCCACCCTCCATACGTCATGATAGATTGAGTTGGGATTCAGACCCAACTCAATACTGGAAGACAGGGCCAGTTTGTCTGCCCTCGTCCACAGTCGTAACGGAAAAAAATACAGCTTGCAAGCTGTGTGGTCGAATGTGACCCTTCCTCTCTCCTGGACGAATTGCCATATAAAATTGTTGATTATCCTGAGCAAAGGAAGCTATGATATCCTTACATGATCCATCGTTATAGAGGACATTTGCTCGAAGACGCCTTCTTTTTTGGCTCCTTACATGCTGGAAGAACATGATCTTCTTCTTTCTCAAGTCGACCCGACGAAATTCGGCTATCATCTCTGTGTAATGAAGGAAGTGTAGGAAAAATAGGTTAACTCAATCACCTTTATATAGGCAGAGGAGAACACATCGAATCCCAACAAACTCCTAAAAATCTGCCGAGAAATCAGCCCTGAGGAACGAGTTAGATTTGACCGTTTCATGCTTCATTCAAAGTGTTTCAAATTACGAGAAATTTGAAAACTTTGAAGGGGGTCTTGTAGAAGCATGAAAAATACGCTACAGGATTATACGCAGTATGCATAAAACATGCGTAAAGCAGATTCAGTACTGTGTGGCGTAAGACATGACTTCAGAGCCATCGGCTGTTTGTGGTGGAAAACGAAAGAATGAAAATATATTCAAGATGGGGTTTACACGAAACCCGCCTTCTTTGGTTTACAAACAAACTTGTACAATTTGATCCTATACGAGGATGTGGGAGTACAATTTATTTAATCTGGGTAAATATTGCTATAGGTGTCTGATCTGCAGTCGATCACTTTAGCCCTTGGACCACACGATGTTGAAGAACTGCCATAGAAGACAGGAAGCAGCTTCGGAGGTTGCAAAAGAGGGTGGATGTACGATGCCAAAGTCGTCGATCCCTGCTCTTTGCCTGAGCTCCGGATTCTCTCTCTTTCTCTTTCTCTCTCTCTCTCTCTCTCTCTCTCTCTCTCTTTCTTGACCTTTGGTTCGATCTTTCTTGGAAGTTCGACCTTGGATCTGATATTGGTTTTCTTGACAAATTTTTTGACCTCCCAATTTGTCGACCGTGGATCTGATATTGGTTTTCTTGACCAATTTTCCGACCTTGTTCCTCATTGATAGAGGTCTATATTTATAGTATTTTAGTGACAGTGACCACTCCGTCGGTGTAGAAACCGAGGAGTGGAAAGTACAGCACCCTTTTACACAATGGTTAAAATAACCAATGCCTGCGTATAGATGATCCTTTGAATGAGCGTGTGTTGCGGGTCCAACTAAGGGACAAAACGCGTATAATCGCTACGAAGATCATGGCATAGAAGCCACGTAGGTAGGTATCCCTCGTATAGAAGAGGTGGGCGTAGAAGCCAATGTCTGTCACCATGGCGTAGAAGCCAAGTAGGCATAGAAGCGAAAATAGGCGTAGAAGCCGAGTGGTCATAGAGGCCGAGTGGGCGTAGAAGCCGAGTGGTCATAGAGGCCGAGTGAGCACCAGAGCTGAATGGGCGTAGAAGCCGCTGCGTACCGTGCCAGAGTGCTGATGTGGACGTCTTAGTCGAAATTACGGCTTTTGAAGATATAATCAAATCTCTTGCATTAAATGTCGAGATTTGCCACCATCCTGTGCATTAAATGCGGAAGCATATTTTAAAGGTCTGCAGCCCTTCTGCGCATCAGTCGCAGAGACGTGCCTTGAGAAACTGTCACCGTTCTGTGCATTGGACGTAGAGACGTGCCTCGAGCAACTGTCATCGCACTTTGTATTAGACGTAGCGACGTGCCTCGAGCCCCGTACGGAGTACAGCTTTTGATGTGGTAGGCGGTTTGTCTACTGTAGAGCGTAAATAGCTCATGTCTGCCTATGTAAAATAAGGCAGCGTATCCCTTCGTGCACGTAAAAGCAGTTTACGCAAAGGAGATGGCGGTAAATGACAGCCTGGGTTGCAGTGCCGTGCCATCATTATAGCCGTCGTCTGGGTAGTCGAGCAGTATCCCTGGGTAGTTAAGCAGTATACCTTTGTCAGAAGTCCAGACGTCAGGTTCATTGCAGGATCTGACAGGTTCACTTCGGAGATTACGAAGCGTCTCTCATACACTTCAATGTTGCGTTGCAAGAGGATGGGTTTTACGCCCAGGAGTCGATGAAGCACCCTGTTTACGCTGAAGCGGTTTGGACGTACTGCCTTACGTTGAGCTTATATTTCATGCTGTGTTTGGCAGAGAAAGCTCTGTTGCACGCTTGATGTCTTTGAAGGCCTCTGTTTACGCTGCTCTGCATCAATATGATGCGTATAGCCATACAGCGTATTTTTTATGCTTCTACAAGACTCCCTTCAAAGCTTTCAAATTCCTCAGAATTTGAAATCCTTTGAATGAAGCATGAAGCGCTCCTCGTAACTCGAAACGTTTCTGAATGGAGCGTTTGAAACGGTCGATGCTGACTTTATGGCGGATTTATTGGGGACTGGTGTGATCTCTTTTGCCTATAAAAAGGCTGGGGGGTTAACCCGTTCTCCCCACATTCCCAACACCACGCAGAGATGATCGCCGAAGTTCGTCGGGTCGACCTGAGGAAGAAGGAGATCATGTTCTTCCAACGTGTAAGGAGCCAAAAAAGACGGCATCTTCGAACAAGTGTCTACTGCAACGATGGATCATGGAAGGATATCTTAGCCTCCCTTGCTCAGGATAATCAGCAACTTTATATGGCTGTTCTTCCAGGAGAAGGGAAGGGTCGTATTAGACCACACTGCTTGTAAGTGGCATCTTCTCCTGTTACCTCCGAGGATGAGAGCAGCAACTAGCTCTGACCTCGGGCATTGAGTTGGGTTAAATACCTCAACTCAATCTGTCACGGCGCATGGAGCATGGGATCTGCATAATTTATGCAAGCCCCAACTCTGTATTCTCCCACCGTTGATCATTGCCATGTCAATCAGTTTGCTGGAACTGACTGACTGCTGGAGAAGATGGATGAAGAATTGTGCCCATTGAGAACCTGTCAGAACAGCTTCTGGGCGATCTTTAGACGACGATGGGGAAATCCTTTGTAGACGGAGTTTCCCTCATATGTGATCATGGAAAATAGAAAAAAAAACCCTTGTAGATTGGATTTCCCTCATATGTAATCATGACTTTAATCTTTTAATAAAATTGTCTTTCTTCTCCGCATATGATCGTCTTGCCATACATTGATGTGAAGTCTGAATATGTGTAGCTTCGACACGTCTGATTCTTTACGCCGACTCTGATAGAAAGAGTATTTAGGTCCAGTCTTTTGCGCATAGCGAATAGTCCATAGAACGCTGTTGAACATTTTGAACATTTAGAACTGTCCTGTTGCTAGGACTGAGGAACCGCGTAGAGCTCTGAACTGTTGTTTTCACTTCGGTGTAAACAGAATTCTTATTTCAGACTTTATCTTCAAGAATGACTTCTCAAAAAATCCCTTGGAACAAGGTCGAGAAATGGCTGTCAAACTGAGTTGCCATCTTGATAGATAAAATATTCGGACTGGAGTCTGGATGAACCTCCAATTGACCCGAGAAGAGTAATTTCTTAATGTTTGAAATCTGTATATTTTGGGTACTTGGGATATTTTGAGGTCAAGAAGGAGTATTTTCTGTGTGAACTCCTGTAATCGACTGCCTCGAGAACTGTTCAGATATGCGCAAAGTCAGAGATCCGTAGTGTAGATGAGCTGAAAATCCTGAGTTCGTAGCCTATTGAGCATAGAAAGCCACCGAGCGTGAGATCATCGATTTGGTATCTGCTGAGCGTAAAGTCGTATGTTTGTAGCCTCTCGAGCATAAAAGCTACCGAGCACAAAGGCATCCGGGCATAAAACCATAGACTTGTAGCTTACGAGTGTAAAACCGTAGATCTGTTGCTGTCGAGCGTAGAAAGCTCCTTAGCGTAGAACTGTAGATTTGTAGCCTGTGAATAAAAAAAATCTTCCGGGCGTAAGGTTGTGGATCCGTTGCCTCCGAGCGTAAACTAAACGCCACCGAGCGTGAGATCATCGATTTGGTATCTGCTGAGCGTAAAGTTGTAGGTTTGTAGCCTCTCGAGCATAAAAGCTACCGAGCACAAAGGCATCCGGGCATAAAACCATAGACTTTTAGCTTGCGAGCGTAAAATCGTAGATCTGTTGCTGTCGAGCGTAGTAAGCTCCTTAGCGTAGGAACCGCTGACCTATTTTTTGCACGAAAAACTCTTTGAATTTGCTGACTGTCCGTCTTTCGAGAGTAGTGGGCTGACGTAGTACCCAATCATAACCAAATATTAATTATGAGATTTTGGTTGGGGGTTTCGAGGAGCCCGTCCGAGGATTCGAGGAGTCGACCCAAACTCTATATATATTCCAAGCTTTTGAGAGAAAAACTTTTCATCCGTCTTCTGCGAAAGAGAGCCTTCGACTGTCTAAGTTTTTCCCCTCGTTCTTCCTCCGAACACTCCGAGTTTTCAGAAATGGCGCCGAAGCAAATTCCCTCCACTAAGGGAAAGAGTATAGGTTCTTCTTCTCGTTCTTCTGTCCCAGTGCGAGAGTCTTCGGTCGGGCAAGGTGAACTTTCTTCTGAGCGAAGCATCCCGCCGACGAGTAGCGCACCCGGCCTTAGAGGTAGAGCATTTGGGATGACAAAGAATGACAAAAAATCCTTCTCACACGTTGAACGTGACCGCGCTAGGTCATCTTCTGTGCTGATAGCCTCTTTGAGGAAGATGACGCACGGAGACATTTTCATCTTTTATGCCCATATTTCTAATGTGCCAGCATAAAACTCCATGTTTTCGCAGTTTTGAGTGTAAAAGCTCTGACTGCCAAAAACTTGGTGTATACTATAAAATTTTAGTTTTATGCTTGTGGGTGGGATCTCCGGCATAATGACTAGAATTTTGGCAGTCTGGCGTAAAGCACGGACTGTATACCGCCAATTACTCTTCTGGATGTGACGTCCGGCGTAAAATGACCAAATTTTGTACAGTCTTAGCGTAAAGCACAGACGATCGTTTCTTGGTCTTTATGTTGTAACATTTGTAATGACGTATTTTCCTTGCACTTTTGAAGTTGACTTGCATGAGTCTCCACTGACCGAGGTGATGGGTTCCGCTGCCGGGATGCTGCACTCAAACTATCTGGAGGATTTGTCCTATATGACATTTCCTATCTCCGGACCCCAGTATCCTGAAAGAAGGGAGATCTTGATATCGGCTCAGGGCGAGCGGACGTTGCTGAACATGATTAACGGAGAGCCCCTGACGTAGATAGACGGGGACCAGTACATTAAGCTGGCTTTTATTTTTGGGGACATGATTGACAAATAGTCCCAGACGAAGCCCAAGAGAGAACCCTGGATTTTTCCCGCTGAGAGTATGGTCTTGTATCTGCCAACGATGCCGAAAGATTATCCCATCTCGGCTTTCTCCCATGCGACACATTCCAGGAGGATGTCGTGGACGCTGACTCCCGATCTTCACGGCAAGCCGGGGAAGATCTTTCATCTGAAAGGAGCTGACCAGGGGTCGTTTGTCAGCCGCCCTTCCGGCGTTGTGACGCTATTCAGGGGACTGTGCCCGGGCAGCGTCACGAGTAAAAACAGTTCTGTGATCCAGCCGGTCCAGTTGTCGACTTTCTGCAACGACTTCATGGAACGAGGGGAGGTATACCCCAAGGAGAATCCTCGGTGCAATGGGTGGATCATCCCAACAAACCTCCGATGGGCTTGCCTAGTTGACTGGGCCTTGAAGCATTTTTGGAGAGAGCTGGAGGTCATCGGACTGTATGCTGCTGTGAGTGCGACGAGTGTTGGGTTGCCTCCCAACCCTAACCTATTTTTGGCACTGACGGAGCGATACATTTCGCTCACCGGGACCTTTTCCACTCTACTGGGGGAGTTGGGGTTGGCCCTCCATGAGAAGGCAGTGATCTCGAGACTGCCGATGGGGGATACCCCATATGAAGAGTATGTTCCCACTAACTGGGAGTTGGAGGACTCGGACCCTCGGGTTGTGGAGGTGTATCAGGAGCTGATGTGTCACTACTTCGCGTGCACTACTTTTTATGATGAGCCTTCTGATTTGGCTCACACCACTAAGTGGATGTCCTACCTCTTCTTCCACCGGGCCAGGGCCGTCAAGTCGGAGAAAGTTTCGGGGGGCAAGAATGAGCCCGTGAACTGTTTGGGCGTGCTCAGTGCCCAGGTCATCGAGGATCTTATGGAGGATGCTAAAGCTCCAGATCAGATTCTTAATGACGAGGTAGGAAAGTACCCTGAAGGCACTAAGGCCTATAGTTACTTGAGGCGATGTCGCAGGCCTCTGTCTAAGGAAGCCAGGCTGGCTGGCTTTCTTTTCATAAGGCTGCGTCGAGTAGTGGTGCCCGGCATCGCGTCCGTGGACCGCATTCACCGGAATATCCTGTGGCCTGCCGTGCGTCTGGTATTCGGGACAAGACTGGGCTTGCTCCCTGCCATGGTGTGCCATATACAGGCTGGTTTGAGAGCCATGACTGATGGACTGCTCGTTGATGAAGCTTGGCTTGATAGCTTTTCCCGGGTAGAGTCACCATACCTGTACTTGATGGGATGGTTAATTCTCCACAACCCCCGGGTGATGTCTCCCGGCCCTGGCAGTAGTTTGGGGGATAGTTTCTTGCTGAACTACAAGGACTCTCCCTGGAACGTGAACACAGTTTTAGACTTTCGGCTGGTGCTGAACCTCGGTCATTGCTGGAAGCTCCTCTGCACTGTCCCCTCTGTACATCGCAATCAGTCGGGTATTATGCTTGAGGATTTAGGTGGAGAGAAGACCAATCTTTCTCCGGAAGCTTTTAATTGGTTGGTCTGCATCAGACCCTCCCATTTGCTGTACAGAAGCGAAGATCATTGCTTCTTCGAGCCCTACTTGCCTAGTCGGTTCGCCAGGCAGTTTGGGTACGATCAGCTGCACATGGGCAATGCTGTCACCAGCTTCAGGTCCAGGGGCGGACTCATTGATGGAGCCAGAGGATGGTGGTATTTTATCATGGGTTGCACGGGAGCAATCTTTATCGTGCCGGTCGTCACACTCTCCACGGAGCTGCACATCCTCCATTCGTATGCCCAGTTCTACGTGGCGATCAACACCTTCCATCGCGATTTTGACATGCGTGGAAGCTTTAGGGTGCCTTCTCCCAAGTCTGGGGGAAGAGTCAAAGTCCCCTCGGTTTCGTCTAACGAGGGTGAGGGGTCCGTCACTCCGGATGAGCCTCTGGTGTCGGTGCTGAGGTGTGAAGTGCCTCCACCTGCGGGGGCTTTGGCAGTCTCTGGTAAGCGAAGGGCTCCTGCATCGAAGCAGACTTCCCTTTGTAAGAGGAAGAAGAAGACGGTTGCTCGTTCTCTTCGGATTCTTGGTATCGAGGCTCCTAGAGAGAAACCTGCTATCTCCCCTATTGGGGATGTCTCTTTGATTGGAGGTTCCTCGCCTTTCGGAGAGGGACCCTCAGTTTTGGCTGGCGGTGCCAGAGAACCCCTGCTTGAGTCTGTCGTTGCTGCCACCGCCTCCGGTAGTGGAACAAAATCGCCTGCGTGGCCGAGGCAAATGAAAGAATCTTTCCCTGGACCAGCAACGGATGAAACTCCTGCCGTGTCCGTGAGCAAGCCTGGCGAGATTCCGGCTGACAAACCTCGACCGCGTCTTGGTGAAGGCTCGGTAGAGCACCTGGTAGTGTCGGTGGGCCCACCCCCTTCTCCAGGTATGACAGTTCGCATTGCGTCACTAAGGCGTGATTTAGCTACGTGGGCTGCAGATGCGACATATATACCGTTGGCTACGGGTAAATGTCATCTTTATGTCTCCTCTTAGAAAGATTACCATCATATCTCAGGGGACGGCGTCCACGGGGAGTATAGCGTTGAAGTGCCTTCTGGCTCTGCTCGGGCTCCTGGTGATGATACGGAGGCGCCCGACTTCGAGGAGGAAATATCTTCGGGGGCCAGCTCGCCCGGAGTGGTTTCGTCACCTCAATAGGAGGACGAACCCGTTGTCGTGACCTCGCCTCTCGCGAGTATGCCGATGACTTCGACCGTCGTAGTCGCACCTCCTTCGGTCGCTGTAACCTCCGATTTCCAATTTCCAAGATAATTAGATTTTAATTTATTTTAAAATATCAAGTTTTATAAAATATTTCTCCTCGAAAATTTTTATTTGATTTTGAACGATGTTTGATTATAGAAGGTAATTTAAAAAAAAAAAAAAAAATCTTTTATAAAAATTCTTTTTCCTAAATGTCGCCTTCTTATAAAATAAGTAAATAAATAAATAATAATATATATATTTCTAGTTTCAAATATTTATTGGCTTGAATCATAAAATTATTGTTTTAACTAAATATTTATTTAAAAGACTAGTTGATAAAATAAAATAGATTTTTATTTATTGGGATAGTAAATAAATAAATGTCATACTTTCTGAGATTTTTGCAAAATGTATTAATTAGTAGCTAATTTAAAATTTGCTAGCTTTCCTAAAAATATTTTCTGAAATTATAACCTTTGTTTCTTTAATTTTACAAGTCGCCATTTCCATTAACTAGCCCACACCCTTTCCCACATGAAGAACTTATTCATGTATTGATCTTGGCCATTCATTATTGGGCCAACCCGCAACCCTTTATCCCACACCATCTCTCCCTATTTAAGTCCCTCATCACATCTCCCTAGAAACCCTAATTTCCAATTTACTAGCTAGCCTCCACAAATTCCCAAAGCCAACAAGCCACCACCATTTTTGTGTGCTCGTGTCCGTGTGTCCAGCATCACCGTGTCAGCCGTGATGGCCTCGGGTCCGACCCCGGGTGTCCCACCGTATCCATTCATTTCCTGTGTCCAGATTTACAACATTACAACCAGATTTTCGTGTCCGACACACCCGGACACATCCACCTCCACCACAGCAAACAACATCCTCACATCCCTACCACAGTACATCTATTCCCTGTATCCGACACATTCGGACACGTCCATAGAATTTTTAACCACCCTTCTGTGTCCAACAAATTCGGACACAATCGACACCAAACCAAGGGAAGAACCTAACCCTAGATTTAACCTGGCCTCGCTGCGTCCCCAGAGCCGTCCACCGCCTCTGCCTTCAGTTGACCGCGTTCCTCCTCCCTCAATCCTCCCTCCGCCGCCGTACGAGCACCGGCAGAGCCATTCCTCCCTCCTTCCACGCAGATCTCACCGCTTGCCGACAGATCCAGCTGATCCTTCGTTTTGGAGCCGACGGTGACGTCTCCCAGCGTCGGCGCCGCTGACTTCTTCCCTCGGCCATCTCAACCGAGTTCGAAGTCCGGACGAGAGGCGACTTCGATTTTCGTCGGGGCTGTCGATCCGACCGACACCGCGGTCATATCTACCGTCGCGCACAAGCTGCCACCACCGCCGCTGTTCGACTTCCTAGAGGCGTCCAGGCGAGCGCTCACCGGAATCCCACTGTAAGCCGCTTCATTTCCCCTCTTTTGCTCTTCTCCGAGTCTTTTCCTTCCTTCTTTCTTTCGTTCCTCTTCCTTTATTCATTTGGTAAGTGATGGTTAAGTAATAAGTATGTAATTAGTTTAATTAATTATAAAATTAGTTAGTAAATGATTAGATTAGTAATTATTAATAAACAGTAATTAGTTATTAATCAGGAATTTATTTATTAACCAGTTAGTAAATATTAATTAATTAGTTTAGTATTTTCTTATAATTAGTTTAGTTAATTTGTAATTAATGTAGTAAATAAATGTAATTGGTTTAGTATATGTAATTAGCTAATTTTATGTAATTAGTTTATTTAGTTATAATTAAAAGGTTTTTGATTATGTTAAATATAATAAATCTTGGGTTTTATATTATTATTTAAAATATAGTTCCAATAATAAAATGAGTTCAAAATTAGTTTATATGGATCGGTAACCAATTTTACCATAAATGAAAATGTATTGGCTTTACGTAAATTCTAGATTTTTATAAATAAACCTTTAAATTGTAATTTTGTTCAAAAGGGAAGTTTTAACAATTATTGTTCAAAATGATTTCCAAATGATTTTTTTCATACATTAAGGAGTTACCTTAATAACAAACAAACGACCCTTAGCCTGGTATCCTTATCTCGGTTTTCGTGCCAAACTCCGATCTTGGACTTCTTTATATAGTTTCTAGCTATTTGGACTGCTCCGGATCCATTGGAACTAACTGCTACTTCATTTGGGATCACATTGAGAAGTGTGGCATTATATACATTTCCTTCATTAGTTAAATATGTATAAAAATATATTTGATTGACATCTATATATATACAAATATGTATTTTGGTATAAAAATATATATAATTATATACATCTATTAGTGTGTATACACACATACGTATTTTGTACAAATACTAAGAGACACTTATGTATATATTATATACGTTTTATTGGTATATACTTGGAGTGTAAATGTATATTATATACGTGTCCCTACTAGATGACCCTAGTTGACTAGTGCCCTGCCTGACATGGCCCTGAGACCAGTATTTTGACTGTGTTAGTGTAGCATCTGATGCAAATATGGTTTTGCTTGTGATATGTTATAGGACTGTTGGTTTACCCAGGGGACACTCTGGAACAGGACCTCGGTTTTCACCAGCTAAGGACCAAAGGCGAGTACATTCTCTGATTAGTTTCTAATTTATGATATCTCCTATGTTCACTGTATCTAGTATAAATATCCATGTTCCTGACACATTGGTTACACGGATTGGTATACACGGATCTCGTCATGAGATGTTATTCCTTATTCATGGTGTAGCTTGTACAAGACTTGTTTCCTTGATATCTTGTGCATATACAGACACTGATTCCCGGGGAGATTTGCTACCTCCTTAGGGAATCCCGTGCCATAGCGTACCATGATTGGATCTACTATACCAGTCGGGGGTTTGGGGAGTACTTTAGTATAGATATGTGATCATACCCAACTTTATATGCACCATAGCTCACCCCACATCTCACGTCGGGTGCGGCCTGACCATTTACATGTCTCCTCACTGTTACATCGGTTAGCCCTACTAACCCATGTAATGAGTTTACATGCCTCCTCACTGTTACATCGGTTAGCCCTACTAACCCATGTAATGAGTTTACTAGTCCCAAGCCGATCACATGTTAAAGCTAGTACTCACACACTTAGTCATAGGATTCTTGCTCATTGACCTATTGTTCTTTCCCTGTATTTACTTACAGTATTTCCAGTATTTCCTTCATTGTACATTTCTCGTACCTATACATGCATCTGGTATGTTTCCACCTAGAACTGCTACATAGTTTATGTCATTTATATAGAACTGCTATTTAGAGATGTACTTTGCTCCTTCCTGACTGGAAAATATTTTTCCAGACTGTGACCTTAGTAGACTGGTTCCGACACACTTGGGGATTGGAAGTTAATGATTGCAGGTATGATTATGTTGTCTTTAGACTAGTGTTGTATTCTTTTATTTCTTCAAATTCCTATCGTGCTGTAGTTGTGATTGAGTATGTTGTGAATATTTTTATAGTATTATCCGAATCTCCTTATGGAGTTGGATACTAGCGTGAGATTGTTAGATAGTACATGACCTAGACAGCGTTCTACCGCCGATGCTGCGGCGTAGGCTGGACGTACCCACGCACTCGTGCCCCTAAACCGGGTGCGGGTCGTGACTCGTTTTAGTGGTGGCCCATGCAGGTCAGACTTCGCAAGTTGTGCGATGTCGTGGTAGTGCGACGTCATAGTTGTACTACTACGTGCCTGCTATTGAATATAGGACATAGGATGCTAGGATGAGAGAGGATACTCAATCACAAATTCTTGAAAGATTTCCTGGGATGACCCCATGAGAATCTTATTTTCAATTTAAATCTTTCCTTGTTTCTGTCCGCTCTCGCTTGTTGTTACTGAACTTGATTCTTGTTGAGCAGTTATTAAATTAAATTCTTTGTATCGTTGTTGAGTTGATTTCAAATTGAGATGAATTTTTACGGACTAGAATTTATGGTATCATCTGATGACATATATTGATGAGGACAGTGAGGAAGGTAAAACGTCTACTTTGGTTATGGAACCTAGAAATTATCGCAGCCATATTAGCTGTCGTGACGAGAACGTAGGAACCTAACTTGGATGTACAAACTTTAGTTATGAGATTTAGAGTTTCTCGCAGCCATACCGGTTGGCGTGGCGAGTATTCTAGATGACATGATTATAGGGTTGTATACCTTAGTTACGGAACCTGTCGTTTATCGCATCTATGCTTACTGGCGTGGCGAGGATTCTGAGTGTCATGATTTCGGATAGACGTGTATGATTATCAGGTTGTATCTTAAATTGGTTCTTAAAATATCATCTCAAGACTTATCTATTTCTGTTATTCAGGACTTTGTTCCATCGCTTCTTTCTTTACTAGCAGTAAAGATACCCTCTGTCCTCAATTTAGTCTTTGAGCTCCTATTCCTTGAGGATTCCTTGTTAAGTATGATAATTAGTGACTTGTAATATTGTTTGTGTCTTGTATTAGTATTGACTGTGTTGCTGGTGAGTTGTAAGTGTTTCTTAGTTGGACATGTGAGCAGTAGGCCTTAATCTAGAGTTAGCCCTTAGCATAGTACCTTGTACCAATGATTCTAGGAATAGTGTCATTAGAGACTGAGAGTTAAGGAGAGTATAGAGTATCGGTGATAGTTCTCAGAGTTAGTATCAGAGCCAATTACCCGTCCTGGATAATCATGATTATGGAAATTGAGTGATTTATGTAAACAATTAAGTATCCAGGAATTGTGTTAAGGATTTATGGAGCATGATGTTCAATTTGATGATTAATATCGGAAGTGTTACAGGTAAGGAAATACATACGCATAAAGAGTTAATGAGGTGTCATGGGTAGAGAAATGTTGGAATTGGTAATGAAAGTGGTTAAGCGTATCACGGGATAGTCTAATAGGCTTTAAAGGATTAAAGGAAATACCTATACAACCATCGAGATGAGGAACCATACACATACCCATGAGAGTACAGAAACATGAGTGTTATAGAGGATACAGGTGATCATGAGTCTAATGAGCTTGATGAGATAATCCATTAATGCAGCTAGTGATATAATACCAAGAGTGCTAATGATTCTATATCAAGGATTAGTCAAGGATGACGTTAATAACAGTAAGCACTCTGTGTGTTGATAATTAGATGATATACCAATTGACATAAATTGAAATCAGGAAAGAAAACACAGTTGATGATAACTTTGATCATTGGAGGTAATAGTGCAAGTGATTCGGGCAGTACAAATTTAGTACACAATTATAGACACTAGATGCATTGAGTGCACCTTGAGTATCAGAGACCGTGAGCACTAATATGTACATTGAGGAGTTATAAATTAAAAGGTGGAAATGAATTTTAATTTTCAGAATTTTTAAGGAGTTGAGATTTTATGTTGTTAAAATATTGAGGATTTAAATTTGATTCACTAAACATAGTTAAGGCTACAAAGATTTTAGAAGTGATTAAATTTTATTTCGATGTGAAGTATCTAATTTTGAGGAGGTATATGCATTTTATTTTAAGTTGATCGGAAAGTTAAACCTTGACGATTATTTGAGGATTAATTTTGGTAGATGAGAGATATGAATATTAATATATGATTAGTTGATATGGGTACCAGTGTACATGAATAGGAATTTGTTAGTGTGCTAGAGTTAAGTGTTTGTTAGAGATAGTAGACACTACAAGTAATATGTTAACATGATCCTTCTTCCTTCCTAATGTTCCTTTTCTTTCGCCTTTCGATTGATTGATTGATTTTCCTAGTACTGTGGTTCACATGCATGATTTTCTTGTTAGAATATAACTAGTAGTACCCCCTAACAGAGACTGAAATACCATGACAAAAGACACATGACCTATATTTTCTTAAATTGCATGGCTGTAGGTAGAGTTTTCTTAAACCATGATCATTGGGTTTTGACTATAGAAAAGATCTATGACGAGGTTATGACTGACAAAAGAGACAAGAGGATTAAATTGTGGATGAGCATTAAATTAAATAAAGAATTTAAGGGTTGTTATAACAGAGTTGATGGATCATTGATTTTATGAAAATCGAGGTATGATTGAAATTCGGGGACAAACATTTACTTAAAGGGAGAATTAAGAAATTCACAGAGCCAAAAAATTTGAGGATTTATTAATTTTAAGGAGGTCTTGATATGATTGAATTGATTATTAAAAATTTGAGAAATTTGAGAGATTATCATTTTATCTATTTGATTGCAAGATAGAAATTTTATATAGTATGAATGTTGCATTGAAGATACTAGAAGCATCGCATCGTTGAGTATTGAGGAAAAAGAAAAGCAGGAAATAAAATCGTAAATGGAATAGCGTCAAACTAAATTCTTGGGATGAGGAGTTAGATTGGAATAAGCATCAATTGAATTTGAGTTAGATGATTGATGAGTGTTTAAAGTTAAATTTTGGGATACAGATTTTTTAAGTTTTATAAATATGCATTGATTGGGTTTCAATTGAAGGATTGGATAGTAAATTTTGTATTTAGTTATTTACTCAAAAATTGAGAAGATTATGATACGACTGGAATTCAATTAAAATATTGAGGATTTGAGTAGTAAAATTTTACATTGGGATAATAAATTCAGAGGATGAAAAAAAAAATATTAGTTCAAAATTCGGAAACACTATACACATGGATAAAGAAATATAGAATGAAATGAAGCTCATGGTAGAGAAGATTATAATATAATTGATTATGGGATCGTATAATTGAAGGTCGTAAGGTAAGATCATGGTATAATGAGGTTGTGATTTAAATTAAATCTTAACCATGACAATAACATTTGAAATCGAAGAAAATAATCGAGGTATAGTTGATGCTAAGATAAACAAACTCGAATTTGATGATAAGGATTTTGGACAGGTAATAAATTTTGATTCAGAAATTCTAAGATCTAATCTAATAAAGTTTGTGATATTAGTTAATGATGAATCACAAGATTGAGAAAAGTAAAATGAATGAGGATAAAAAGGAAGGATTATTTTCAGATGGTAGTAAAGACTACTCTTTTCTTTTTCCTAGAAATTAAGAAAGGCGATTAGATGTCTCTTGATTACATTCTAAAGGATGTATTTAAGTTTCTTAAATCAAATTGTCGATCGTATCTTTCGAATTAGCTATAACTTTCATGTCTATATCATTCTTTATACTGGGTCTTCCTTGGTTTAGTTACTTGAAAAGGTAACGTGCATTATTCCAATTATCTGTTTTTGTGATCGTGTCTACTTCCCAAAACCTAAACTTTCTAGAGGATTCAAGACCGAGCCATGATTCCTTCAAGTTATTCCTGTCTTAAACCATATTTTCTTTTTCTTCATGTTTTCTTCTGTTTGGTAAGTATTCTCCTTATAAAAATATTTTTCTTCAATGATATATTCATCATTATGAACAACAAAATTCTTCTATCCTAGTCATCCCTAAAATTTCGAGGACGAAATTTTTCTAAGGTGGATAGACTTGTAACCTCCGATTTCCAATTTCCAAGATAATTAGATTTTAATTTATTTTAAAATATCAAGTTTTATAAAATATTTCTCCTCGAAAATTTTTATTTGATTTTGAACGATGTTTGATTATAGAAGGTAATTTAAAAAAAAAAAAAAAATCTTTTATAAAAATCCTTTTTCCTAAATGTCGCCTTCTTATAAAATAAGTAAATAAATAAATAATAATATATATATTTCTAGTTTCAAATATTTATTGGCTTGAATCATAAAATTATTGTTTTAACTAAATATTTATTTAAAAGACTAGTTGATAAAATAAAATAGATTTTTATTTATTGGGATAGTAAATAAATAAATGTCATACTTTCTGAGATTTTTGCAAAATGTATTAATTAGTAGCTAATTTAAAATTTGCTAGCTTTCCTAAAAATATTTTCTGAAATTATAACCTTTGTTTCTTTAATTTTACAAGTCGCCATTTCCATTAACTAGCCCACACCCTTTCCCACATGAAGAACTTATTCATGTATTGATCTTGGCCATTCATTATTGGGCCAACCCGCAACCCTTTATCCCACACCATCTCTCCCTATTTAAGTCCCTCATCACATCTCCCTAGAAACCCTAATTTCCAATTTACTAGCTAGCCTCCACAAATTCCCAAAGCCAACAAGCCACCACCATTTTTGTGTGCTCGTGTCCGTGTGTCCAGCATCACCGTGTCAGCCGTGATGGCCTCGGGTCCGACCCCGGGTGTCCCACCGTATCCATTCATTTCCTGTGTCCAGATTTACAACATTACAACCAGATTTTCGTGTCCGACACACCCGGACACATCCACCTCCACCACAGCAAACATCATCCTCACATCCCTACCACAGTACATCTATTCCCTGTATCCGACACATTCGGACACGTCCATAGAATTTTTAACCACCCTTCTGTGACCAACAAATTCGGACACAATCGATACCAAACCAAGGGAAGAACCTAACCCTAGATTTAACCTGGCCTCGCTGCGTCCCCAGAGCCGTCCACCGCCTCTGCCTTCAGTTGACCGCGTTCCTCCTCCCTCAATCCTCCCTCCGCCGCCGTACGAGCACCGGCAGAGCCATTCCTCCCTCCTTCCACGCAGATCTCGCCGCTTGCCGACAGATCCAGCTGATCCTTCGTTTTGGAGCCGACGGTGACGTCTCCCAGCGTCGGCGCCGCTGACTTCTTCCCTCGGCCATCTCAACCGAGTTCGAAGTCCGGACGAGAGGCGACTTCGATTTTCGTCGGGGCTGTCGATCCGACCGATACCGCGGTCATATCTGCCGTCGCGCACAAGCTGCCACCACCGCCGCTGTTCGACTTCCTAGAGGCGTCCAGGCGAGCGCTCACCGGAATCCCACTGTAAGCCGCTTCATTTCCCCTCTTTCGCTCTTCTCCGAGTCTTTTCCTTCCTTCTTTCTTTCGTTCCTCTTCCTTTATTCATTTGGTAAGTGATGGTTAAGTAATAAGTACGTAATTAGTTTAATTAATTATAAAATTAGTTAGTTAATGATTAGATTAGTAATTATTAATAAACAGTAATTAGTTATTAATCAGGAATTTATTTATTAACCAGTTAGTAAATATTAATTAATTAGTTTAGTATTTTCTTATAATTAGTTTAGTTAATTTGTAATTAATGTAGTAAATAAATGTAATTGGTTTAGTATATGTAATTAGCTAATTTTATGTAATTAGTTTATTTAGTTATAATTAAAAGGTTTTTGATTATGTTAAATATAATAAATCTTGGGTTTTATATTATTATTTAAAATATAGTTCCAATAATAAAATGAGTTCAAAATTAGTTTATATGGATCGGTAACCAATTTTACCATAAATGAAAATGTATTGGCTTTACATAAATTCTAGATTTTTATAAATAAACCTTTAAATTGTAATTTTGTTCAAAAGGGAAGTTTTAACAATTATTGTTCAAAATGATTTCCAAATGATTTTTTTTCATACATTAAGGAGTTACCTTAATAACAAACAAACGACCCTTAGCCTGGTATCCTTATCTCGGTTTTCGTGCCGAACTCCGATCTTGGACTTCTTTATATAGTTTCTAGCTATTTGGACTGCTCCGGATCCATTGGAACTAACTGCTACTTCATTTGGGATCACCTTGAGAAGTGTGGCATTATATACATTTTCTTCATTAGTTAAATATGTATAAAAATATATTTGATTGACATCTATATATATACAAATATGTATTTTGGTATAAAAATATATATAATTATATACATCTATTAGTGTGTATACACACATACGTATTTTGTACAAATACTAAGAGACACTTATGTATATATTATATACGTTTTATTGGTATATACTTGGAGTGTAAATGTATATTATATACGTGTCCCTACTAGATGACCCTAGTTGACTAGTGCCCTGCCTGACATGGCCCTGAGACCAGTAATTTGACTGTGTTAGTGTAGCATCTGATGCAAATATGGTTTTGCTTGTGATATGTTATAGGACTGTTGGTTTACCCAGGGGACACTCTGGAACAGGACCTTGGTTTTCACCAGCTAAGGACCAAAGGCGAGTACATTCTCTGATTAGTTTCTAATTTATGATATCTCCTATGTTCACTGTATCTAGTATAAATATCCATGTTCCTGACACATTGGTTACACGGATTGATATACACGGATCTCGTCATGAGATGTTATTCCTTATTCATGGTGTAGCTTGTACAAGACTTGTTTCCTTGATATCTTGTGCATGTACAGACACTGATTCCCAGGGAGATTTGCTACCTCCTTAGGGAATCCCGTGCCATAGCGTACCATGATTGGATCTACTATACCAGTCGGGGGTTTGGGGAGTACTTTAGTATAGATATGTGATCATACCCAACTTTATATGCACCATAGCTCACCCCACATCTCACGTCGGGTGCGGCCTGACCATTTACATGTCTCCTCACTGTTACATCGGTTAGCCCTACTAACCCATGTAATGAGTTTACATGCCTCCTCACTGTTACATCGGTTAGCCCTACTAACCCATGTAATGAGTTTACTAGTCCCAAGCCGATCACATGTTAAAGCTAGTACTCACACACTTAGTCATAGGATTCTTGCTCATTGACCTATTGTTCTTTCCCTGCATTTACTTACAGTATTTCCAGTATTTCCTTCATTGTACATTTCTCGTACCTATACATGCATCTGGTATGTTTCCACCTAGAACTGCTACATAGTTTATGTCATTTATATAGAACTGCTATTTAGAGATGTACTTTGCTCCTTCCTGACTGGAAAATATTTTTCCAGACTGTGACCTTAGTAGACTGGTTCCGACACACTTGGGGATTGGAAGTTAATGATTGCAGGTATGATTATGTTGTCTTTAGACTAGTGTTGTATTCTTTTATTTCTTCAAATTCCTATCGTGCTGTAGTTGTGATTGAGTATGTTGTGAATATTTTTATAGTATTATCCGAATCTCCTTATGGAGTTGGATACTAGCGTGAGATTGTTAGATAGTACATGACCTAGACAGCGTTCTACCGCCGATGCTGCGGCGTAGGCTGGACGTACCCACGCACTCGTGCCCCTAAACCGGGTGCGGGTCGTGACAGTCGCACCACCCGTCGAGGCGGCGGCTGTGGCCACCTCATCTATAATTATTCCTGGAGGGGGACTCGCCAATATCGCGGCCACTCCTGGCATCCAATCGGATCTAGTTGCGCAGATCGAGCAATACACCAGCCTTTTTTACCCCAGTTTGAAAACGCTGATATCAATGGTGTTGGCAAAGAATCTAGACTTCGAGCGTCTGAAGAAGGCTTCTCAGTTTTTGATCGGGGCGGTCCGGGAGTTCAGCGATTCTGGGGTAGCTGACGCCCTAGAGGCGATGGTTAATGGTTTGGAGCAACCTATTAACGAATACTTGCAGCTGACTCGGGGCATCCTTGAAGCTGAGGTCCAGGCCAGATACGACCTCATGACTGTGCGGCTTACAAAATAGCTGGAAAGCCTAGATAACTCCATAAAAACACATAAGCTGGAGATGGATGAAAGAAAAGCTGTCGTGGAGGAGGCTCTTGCTCTTCAGACGAAGTGCCAATCCGAGCATGAAGGAAACGTAGCGAGGGCCCGCAAGTTGAAGAAAAAACTCGCTCTGGCAGAGGAGTGGGCTTCTCAGTCGTTGGCGGGTCTAGATGTAGCGACTGGTCGACTGAGCACAGCACGACGGGATCTGGAGTGTGCAGAAACTGCCCGTACGGGTTCTCTTCGGGCAAGTGCCGAACTGTCCTTTATGAACAATCCCGAGGTACGGCTGGAGCGGGCCCGCGCTGATGCCTTGGTTTCCAGGGATGAGAGGATAGCTGCACTGGTACAGCTGATTCACGATCTGACCGCTCCCCCACAATGATGTAGCCTTTCTTCTTTTTGCTTCCCCAATATAATTCTGCTCTTTTTAGGAATAAATAAAAGTGACTCTTTTCTGACTTTATGGACCCATCATTTCGGAATGTAAATGACAGATTTGGGCGAGAGTGATATCAGAGGTATTATGAACGTGATAGACTCTTGATAACCTTTTAGCAGGATATATCTATTCAGAGGTCATACGGACATGATAGAATATGACCCAACTAGTTTCATTTTGGAAGTAGTTTTGTCAGAATTGAGATTCTTGCTATATTCCACTTGAGCAGAGGAGGTTAAGCATAGTACCTTTTCAGGAATTTACCGTTGATAGGAGCCATTAACAGGTCTCCATTAGGCTGGGCTAACCGGTAAGCGCCGTTTGAGAACGTTGTCTCGATCACATAAGGGCCTTCCCACTTGGGTTAGAATTTGCCTTTACTCCTGTGAGTAAGGATCATCGGCCTTCTTACGGCTAAAACTAGCTCGCCGACTTTGAACACTCTTTTCTTTACTTTATGATTGAAAGCTTTAGAAATGCGTGCTTGGTAGAGCGCGATGCGCTGTTGAGCTTGGAGGCATTTCTCGTCTAATCCTTCTAGCTCTTGAAGCCTTAACATGTCATTCTTTTCTTGAGTCAGCTCATTAGTCACGGCTATCTTGAGTGACGGGATCTGGATTTCAATGGGGAGAACTGCTTCGCTCCCGTAGACCAGTGAAAATGGGGTACAACCTGTCGGTGTTCGTACCGTTGTGCGGTATGCCTAGAGGCATTCGCCCAGCTTCTCATTCCAATCACTTTTGTTTGAAGAGACGAACTTCTTCAAGAGTTTGATAATGATTTTATTGAAAGCTTTCGCCAAACCATTAGCAGCTGAATAATATGCCGTAGAGGCAATATTATGTATCTGATTTTTATCGCAAAATCGATGAAATGCTTGGCTGATGAACTGAGGCCCATTGTCATGGATTATCCTTCGGGGAATCCCAAAGCGATAAATGACGTGTGTCATGCCCCAGTCCCAAAATATCGAGGGACTAGTCACGTTACAATGGCCAGCAGTACACACCGATGGACAACCCAATTTAATGGATCCATCGGGCATACTTAAGTTGTAATATAGGTCTACAACAATAAGTCAAAAACTAATCTCATCCACACACAGAATAATAAGATCAACAGCAAATTAAAGAAAGTACATCAATGTCCAGTCTCAGCAAAGTATGTCGGGGAACAACCCGATAAAAGTCTAAAAATACTGCTTCATCAGACCAGAACAAAGGAGTCCAGAAATAAGTATCTGATGAGTACAAATATCATAATCTCAAGAAAAGTCTTTAGCCATCACCTCTGCTTCTAAGTTAGGTTCTCCTTCAGCAACAGCTTCTGGTACAGCTTTAGCTCCTGTCCCGTAAACCTCGGGATAATGTTCTTCTGCTAAACCTGGGGACATCATCCATTCCAGGTCCTCATGGGACATAGCAAGGTACAAATAATACAAGCCAAAATAGATGCAGTGAAATAGAAAATGAAATAAGCAGGGTAACTACATAACCATCTATGTGAAAATGCAACTGGGAGCAACACTAGTACTCAGGCTGAGACTGCTACAAGCTCTGTGTCGGGGAGCCGGTAGCAGCAATATCTAGTAATGGGTCTAGCTCTGCTCAAGAGTCTACAACCTCACAATAGTAATATATATATATATATTACAGCCTGTAGCCTGTGTGTCTCTCCCCACCCAATGTAACCACACGTCTCATGTCCATGTCACGTGAGATCAGAGCTAATGCAACAGTCATAATCTAAGAATATAATATCTATGTCCATCCTGTATCCTACTCAGAATCACCTTGAATATCTCAGAAAGATTCTGTCAATGTATGGTGTCAAGTATCCTAGGTTATGATGTACTTGATAAACAAGCACGATAATGTAAAGGGTCTCGAATGTCCATCACTAAATGACGTACACAACTCCGCGTACGGGTTGGCACCCGACTGTAATCGGACGCTAAGTATGTCATACGGTCCTAGGTTATAGTATGTACAATAGTCACAGAAAATAAAGCAAGAGAACAAAATGAACTAATAAACTGCAATTAATGGCAAGGTACACTTGCCTGGGGTTGGAATACCAGTAGCGGTCCTTGTATCAGTGGGTTCAGCAAATACTCCTCCAAAAGCTGAAATAAACACTACCAACAGTCTCAGAACATATGAATTAGCTAGAAACGCCTGTCCTTAAGTCCAGTTTGGACACAGGGGCAAAAACGTCATTTCTGAGCCAAAGCGGATCCATATGTGGGCCGCTTTGCACCAAAAAACATGTCAGGGTCAAAGGTCTCCAAATCAGTCCAACTTAGTGTCAACAAGTCAGGAACGTTGATACGAACCCAACGGAACTTCCAAAATTGGATTCCGATGAGCCGTTCTCAAAATCGCCCGTCAGGTGGAGCCTCTGGGGCCCACGACATGCGATTTTCCAACGTTCTCAAAATCGAACCAAACTTGACCCACAGGACCAAATTATTGCTACGATTCCGATGGTGCAAGTTTCGTCTCGATCCGACAGGCATACACTAAGTTACAGCGAAATACAGAAAAGTCGAATACGGGGTGTTGTCCGCGGATACGCACTGATTCCGGTGTGCACGCACATCCGAATCGGCTTCTGCGAAATCCCACACATCCGTATCTATGACGCGCACGTATCGGTGAAGACCGCACGTGACCAAGTCGTCCCGTTTGGTGGGGCGTACTCAGTTCCGGGGTAAAACAGGGCTTAATTTTTCCTATTTTTGGATCGCGGTTCGCGATCACCTTAGGACGCAATGCCCCGAGCGGGTTATACGGGCACCGAGAGGGTCATACAGCCTTCGCAACGCAATTGACAGAATTGAAAACGGGGTTACGAGTAGGAAGTTATGGGTACCTGAACAGGGCCTGAAAACTAAGTACAAATCGTGTCTGACACGCGTCTGAACTAGGGCTGTGTCCGGTTCTATGGATCCTGTGTCCGATCGTTTCCAGGCTCTTACTCGCGTTCTGGATCGTGTCCGCGTCTGCTGGAGTCGGCCTGGAGTACGGACGAAGGCGGCACCAGTTTTGGGTGGTCGGTCCGGGTACCGCGGGTGGCCGGACGTCGGCTGGACGGTTTCGACTGGGTTCGACAGCAGGGTCGGGAGCCGGAGGTGGCCGGACTGGGAGGGCGGACACCTGCTGGTGGTTCGGCAGAAGGTTCCGGGGTGTGGAGGTGCTTTGAAGAGGTGGCCGGAGTCTCGAAGCTCGCCGGAGAAGAAGGATTCTGGAAGGGAGAATTCCGGCGGAGCTTGGATTTAAATAGGGGTCATGGGGAAGAAAGACCGCCGGATGTTGGCCGGAATGGGAAGGGAACCGTCGCCAGTTACGGGGGAGTCGAACCGAGAGGTCGGCCGGCGGTCACGGCGACGGGAACGGCCGCCGGCCAGGTGAAGAGTCGGGGTAATAATTTTGGGAGTTAGGGATTGAAACGGGTCGGATCGGGTCCTGGCGGGTCGGGTCTGACCCGGATCCGACCCGCTAAGAGGATTGGCCAGGTTTAGTCAGACCGACCGGTCCGGGTCGGTTCAATCTCTGGTTTGGTTTGGTTTATTAATTAATTTGGTTTAATTAATCAGTTAAATTTAACAATAGTTTTTAATGCTTTAAAAATTCATCCGGGATCCAATAAATTCCGGGAAAATTATCCCATGACCGGTTTTTAATTTTACACTAGAAAATATAATTTTCATCACATTTTAATATTATTTATTATCTTTTAAAAATTCATTTTAAATCAGACTACCTTAATTTATTGGTTTAAAAAAATTACAGAAAATGCTAATTAAATTCCAAAAAATTAAATTTAAAAATTCTTAAAATTTTCAGGTGATTATAATCTTCCCCCTTAAGAAAATTGCGTTCTCGCAATTTGAAGATTAAACTACTAATATAACAGAACTACAGGAATTACAAAAATTAATTAAGATATACCTGCATCCTCGAATAAATGGGGATATCGCTGGCGCATGATATCCTCCCTCTCCCAGGTAGATTCATCAGGAGAGTGTTGCTTCCAAGCCACACGAACCAGTTTAATTGTCTGCCCTCGCAGTATCTTCTCACTGGTGCCGAGTATTCCCACTGGTTGTTCTTCATATCTCAGGCTTGGACCTACTGTGATCTCAGAATGATCAACTATGTGACTTGGGTCAGTCACATACCTTCTCAACTATGAGACATGGAATACATCATGCACTCCCTCTAAACATGGAGGTAATGCAAAATGATAGGCCACCTCACCAATGCGCTCCAGAACATCAAAGGGCCCAATGTACCTTGGACTCAACTTGCCTCTGCTCTCAAAGCGAATAGTTCCTCGAGTAGGTAAAATCCTCAGGAATACATGTTCTCCTTCCTTGTACTCCAGGGGACTCGGTGTGTATCAGCCCAATGCTTCTGTCTGTCCTGAGCTGCACGAAGATGATTCTGGATTTGCTTCACCTTCTCCACTGTTTGCATTACTAACTCTGGCCCCAATATTTGACGCTCTCCGACGTCACTCCAGCATAGTGGCGATCTGCACTTCCTACCGTATAACGCCTCAAAAGGTGCCATCTTGATGCTTGCTTGATAACTGTTGTTGTATGAGAACTCTACCAAATGCAAATGATCTTCCCAAGACCCTCCAAGGTCTAACATACAGGATCGCAGCATATCCTCCAAGATCTGGATTGTACGTTCTGATTGACCATCTGTCTGGGGATGATAGGCAGTACTGAATTTTAGTCTGGTACCAAGACTCTCTTGCATGCTTTGCCAGAAATGAGAGGTAAATCTCGAATCTTGATCTGATACTATACTAACCGGCACTCCATGCAATCTTACTATTTGTCGCATATACATGTCGGCTAGTACCTCTGTGGACTGTCCAACTCTAAACGGCAAGAAATGTGCCAATTTAGTGAGTCGATCCACGATCACCCATACCGCATCTTTTCCGCTGGGGCTCCTTGGGAATCCTGTGACGAAGTCCATGGTGATATGTTCCCACTTCCATTCTGGTATGGGAAGAGGCTGCAACATTCCTGTAGTCCTCTGATGCTCGACTTTCACTTGTTGGCAGACCAAATATTTAGCTACAAATCTTGCAATCTCTCTCTTCATTCCATGCCACCAATAATACTGCCTTAGATCTCGATACATCTTTGTTCCTCCTGGATGAACAGAGTATATGGAGCTATGTGCCTCAGTCATTAACTCCTATCTCAGTTCTCCATTTGGAACATATAGACGATCTCCGCACCTTAATGTCCCATCCTCATGTATGCGAAGTCTCGTCTGCAAGCCTGCTTCTGTCTTCTTTTTGAGTCTTCGAAATCTTGCATCACTAGGCAAAGCTTCTTTAATCCTTTCCACAAGCGATGACTTCACTTCCAGATTAGCCAGCAAGCCACTCTGTTTTGGTAGAATAACCTCTATCTGAAGCTCCTGTAGATCTCTCAATAGCTCAGGCTGCATTGTCAAGAAATAAGCTGTAGGCTTCCTGCTGAGTGTGTCTGCTACTATATTTGCTTTCCCTGGGTGGTTCTGCTGATCTATATCAAAGTCCACCATCAACTCAAGCCAGCATCTTTGCCTCATGTTAAGCCCCTTCTGGGTATATACATACTTCAGACTTTTGTGATCAGTAAAGATCTCCACCTTCTCACCATAAAGATAATGCCTCCAAATCTTCAGTACAAAAATTACTACAGCTAGCTCCAGATCATGCGTTGGGTAGTTCTTCTCATGGACCTTCAACTGTCTTGATACATAAGCAATAAATTTGCCATGTTGCATCAAAACACATCCTAGGCCACTACCTGACGCATCGCTGTAAACAACAAAATCGCCTGACCCTAAAGGAAGAGTCAAGACTGGTGCTGTTGTTAGACGCCTCTTCAATTCTTCAAAGGCCATCTGACATTCTTCTGTCCATGCAAAGTCCTGATCTTTCCGTGTCAAATTCGTCATTGGCTCCGCAATCCTTGAGAAATTTTCTACGAACCTTCTGTAATATCCAGCAAGTCCTAGAAAACTCCTCACCTCAGCAACTGATGTCGGTGTAGGCCAAGTTTCAATGGCAGCAACCTTCTCTGGATCAACTGACAGTCCTTCTCCTGAGATAATATGCCCTAAGAATGGCACCTTATCCATGCAAAACTCATATTTACTGAGCTTAGCATAAAGCTTCTCCTGCCTCAACGTCTCTAGCACGATTCTGAGATGCTCTTCGTGCTCTTCGTGGCTTTTGGAATATACCAGAATGTCATCAATAAACACAACCATAAATTTATCCAAGTATTGATGGAAGACTCGGTTCATCAAACTCATGAACACAGCAGGCGCGTTGGTTAAACCAAACGACATTACTAAGAACTCATAGTGTCCATACTTAGTCCTGAATGCTGTCTTCGGGATATCTTCCTGCCTCACCCTAATCTGGTGATAACCGGATCTAAGGTCAATCTTCGAAAATACCCTAGCTCCACTCAATTGATCAAATAAGTCATCAATGCGGGGCAAGGGATACCGGTTCTTAATGGTCACAGCGTTTAACGCCCTGTAATCAATGCACAGGCGAACTGTTCTATCCTTCTTCGGTACAAAAAGTATAGGTGCTCCCCATGGTGATACACTGGGCCGGATGAAACCTTTCTCCAGTAGTTCATCAACTTGCTTCTTCAACTCTACTAACTCCTCAGGTGCTAGTCTATATACCGATGAAGTGATAGGCTCTGCTCCTGGAGTTAAGTCTACTGTGAATTCTATTTCCCGATTAGGTGGTAAACCTGGAAGTTCATCGGAAAATACATCCATAAACTCTGATATAACTCTTGGGTATCCTGACTCCCCTTCTACAGATAATACCCTAAGAGTTGGCTGAACACCTTGCTCTACAGCTCCTCGAAGAAATTCAAACTCTGAGTGTCCAGGTGGTCTGAATATAACTTTTCCAAGCCGACAATCAAGAGTAGCATGATACTGACTTAACCAGTCCATACCAAGTACAACATCATAGTCCAGCATAGAAAAGATCAGTAATTGGGCTCGCATCTCTCTTCCGCAGACTACTACTGAACATGATCTACAGATATCACTAACCGGTATAATTTCACCTCCCGTAAGAATTCTCTTAGTCTTCGAAAGGGGTGCAGTAGCTACTCTATGGGTGGCTACAAAAGTAGCAGCTATGAATGAGTGTGATGCCCCAGAATCAAATAAAGCTACAACAGGTAATAAAGCTACTAAAATGGTACCTGCTATAACTTCTCCAGCAATAGCTTCTTTCTGAACAGCCAATGCAAATGCCTGACCTCGTCCCTGAGTTGGACCCCTCTGCTGACGAGCCTGTTGGAATAGTGCTGCCTAAGGTGGCAATGGTGGTCTCGGCTGATATCCTCCTGGAGTTGGTGGTCTGACTCCTCCAACTCCCGTCTGCTGTGCTCCCACTGCTGGATAATCTGGCCTTGGTGCAGGTAGAGCTAGTCGTGGTGCTCCCTCTCGGCGTTCTGAGTAATCCCTGGATAGATGCTGGTTGGATCAGCAAACCAGGCACAGTCCCAATTTGCGTCTGCACTCCTTTTCAATGTGACCCAACTTGCCGCAGAAATGACAAGTAGGTAGGGTTCTTGGTACTGCTCTCTGCGGTAGATTCCTCTGGAGTCGCTTTGCAGAATCCCCTTGTACTGCCTTGGATGGTACTGAGGTAAATGGCCGCTTCAGACTTGATTCTCTCCTGGTGATGCGCTCCATGCGTCGTGCTGCAGCAAGGACGTCGTTGTACGATGTAGGTACAACAGATCCAATCAACCTCTGAAGCTCGAACCTGAGTCCGTCAAAGAACTTCTCCGCCTTTTCTTCTTCAGTAGGAATTAGAGAAGGGGCGAAACGACTCAGGCGAATGAATTCTGCATTATACTCCTCCACCGTCATGTTGCCCTGGATGAGGCGGTTGAACTTATCTCAGAGTTCTGATCTAGCAACGGCTGGGATATACATCTCTTGGAAGAGTCTGGAGAACTCCTCCCAAGTGACTCGGTCATGTTCGAGCCTCCTCTCTTCAACTAGCCACCAGTGGTGCGCGTTGTCTATCAGTTGCATTCGGACAGCAGTCATCCATCTCTCCCGCGGAAGTTCAGCTACTTCCAACTGATGTTGTGTATTTGTGAGCCACTCATGCACTTCAGTTGGTCTTTCCTTGCCCGAAAAGGTACGGGGCTTGAGTTGACGGTAATCAGTGATAGACCCCGTCGCTGGTCGCCTAGCTTGCGGGTTTGCCTGCTCTAATGCATTTACTAGGCTGGTTCTCAGGTTCTCTGCCTCCTGACACTGCGCCTCCTGTTGAACTTGTTGTTGAGCTTGCATCATGGCATAAAACATCTGGAATATTTGCTGCCCGTCCATTGCTTGCCCAGGTAGAAAGGCAGGCATCTGTGGAGTGAACTACGGTGGTGGTGGGATATCATCACGCCTGAACCTTGAGTTATGCTACTCACCTTGTCCACTTTGAGAGGATTGACCTCTATTCTCTGGTGTAACTCCATCTCCATAGGTAACCACAGCGTCTTGTGGTGTACTCAAAGGAATTTCATCTTTATTTCTTGGATCCATCTTTCTACATTCAAAATAATCTTTATGAGAACGTTTAGTAGAGTCAAGCAGGATGCAAATCAAGTACTTAATTCAAATGCGATATTGAGTTTCAAAACAATTCAACAAATATGGATAAGATCCTATAACCTATCCTATCCTTTTACAGGGTTGTTTGGCCCCTAAGTTGGAACCAAACAATTTGTCGTAGGCCTGCATGGGCCACCACAAAAACTATATCATGCCCCAGTCCCAAAATATCCAGGGACTAGTCACGTGGCAATGGCCAGCAGTACACACCGATGGACAACCCAATTTAATGGATCCATCGGGCATACTTAAGCTGTAATATAGGTCTACAACAATAAGTCAAAAACTAATCTCATCCACATACAGAATAATAAGATCAACAGCAAATTAAAGAAAGTACATCAATGTCCAGTCTCAGCAAAGTATATCGGGGAATAACTCGATAAAAGTCTAAAAATACTGGTTCATCAGACCAGAACAAAGGAGTCCAGAAATAAGTATCTGATGAGTACAAATATCATAATCTCAAGAAAAGTCTTCAGCCATCACCTCTGCTTCTAAGTTAGGTTCTCCTTCAGCAACAGCTTCAGCTCCTGTTCCGTAAACCTCGGGATAATGTTCTTCTGCTAAACCTGGGGACATCATCCATTCCAGGTCCTCAGGGGACATAGCAAGGTACAAATAATACAAGCCAAAATAGATGCAGTGAAATAGAAAATGAAATAAGCAGGGTAACTACATAACCATCTATGTGAAAATGCAACTGAGAGCAACACTAGTACTCAGGCTGAGACTGCTACAAGCTCTGTATTGGGGAGCCGGTAGCAGCAATATCTAGTAATGGGTCTAGCTCTGCTCGAGATTCTACAACCTCACAATAGTAATATATATATATATATAGAATAGCCTGTAGCCTGTGTGTCTCTCCCCATCCAATGTAACCACACGTCTCATGTCCATGTCACGTGAGATCAGAGCTAATGCAACAGTCATAATCTAAGAATATAATATCTATGTTCATCCTGTATCCTACTCAGAATTACCTCGAATATCTCAGGAAGATTCTGTCAATGTATGGTGTCAAGTGTCCTAGGTTATAATGTACTTGATAAACAAGCACGATAATGTAAAGGGTCTCGAATGTCCATCACTAAATGACGTACACAACTCCGCGTACGGGTTGGCACCCGACTGTAATCGGACGCTAAGTATGTCATACGGTCCTAGGTTATAGCATGTACAATAGTCACAGAAAATAAAGCAAGAGAACAAAATGAACTAATAAACTGTAATTTATGGAAAGGTACATTTGCCTGGGGTTGGAATACCAGTAGCGGTCCTTGTATCAGTGGGTTCGGCAAATACTCCTCCAAAAGCTGAAATGAACACTACCAACAGTCTCAAAATATATGAATTAGCAAGAAACGCTTGTCCTTAAGTCCAATTTGGACACAGGGGCAAAAACGTCATTTTTGGGCTAAAGTGGGTCCATATGTGGGCCACTTTGCACCGAAAAATGCGTCAGGGTCAAAGGTCTCCAAATCAGTCCAACTTAGTGTCAACAAGTCAGAAACGTTAATGCGAACCCAACGGAACTTCCAGAATTGGATTCCGATGAGCCGTTCTCAAAATCGCCCGTCAAGTGGAGCCTATGGGGCCCACGATATGCGATTTTCTAACGTTCTCAGAATCGAACCAAACTTGATCCACAGGACCAGCGTATTGCTACGAGTCCGATGGTGCAAGTTTCGTCTCGATCCGACGTGTATACACTAAGTTACAGTAAAATACATAAAAGTCGGATACGGGGTGTTGTTCGCGGATACGTACTGATTCCGGTGTGCACGCACATCCGAATCAACTTCTGCGAAATCCCACATGTCCGTATCTACGACGCGCACGTATCGGTGAAGACCTCACGTGACCAAGTCATCCCGTTTGGCGGGGCGTACTCAGTTTCGGGGTGAAACAGGGCTTAATTTTTCCTGTTTTTGGATTACGGTTCACGATCACCTCAGGATGCGATGCCCCGAGCGGGTTACACGGGCATCGAGAGGGTCATACAGGCTTCGCAACGCAATAGACGGAATCGAAAACGGGATTACGAGCAGGATGTTATGGGTACCTGAACAGGGCCTAAAAACCAAGTACAAATCGTGTCCGACACGTGTCTGAACTAGGGCTGTGTCCGGTTCTATTGATCCTGTGTCCGATCGTGTCCAGGCTCGTACTCGCGTTCTGGATCGTGTCCGTGTTTGCTGGAGTCGGCCTGGAGTGTGGGCGGAGGCGGCGCCGGTTCTGGGTGGTCGGTCCAGGTACCGTGGGTGGCCGGACGTCGGCTGGACGGTTTCGACTGGGTTCGACAGCAGGGTCGGGAGCCGGAGGTGGCCGGACTAGGAGGGCGGAGACCTGCTGGTGGTTCGGCGGAAGGTTCCGGGGTGTGGAGGTGCTGTGAAGAGGTGGCCGGAGTCTCGAAGCTCGCCGGAGAAGAAGGATTCTGGAAGGGAGAATTCCAGCGGAGCTTGAATTTAATTTTACACTAGAAAATATAATTTTTATCACATTTTTATATGATTTATTATCTTTTAAAAATTTATTTTAAATCAGACTACCTTAATTTATTAGTTTAAAAAATTACAGAAAATGCTAATTAAATTCCAGAAAATTAAATTTAAAAATTCTTAAAATTTTCAGGTATTTACAACATGATGCTTGATGAAGCTGATTACATTAGACGCCTTTACCTCAGCAAGAGGGATCGCCTCTGCCTATTTGGAGAAGTAATCTGTGATGGCCAGTATGAACTGGTGACCTCTGGAAGAAGACGGGTGAATAGGACCAATAATATCCATACCCCATGCTTCGAAAGGCCAGGATGCAATCGTAAAAAATAGATATTCAGACGGTTGATGTATGAAGTCTGCATGAATCTGACAGGCTCTGCATTATCTTGCATAGTTGATCGCGTCTGCGATCATAGTGGGCCAGTTATAGCCCATTCTCCTGATACGATCCGGTAGCTTAGGACCGGGCTGATGTACTCCGCATACGCCGTCGTGAGCTTCTCGGATAATCTGCTGTGCTTCGTCGTTAGAGAGACATCTCAATAGCAGTCCATCGTAGGTCCGGCGATATAGGCATTGTGAATATGCCTCGAAGTAGAAGCGTAATGATCATCTTTTGACGGATACTGCTTCTTTGGAGTCCTCCGGCAAGATTCCGTATGCGATAAAATCTATGAAGGGACTTCTCCAGTCTCTTCTAGGGGGATCTGTGTTCACAGCGTAGCTGCGTTCTATGTGAAAGTTGTTCTTCACACAGAATAAATCTCTGTTAAGAAGGATTACCGAATCCTGCCTTCTTATAGGAGTGGCTAAATCCGCAGCTAGACTGGCTAGGACATCAGCTTCCAGATTCTGAGATCGAGGTACATGCTCTAGAAAGAACCCTTTGAATGTCATGGCTATCTCGACCGTTGCTTGGTGATAGGGAATAAGGTCTGGATTTCGGAATTCATATATTCCCCTGAACGGGTTGCAGCAAATACCTCGTCTTCGTCTGATGGCGAAGAAGTTGCGACCATATGGCATAGTTTGTATTTGGAGCTCTTTCTAGACGTAGCCTTAGTAGCTTTAGTCTCCTCCTTGAGCTCTGACACCAAATCCGGATAAACCCACATAATCTCGCCCTGCCGGGTGGTTAGGGGTACCAGGTCATGATTTTGACCCCTAGCCGGAGGGAGATTGACGATGTTCATTGTGGTCCGGGAAATGGGTGTGATACCGTTCAAGACTTCTTGGGAAGGCAGGTTGCCAAACCGCAGAGAGATCATGTTGGCCGTGACCGTCTTCTCGATGTTGTGCAGAGTGATGGCTTTAGCATCGATTAACCCCTGGATCTTCCTTTTCAGTATGTAACACGCCTTTGTCGGGTGGTGCACGTATCTATGGAATATGCAGTATTTGGGGTCGTTAGTACTGCCGACTTATTGGGGCCGTCTTAGCTCCGGAATGGTGATCTTGCCACTTTTGACGAGACACTCGAATATGCTCGGGATATCGTCGTCGTCGAAAGAGTAGACTTCGACGGGCCTGGAGGTCCCGGGTCTCGCTTGTGCGGTTGCCGCGGTCTTTTGTCTGGCCGTATTGATCGCCAGAGCTTCTTTTCCCTTGGAGCTGCGAGGATGGTCGCTGCTGGGAGATGACCTTTTGCCTCTGTCAGAGACGGAGATCATGATGCCATTGTCGCACGCCTTGCGACTGTTGTCTTCGGCGGCTACTGCCGAGATGATGAACGAGGGCCAATCATGGAAATGATATGGTCCTATAAATACCGAGACTACGGGAAGGAGGTTCTTCCTGCAAATGTCTACTAACGCAGAGTCTGGAACTCCTGGGGGCATCTGTAAGGTGGCCTGACGAAAATGTTCGACGAAGGTGCGAACGTCTTCCTTTTCCCTCTACTTGACTTCGATGAGAGAGGACATAGACACGTCCATTCCTCCCTCGTAGAATCACGTGAAGAATAAAGCTTTGAAGTCTTCGAAGAAAGAATGCAGTTGTCCGCCAAGCTACGGTACCACTGATAGGCTACTCCTGAGAGGCAGCCTTTGAACACCTGAGTGAGGAGGGCGTCGTTCCCTTGTAGCAACACCGTCATCATACTGAAATAGTTCATGTACTGACTTGGTGATGTTTTTCCCTCGAACAGAGCCATAGTCTGAGGTTTGTACCTCGGAGGGAAAGGGACCTCTTCCTAGATAGCTGGGTAAGGCTGGTTGATGCCCAGTTTCTTGAGCTGATCTTTGTGCTTCAAGGCATCAAACTGGGCTTTCAACTCCCGTACTGCCTGTATTGGATTCTCAGTCGGAAGCGGGACTACGGTATAGTGCGGAGTTGGTTGTATCGTAACTCCAACGGGAGGTAATACATTCTCTAAGTGAGGAAGCGGAGGAACTGCTGACTCTTGATCTAGAGCAGGCTCTTGGCTCGGGTTGGATGGTAGTAAGTCCACCCCCACACGTATCTGAGTTGGCGGGACCGATGCTTGAGCCATGGCAGTTGCGTGCTGAGTTAGCATCATCTGGTGCATGTTCTCCATTATGGATTGTATTTGTTTCAGAGATGTCTCCAATATAGTGATGCGTTGTTCCGCATTTTCTGACGACGAAGCTTCCTCACGTTCATCTTTAACGGCATAAACTCCCATTTCCCTAGGCATCGTCGAAGGATGCGTATAGGTTATTACAGAAGTCGACTCTATACTCTCAGTATTTGATTCGGGAGAATGGCGACCCCCAGCGTCGGAATCAGAGGAGTACGAAGTCAGTTGTTGTGACCTTGAACGAGTGTTCTGGAATACCCCATCTTCAGTGTCTCTAAGGAGCATGTTGGATCTCCTTCGGCTTGGAGTTCTAGAGGACGGACATCTTGAGCCTGAGCTTCCTACAGGTATATGCGAAGCCATATTCATGGATGCATGCGCGGGCTCTCCTTCTTGAAAAGACAAAGAGTAGCTCAACCGGTCGAAAACCGATCGTTTTGCTTTAGAATAGCAGCAGTCAATCACAATCTTATGACTATTACAACATTACTCGCCAGGGGCATAATAGATATGTTGGAAGGTCCCCTTTCCTTACGCTTCTGGATTAGATATTTGCGCAAGTCAGGAGGAGTAGAAGAAGAAGACGACGGCTTGTTCCTTCTGTTCCCACCAGTGGGCATGTGGAGACTGGGCACCATGGTTTTCCCTGTGCCACCTGCGTACAATAGGTTGGCCATCTGGGTGGCAGATAATCCCCGGGGAGGGTGTCTTTCTGCAACCTGAGCTTGCTTTACGCCGTGGGACTTCGCCTGGCGTAATTTGGAGATTTGCTCAGACTGACGTAAAGCTGAAGAGGTCCTCAATCGGCCATCGGCTTTCCGCATTATCTGGAGGGTAGGCAGATTGCTCCCTCGCTGGCGTAAAGGCCGAGAAGTTGAGTACTCTGACACTTGCTTCCCCTTGCGGAGATCACAGCGCTCATCTGGTTTCCCGTAGAGGTTAGATGTTGTCTTGCGCATGGAGCGTGATTTGTACTTCCGATTTGGCGCTGAGGCATCATTAGAAGTTTTGTCTGTACCGCGCATAGCGGAAGATTGGTTTCTACACGTAGAGCGCAGTGGATACCTCTGGGTTAGCGCTGAGGCTTTGCCCGATGTTTTTTCTGTACCGCGCATAGCGGGAGACTGGTTTCTACGAGTAGAGCGCAGTAGATACCTCTGGGTTAGCGCTGAGGCTTTGCCCGAAGTTTTGTCTGTACCGCGCGTAACGGGAGACTAGTTTCTATGCATAGAGCGCAGTGGATACTTTTGGGTTAGCGCTGAGGCTTTGCCCGAAGTTTCGTCTGTACCGCGCGTAGCGGGAGACTGAATTTTACGTGCAGGGCACGGAGGGAGCAATGCTACAACCTCATTGGTCGGAGAGGTCGGAGAGTCCACATGAATGGTAGAGGATGTCTTGGGCATCCAGACCTTGCACAGCTTCCTGTTGTCTTGGATGAAGAGAGGGTGAGAGATACCCCCGGTTCGAAGCATGTCTTCGTAGGCAGACTGGTCGAATTGGACGACCAGTATCTTCTTCACGGTTCCTACAGATACCGCATCGTGTTGAGCAATTACTTCCTCATCCGAAGAGAAAGACGTCCCCAGCAGAGTCGCCATCTTGTTTATGGTGGAAAACGAAAGAATGAAAATATATTCAAGATGGGGTTTACACGAAACCCGCCTTCTTTGGTTTACAAACAAACTTGTACAATTTGATCCTATACGAGGATGTAGGAGTATAATTTATTTAATATAGGTAAATATTGCTATAGGTGTCTGATCTGCAGTCGATTACTTTAGCCCTTGGACCACACGATGTTGAAGAAGTGCCATAGAAGACAGGAAGCAACTTCGGAGGTTGCAAAAGAGGGTAGATGTACGATGCCAAAGTCGTCGATCCCTACTCTTTGCATGAGCTCCAGATTCTCTCTCTCTCTCTCTCTCTTGACCTCTGGTTCGATCTTTCTTGGAAGTTTGACCTTGGATCTGATATTGGTTTTCTTGACCAATTTTTTGACCTCCCAATTTGTCGACCGTGGATTTGATATTGGTTTTCTTGACCAATTTTCCGACCTTGTTCCTCATTGATAGAGGTCTCTATTTATAGAGTTTTAGTGACAGTGACCACTCCGTCGGTGTAGAAATCGAGGAGTAGAAAGTACAGTACCCTTTTACACAACGGTTAAATTAACCAATGCCTGCGTATAGATGATCCTTTGAATGAGCATGTGACGCGGGTCCAACTAAGGGACAAAACGCGTATAATCGCTATGAAGATCATGGCATAGAATCCACGTAGGTAGGTATCCCTCGTGTAGAAGAGGTGGGTATAGAAGCCAATGTCTGTCACCATGGCGTAGAAGCCAAGTAGGCAAAGAAGCCGAAATAGGCGTAGAAGCCGAGTGGTCATAGAGGCCGAGTGGGCATAGAAGCCGAGTGGTCATAGAGGCCGAGTGGGCGTAGAAGCCGAGTGATCATAGAGGCCGAGTGAGCACCGAAGCTGAATGGGCATAGAAGCCGCTGTGTACCATGCCAGAGTGCTGATGTGGACGTCTTAGCCAGAATTACGGCTTTTGAAGATATAATCAAATCTCTTGCATTAAATGCCGAGATTTGCCACTATCCTGTGCATTAAATGCGGAAGCGTGTTTTGAAGGTCTGCAGCCCTTCTGCGCATCAGTCGCAGAGACGTGCCTTGAGAAACTGTCACCGCTCTGTGCATTGGACGTAGAGACGTGCCTCGAGCAACTGTCATCGCTCTATACATTAGACGTAGAGACGTGCCTCGAGCCCCGTACAGAGTACAGCTTTTGATGTGGCAGGCGATTTGTCTACTGTAGAGCGTAAACAGCTCATGTCTGCCTGTGTAAAATAAGGCAGTGTATCCCTTCGTGCACGTAAAAGCAGTTTACGCAAAGGAGATGGCGGTAAATGACAGCCTGGGTCGCAGTGCCGTGCCATCATTATAGCCATCGTCTGGGTAGTCGAGCAGTATCCCTGGGTAGCCGATCAGTATCCCTTTGTCAGAAGTCCAGACGTCAGGTTCATTACAGGATCTGACAGGTTCACTTCGAAGAATACGAAGCATCTCTCGTACACTTCAATGCTGCGTTACAAGAGGATAGGTTTTACGCCCAGGAGTCGATGAAGCACCATGTTTACGCTGAAGCGGTTTGGACGTACTGCCTTACGTTGAGCTTATATTTCATGCTGTGTTTGGCGGAGAAAGCTCTGTTGCACGCTTGATGGCTCTGAAGGCCTCTGTTTATGCTGCTCTACATTAATATGCCGCGTATAGCCATCCAGCGTATTTTTTATGCTTCTACATCGGTGTACAGTAGAGCTTCAACGCTAGTACAGCATAAAATATAGCTCCAGAATAACCCACGTAATGCAGTATTTCAGACTGCTTCAGCGTAAAAAGGTTGCTACCTTGCCTTTATGGCGTAAAACTTATCTGCTTTTAATGCAGTGGGAAGTTGTACGGGGAACACTTCGTATTCCTCTAATGAACCTGTCAGATCATGCAGTGAACCTGACTCCTAACAAAGAGTACTGCACGACTATCCAGACGACGGCTGTAATAATGATTCGGCACAGAGATTCAGACCGTCGTTTAGTGATATTTCCTTGATACAAATTGCTTTTACGCATTCAAGGGAATACGCTGTCTTGTTTTATACAGGCAGATGTGAGCTTTTACGCTCAGCATGAGATAAATTGAACCGCCACGTCAAAAGCTACACTTCGTGTAGAGCTCGAGGCACGTCTCTGCAGTTAATGCACGTGATGGGGCAGATCTCTGTATTTAATGCACGAGATTTGGTTCTACTTTCAAAGACTGGGTGAGCCATAATTATGGCTAATACGTCTACATCATCATCCCCGGATGTTACGCGACCTGGCTATTTTCAACTATAGGAGAACGCAATATGCTATCTCCTTGAAATACGCCAACCCATGCTATATTTGCAAAGGTATGTGAACAGGCTATCTGATTCAGAATACGCTCAAGACCTCAGTCAAGGAAGGAGAATCGGCTATCTTTTACGCAAGCTACCTATCTATGCAGCATCAGGCTTCTACGCCTACTTGGCTTCTACGCCAACCTGACCGCTATTGGGCTTCTATGCCTATTGGGCTTCTATGCCTACTCGGTTTTTACGCTATCAGAACAGATATTTGATTTTTACGCCAATGAGACAGTTATTTGGCTTCTATGCCAATCATCTCTACGCGAGGGGCAGTTACCTACGTGGCTTGCATGTCGTGATCTTCGCAGCAGTTATACGCATTATCTCTTAATGGGACACGCGTCACACGCTTATTCAGAAGATCATTTATACGTGGGTAGCAGTTATGATAACCGTCGCATAAAAGGTGCGGTTCTCTCTGCTGTTCAGTTTCTACGCCTATAAATAGATACCTCCGTCCATGGAGGTCAAAAGGTCGAGAAAAAGGAGAAAAAGAGGTCGAAAGAGAGGTCAGATTTTTATACAGAGAGTATTGATCGACGATCTTGGCATCGAGCGTCCACTCCCTCTTGCAATCTTTGAAGCTTCTACTTTTTCTACAGCACTTCTTCATCATCGTGTGGTCCAAGGGACAAAGTGATCGACTGCAGATCAGACTCCTATAGCAATATTTACCCAGATTAAATTTTGTACTTAACATCCTTTTATAGGATTAATAGTACTTCTTGTTTGTAAACCTAAGAAAGGGTTTTGTATAAGCCTAGTTTCATTTCTTTCATTTATTATCAAACATGCACAACTAGTGTACCTATGATACACCCTCAAATAAAATACTAAAATTCTCAATCCTCGATACACACCAATTCTATATGTCAAAAACATCATTATACAACTAATGTCATTAGTTACAATAAAAATTGAAGAGTAATTACACCATCTAGCATAAATCCCCCAAAATGGACTCACGTATTATAACGTATCATAAAATTTCATGATACACCCTAATCGTATCCAATTGTGGATATGTAACTAGCCTCACATACTCAATCTAAGTCTAATTAGACATAATTGTCCTAATGACAAATACTTGATGCACCAATCTCATAATTCTCCCTAATTGGGCATAAATACTCATATAGAAGCCACAATAAGAGTCAATTGGACATACTTCTTCTTTCTATGGATAGCCCTATGCTATGGAAGGGTTCCTAATGGTCGAATGTATGAATTAGAGTCTAAATTATAGAAAAAATCAGAATTATACCTATTGGGAGATAGATTTTCAATGAATTGCTCAAATTGACATAATTAGGACACAAGCTCTAAGCCAATTTCTTATTCTCCAAATGCTCCTTGTAATCCAAGCTCTAATGCTCCTTAGATGATAAAATTAGAAGGAAATAAGAGTGATTTGAGATAAAATTGATAGAAGGATGAGTGGAATTAGGAAAGAACACAATTGGGGATCTAGATTAGAGTGAAATAAAGTGGAGAGAGAATGAATCCCCCTCCTATAGTGCCCGACCCCTTGCTTGGGTCTCAAGCAATTATATAATTCCCAAAATGCCTCCCACTAGTTGTCATGAAGGTATTCAATTAGGAGAGTTAAATTAGGAAGCTTCTAATTCTAATGAAGACTAATTCTAATTTTCTAATTAATGAAGGAAGACGAGGATAATGGGCATAGCCCAATTATTAGGTTCAATGTGTCATGACTAGTCTAAATTGGTCCACTAGTGTCAAGTTCAAATAAATAGGCTAGTCTACTAACCAATAAATAAATAGTACAATATATAAAATATAATCACTATATATAAATAATATGGAATGACAAAAATATCCCTATATAGAAAAATGGTAGTGACAATCCTACCCTCCTTAGAAAAGTTTTGTCCTCAAAATTTAAGGAAGGAACTAAAACTAGAACAAGCAATCACAGCAAGAAAATAATGATACCTCACGGCTCAAAGATATAACGGTATCACTCGCACATCTCGGTTTCTCTATCCTATGTAGACTCTCCCGGAGAGTGATGCCTCCATGCGGCGTGTACCAAAGGAATCATCGGTTTCTATAACATATTTTTCCTGTGATCCAGAATCTCCCCCAGCTGCTCTGGATAACTGAGAGTCAGACCCACCTTGATCTCCGAGTGATCCAATACATGGCTAGGGTCTACCACGTATTATCTCAGTCGTGACACATGGAACACGTTATGCACTCCTACTAGTGAAGGCGGCAAGTCTAGTCTGTAGGCATTGCACCGACCCTCTCAAGAATACCGAAGGGCCAGATGTACCATGGACTAATCTTTCTACCTCTACCAAAATAAATCGTGTCTCGTGATAGAAAAATTTGTAAGAGTACCATATCGCCAACCAAGAATAAAACACAGCCTTAACACTCAATCTAAAATAAAGCAATCACAAGCAATACAAAATAAAACCTATACCTCAAACTCCGAGGGTCTCTGGTGGTTGTCGGGCCAATGCTATTGTCTGTCATGCGCTACCCGAAGTCTATCTCTATTAATTTTTACCTTCTCAGCTGCATCCACAACCATCTCTGGCCCCAACAAGGCTCTCTCACCAACATCATCCCAAGATAAAGGAGTGAAACATCTTCATCTATATAAAGCCTCAAATAGTGACATCTCAATGCTGGCATGGTAACTGTTATTGTAAGCAAACTCTACCAGGTGAAGATGATTCTTCCAAGATCCTCCAAAATCCAGAACACAAATACGAAGCATATTCTCGAGAGTCTGAATAGTCCTCTCCGACTGTCGTCTATCTGGGGATGATATACGGTACTGAACTTGAGCTGGGTGCCTAAGCTAGCCTACAAACTCTTCAATAAGTAAAATGTGAAGCGACTATCCCGATCCAAGATGATGTTTACAGAAACTCCATGAAATCTGATAATCTGTCATACATACATCTCTACTAGCGTCTCCATAAACATACCCACTTTGAATGGCAAAAAGTGGGCCAATTTTGTCAACCTTTCTACGATGACCTAAATTACGTCTTTCTCTCCTAAAGAACGCGGAAGCCCCAAAACAAAATTCATGGTAACATTCTCCCTCTTCCACTCTGGAATGGGTAAAGGCTGAAGTAAACCACCTGGCCTCTGCCTCTTTGCCTTTACTTGCTGGCATACTAAACACCTGGATACGAAGCGTGCCACCTCCCACTTTATACCATACCACCATACATTCTCCCTCATATCATTATATATCTTGTTGGAACCTGGATGCATAGAGTACTAAGAGTTATATGCCTTCTACAGAACCTCCTCGCGCAACTCCCCACTTGACACACATAATCTGGTTCTGTGCCGCAATAATCTATCATCAGTAATAGTGAAGTCCTCGAATAATCCCATCCGAACCTATGCCCTAATACTCCTCGGAGACTCATCATCATACTATGTAGTCCTGATCCCGTCCATCAGCTTATACTATATATGTAATTCCTACATCAGTGCCTCAACACCAGGAACTAACACCTCATTACCCAAGCTCTCAAGATCATCCAACAAGTGTCTGTCTGTCGTCAATTACATAGCTACTGAATACCTGCTCAAGGCATCAGCGACAATGTTGGCCTTCCCAGGATTTTACTGCAAAGATATATCAATGTCCTTCATCAGCTCTAACCACCACTGTGTGAACATGTACTTTAAGCTCTTGTGGTCTATAAAGATACCCACATGCTCTCCGTACAGATAGTTCTTCCATAACTTTAGAGCAAAAATGACCGCTATCAACTCCAAATTTTGGGTAAGTAATTCTTCTCATGAGAGCGTAACTGCCTGGAAGCATAGGCAATTACCTTTCCATTCTGCTGCAAGACACAACCCAAACCCTTTCCTAAAGCATCACTATAAATATTGAATCCACATGACCCTGATGGCAACGTCAATACTAGAGTTGTCATCAATCCCTTCTTTAGCTCATCAAAAGCCGCCTGACACTCCTCTGTCTAGACAAAATCTACATCATTCTTGGTCAAACTAGTCATCGGCTCTGCAATCCTGGAGAAATCCTGTACAAATCTCCTATAATAACCTACCAACCCAAGAAACTCTTGATTTCTGCCACTGAACTTGGAGTAGCCCACGACTCCACTTCCGAAATCTTCTTTGGGTCAACTCAGATCCCATCTCCTGTCACCACATGATCAAAAAATTCAACCTTATTAAGAAAGAACTCACACTTTGAAAGCTTTCCATAAATTTTCTCCTTCCTAAGAGTCTCCAGAACTATCCTCAGGTGCTCCTCATGCTCCTCCGGGGTCTTCGAATATACCAGAATATTATCATTAAATACCACCATAAATCTATCAAGATACTGATGGAATACCTTATTCATTAGATTCATGAATATCGTCAGGCATTGTTCAACCCAAATAGCATCACCAAGAACTCAAACTGGCCATACTTAGTCTGAAAAGTATATTGGAAATATGTTCCTTCTTCACTTTCACTTAGTGGTAACCGGACCTCAAATCTATCTTCAAAAATATCTTCGCTCCACTTAACTGATCGAAGAGATAATCTATCTTTGATAACGGGTATTTATTCATGATAGTGTGGTTGTTCAGAGCCCTGTAGTCGAAACACATGTGTACTGACCCATTATTCTTTAGTACAAACAATATCGAAGTACCCCACAGTGATAAACTAGATCTAATGAAGCCTTTATCCTGTAACTCATCCACCTACTTCTTCAATTATGCATGTTTATTATTGTTGGCCCTATAGACGTATTGAGATATCGGCTCTACGCCTAGCACCAAGTCTATAGAGAACTCAATATCTCGGTCTGGCGGTAATCTCGGCAACTCCTCCTGGAAAACATCCAAAAACTTTGCTATCAACGGATGTGGCAACTCCTTCTCTTTCATCATGGCTCCACAGATGACATTCTCGCTCTTCTGCTTCTCCTCTAGAAATTTCAAACTCTGGCTCTCCTGATGGCCAAAATAATACCCTGCCTCCCCGATAATCTATACTAGCATGGTGCCTACTCAAATAATATATCCCGAGTATACTATCGTAGCTCAGAAGTGGCATTACGAGTAAGCATGCGCTTAACTCCCAGCCTCCCAAACTCTTCGATCCTTGCAAACATCAATGACCAGGATAATTCTACTCCCAGTCGTGATCTTGCAAGTCCTAGCTAAAGGTTCATCCTCTAAACAATGCTTAAGACCAAAAGATACAGATACAAAACTATGAGAAGCACTAATATCAAATAAGGCATATGCTAGAATAGAATCAAGAAAAACTGAACCTGATATCACGTATCCAACTGGCTCTGCTTCCTCGACTATCATGGCAAAAACTCATCCCTGATGCGTACCTCTCTGCTTCTGGTGGTGCTGTGCAAACCTTTGCTATTGTGTATGCACTGGAGATCCTCTCTACTGACCCACAGGTGTACTCTCGGGTGCTTTCTGAACTGGGGCTCCGTCCTGAGCTGGACGAGCTGGAGTCCGATGACAGTCCCTCAACTGGTGGTTTGTTAAGCCAAAAATCAAATAGTTGCCTAGCCTCTCTTTATAAACATCACATACGTGCCCTGGCTTTTAGTAGAAAGGACAAATAATACCAGGCTGATCGGGCCTCTGCATCTAGTGTGCCTGCTGTACTGGTGCTCTGATCGGCAAGGGAAGCTGATGTCTCTGCGACTGAATAGGCTTCTTCTGCTAGAAATTGGACCGCTTAGCTGGTCCCGGACTGCTATTGCCACCAAAAATCTCTTAGTCCCTCTTGGGCCTCAAACTCAGGTCCCTCTCGACCTTGCGGGCCTCTTTCAGGATAGCTGCGTATGTCTTATGTCTCGAGGAAATAAGAGCCTTAACCTCCCAGTTTAGGCTATCTCTAAAATAACTCACCCTAATCTCTGGATCCCATACCATGTTCTCAGCATATATGTCCAATTTGTCGAACTCCGCGGCATACTCCTTGACCGACATGTTCCCCTGTTGGAGGTTCTGGAACTGTCGCTCCAAGTCAAGTCTTACTGTAGGAGGGAAGAACTTCTTCTAAATAGGTCCTTAAAGCCTTTCCATGTCAATCCGAAATTGGTCATTTGTGGCTCTATTCGGAACCAGGAGTTAACAATGTCCAAAATCTATAATCATGCCGCCTCCACCTTCATGTCCTCTGCTAGGCGGGATAAGCGCATGACACATCCGATGCTCTCAAGACAATCATCAGCATATATAATACCCTATGTCCCCTTGAAGTCATGGGGACCCAACTTCTTAAAGTTATGTATGTTGCCTTGCTTGGGCTGGGTATCCGGTGGCTGCGGAGGAGCCAATCTCTCGACTGTTGTAAGGGTCACCTAGTAGGAATTTTCAAAGCCCTGTCTCATCACGTCATACTGTCGGTGCTGTGCCTCGTCCTGGGCCCTCTGGGCCTCCATTATCTCCTCGAAGAGCACAAATAGTTGTACAATATCTACTAGTTCTAGAGGTGGTGGGGGAGTCCCTCAGAAACAAATGGGATAGCCCTCTAAACTAGAGGAGGAGTACCTCCAAAAGCGGCTGAAGCCCCCCCCAGAACCGGTGAGGCAACCCTCTGAACTGGAGACAGTGGAGCAGTAGCTGCTGCCCGCCTCGAAGATAAAGAAGTAACCGACCACGCTGATACTACACTAGAGCGCTGCGATCTGGTCTTCGGAGGCATCCTGAAGATAGATCAAAATAAAGGAATCAATATTTCTCAAGATATGATATCATCAAAGAAGAACAGTAATATTTCAAAAGAAGCAATATTCATAATGATAAAGATAGCAAAACCCATAGATTGGAAATGTTCCTAGTTGTGATTGAGTATACTCTTATCGTATAACCTATATCCTATAGCAGGCTCGTAGTAGTACTCTAAGTCTAAACACTACTACGATATCGTACTAGTTGTGACCTGGACCTAAATGGGCCACCACTAAAAATGTGCCATGACCCACACCCGGTATGAGGGTACGAGTACGTGGATACGTCCAGCCTACGTCGCAGCATCGGCGATAGAACGATATCTAAGTCAACAATACTGTCTAAATATCTTACACAATATATATATATATATATATATATATATATATATATATAATGTACCTGTCGATGATATCTCAACTCCAAATGGAGATAATATGATAATAATTAATACTCAATCATAATATAAAACTAAAGGAAGATAATAGCACGATATGGAATAGAAGAAGAATCACAGAGTCACAATACATCCATCCAAGTCTAATAGTCTAGCCACAACACAATGGTCTCAAATATAATATACATGCTAAAATGCCTAAACTGAGACATAGACAATATAATAATAAAAGTAGCTATGTCTTCTTAGTAACTGGCATTAGGTCATCACGCTCTAAGAGATAATCCTCAAACGGCTTGCCATCTTGTGGCCTGTAGTAGGTGGGACACATCTCCTCTAAATAATTATCTAAAAAAATATATCCAGTCAGGATTGGAGCGAAGTACAAAACTTAAAAACAGATCCAAATACATGGTAGAGAATACATGACAAGTAATATAAAAGAATACAATATGCACAAGTAAGTAGGTAATGGAAATACAGTTGAACAGGTAAGTAAATTCAAATAAAAATTAGAAAGGTAAAAACAAGCAATTTAAAATGAACTGTAATTAAGAGAAATTGAAAATACTATCCAAGTGCTTTAGAGTACAAGTTCGTTATGTGATTGGCTTAGGTTGCACACGAGTAAACTAAGGTAACTCGATTATACGTGTAGTATATAATCGATATACACACGATGAAGCTAGGGCTTGATCACATAACCAACTTCTACTCCTCCTCCCTAATCAATACTCAAGGATCTGATCACGACATGTTATGCATACGAATATAATATAAGCACACGGGGCACACGAATAAACATAAGCATAAGGAATACCGCATGCACACAATAAAGTACATGTGGAAGGAGTATCCGTTTGTACACGAAAATGGATAACATCTTCTGACAAGATCCATATAGCACTAGTCTGTGTAACAATGTATCAGAATCAAGTATAATAGTTCTAAAACAAGTAATATATACACTATCATATAATAAAAACTAACAAAGAGAAGTACTCACATGTAGTCCTGAGCAAATAATATAACTCGGTATCCGAGCTGGTGTCACACAAACCTATATGTGAAATATCATGTCACTTGGGTGTATTGAAGTGATAAATATGCCAAAATGAGTCAAACATGATTTTCTAGGTCAATACTAGGCCATACTAGTAAACTAGGTCAAACTAGATCTATACCTTGATTCTATGGTTCTACCTAGCGTCTAGGTGCAAAACAAGGCTATACTATTTGGTACTAGGTTATAACTAGACTTCTAGGGCCAATATCTTGAATATTAGCTATGTAGACTAATATTATCTAATATATATATTGAAACTAGGTAAAATTTTATAAAAAACCAGAACATCTTATAAAAATTAGGCCATCCTGGGGGTTCATATTAGCTACATCATAGTCAATATTATGTAATATTTCTTCCGACGAGGTATGTAGCCCTTCAAAGATCCGTCGATTTTGCTCCCGCCACACATGCCAAACAGACCCAGCTAGACGTATCCTTGCCTCCTTGTACCATTGTGTTCTCCGCCTCTTCCTTGAGCGTATCCCCTAGATAACCCCCTTTATGGTCTAGTCCATCCCACAATCTCTAAGTTACCTGTTGTACTGCTCGATCCAAATGGACCATGTGACTCCACAATGGAAGAACAGATGTCGCATGGATTTGTCCCTTTATCGTATAGCATGTAGTGCCTCAAATCCCGATTCGACCGGGACGAGCACTATGTAATTGGGCTTATAGCTAGTCCGTCTGAGTCATAACTTAGATCTCGGCATCTTCTTGCCACGGACGAAATACGATGATCCTTTCCAACTCATGGAAAGGCCTCTATTGAAACGAGTCCAATAGTTTTCGTGTTTTGGTTGCTTGGTTTTCTTGATTGCCGCTTTAGGATTTTGATTTGGTGTTGCTTTCGATTTGCTTGGTTTTCGCTGCTGGTTTTATCGTTTGGAGCTTGGATTTTGGGGAGTTCGACAAGGAAGGATAGGCAAGATTTCTACTCGGTGCTCGTGCTATTTCAGGTCCGCGTAACTGATGTTTGATCGTCGCTAAGCAAAATTCCTAGTTTCAGCCTCTTTTTCCTTAACCAGTGAGTGGTTTAGTCCCTTCTTTCCTACTTCTTCATTCCAACATCTCTAAGTTTCAAACGTTCACTCGATGATGCCCGGTTGGACGCCTAGGAAATCCTTAGCCACAGGCATGCCAGCCACTAAGAAAGAAACATGGGATTTGTAGACTAATTTATCATATGCTTGCACACCTTATAATTTGAGCTTGTTTATAAGGAAAGTTGGTTGTTGGTGGCAGCCTGGTGCCTCGGATAGGGTTTGGACTTATGGGATAACTGAATCGGAACACCGCTTGAGAAAATATGAACTGTTGCATGAGATATATATGTTGCTGCTTTACTTCTTCTGTTTATTTTGATACATTGTATGTAATATGAATTATTCATGCATTTGCATGGTCTGGGACAACTTGTGCACAGGGTTTGGCATTTCCTCGAAATGGCTTTTCGGGGCACTGGAACCGTTTCGATCCGGAGGGAAATATTTGATTCGTGCTCGTCACGATACATAGCGGGACCTCCAGCAGGGCTTGCTACTCGGGCTGATAGGGCACGCCGCTAATGCTTGAAATATGTCCTTAAGGTGTCGATCACACCAATGACCGCATAGAATATAACGTATGCTAACTTATTTTCTTGTGCTGATGGTAAGTATACTTGTGTTTCGTTGCAGGGAAGGCGTGCATCGATTGAGTAAGCAATTGGTGTACTGGTTGGATTCGATGCTATTTTCATTCCTATCAAATCATGCAACTGATATGAATTGATTTCACTTGCTTCCTTATAGAAGTTATCTTAATGCATGCTCGCCCCTAACAAGCTAGTGTCGATTTAGTCGAGTGGGTTCATCCCGCTCACCAGTAGAAGTTGAGTACTGACCCACGTTGTGGGCAACTATTTTAGGCAATCAGACGGTGCCACGCTAGTGCATAGCGTGGAGGCGTTAGGAGCACTTCTATTTTGAAGTATAGCTGGAGTCAGTTCATTTTGGAGGCATGGACTTCAATCTACACAAGGGCGTAATGTACAAACGACGTGGACTATCTGACGGAGCATGCCCTGCATTTTGAGTTATCGTTTGTAATATAATTCAATAGTCCAGAAGGCGCATCAATGTAAACTCTATGTAAATTACTCTGAATTATCAATAAAAAAGCATGTTTCTTCCGTATTTGTGTTCAAATCTCTGTGAATGTGTTTTATAAATTGGGTTTCAAAATGGGTTCCTAAAACAGCAAGTTCTTACCTTGTGCGAGCGCAACCCCAGGCTCGCACAGCATTACGCCCCAGCGAGGACGAATCGGTTCTGTAAAGGATCCGGCGAGGACGAATGACCCTTTCGGGATTGGGGCGTGACATATTGGTATCAGAGCACGACTGTACTTCTTTGGGATTTCAAAAAAATATAAAGGAGTTTGATGCACCTCTCAATTGAGTTGCTTTCGGCGTCTACTGCATGAGATGAGTCGCCTATACAATGAGCCCATAGATATAAAATCTATCGATTTTGGAGTATTAACAAGCTACTCTCTTTTATAGCAATAGCTAAGAAAAACACTGCCGCTGCAAGCAGTGCTCAGCCTATTCAAAGCGATCCGACAAGTTCTGGAGAATCTGGAGGAGCGGGTTCGAACGGGATGTCAGAACGGCTAATGCACCTCATAGAGGCGCAGCAACAACAAGCTGCTACTCAGCAGGCAAATATTCAGACCCAGTTTGCTGCCCAACAAAAGCAAATGGATACTATGATACAACTGATTGCATCATTGGTAGCCAGCAACGGGGGAGCTACAGTGACGCCGCCGGCTGTGGCGGTAGAGGATGAGTCAGAAGAAACTCAGCCTTCAGCTAGGAATACCTGCCGTGCAGCAGAGTTCACTAAAATGCATCCACCAACGTTCAACGGACGGGCGGAACCGGACGTGGTATTGGGATGGATTGCTAAGCTGGAGGGACTCTTCAATCTGGTTGGCATCCGGGGATCCAAGCGAGTGGTCTGTGCATCAGTTCAGCTGGAACTGCATGCGCATGATTGGTGGGAGGCAACTAAGCAAGGGATTTACGATTCCAATCCCAACTACAAAATCACTTGGGAAATGTTCAAATCTGCCTTCAATGAACAATATATTCCCCGAGCCGTGGGTCAACAGAAGGAAGATGACTTCAGCAATCTGGTGCAAGAAAGTTTGTCTGTTGACGATTATGACTCAGTATTCGCTAAACTGGCTAAGTTTGCTGGGCACTTCCTGCCTAACCAGCAGGCGTGATGCTATCATTTTCAGAAGGGTTTGAATGATGAGTTGCGTAGGGACGACATCAACCAGAAATGTCAAACCTACAGGGAATATTACGAGGCAGCCCTGAATAGCGAGCGGATCTTTAGGCGCTATCCCCCAAAGGTCGAGGCGCAAACCCCCCGTACCAACAATAATAAACGACCTCAGGAAACGGGAGGGTCTGGAGCACAAAAGCGTCCGCACACGTCTGATCACAGGGGTCAATCTCAGGCACCGAACTGTAGCAGGTGCGGCAAATCAGGGCATCGAGTAAACGAATGTCGGGTTACTGGATGTTTCAAATATGGTCGTCTGGGCCAAAACAATTTAACTGTCGGGAGGGTAAGCCGAATCAGAACAATGGAAATTAGAACAAGGGGCCTCCAGCAAGTGATACCAATGCTGTGCCAGTGAACCCACAACGTCAAGGTGCTCAAGGCCGAGTCTATGCATTGACTCTGGATGAGGCATCTGTATCTGAAATGGTCGTGACAGGTACATTATTTTTCAGAGAATTGCCCGCTAGAGTCTTATTCGATTCAGGTGCTACGCATAGTTTCATATCTGCTGATTTTACTGTTGAGCATAAATTAGCTTCTACTCCCTTAACTATGAACCTTTGCGTAAGCACACCTTCGGGAGTCGATATGCCCGCCCATGCGATCTATAGGGATGGTTATATTTGTATCGGAGGAAGGAAGCTTTCCTTAGATGTCATTGTAATAGACATTAAGGATTACGATATTATTCTTGGGATAGATTGGTTGGGTGCTTGCCATGCAACAATCGAGTGCGTGGAGAAGCGAGTCATATTTTGTCTACCCGGCGAGGCAGACTTCTACTATTCGTGTAGCGCTGCACCGAAGACGGCAATGGTGATATCAGCAATTTCGGCTAGGCGTATGCTGCATTCGGGTTGTGAAGGGTACTTAGCTTCTGTTCGAGACACCCGGCAGGAAAGTGTAAATACAGCTCAGGCTGATGTCATAACAGATTTCCTCGACGTATTCCCGGACGAGCTGCCTGGAATGCCTCCTGATCGTGAGATCGAATTCAGCATCGACACATTTCTGGATTCACGATCGATATCAAAGGCACCTTATCGAATGGCCCCAGCAAAGCTGAAAGAACTTAAGGTTCAGTTACAAGATCTGTTGGACTGAGGATACATTCGTCCAAGCGTTTCTTCGTGGGGTGCTCCGGTGCTGTTCGTAAAGAAGAAAGATGGATCAATGCGGCTGTGTATAGACTACCGAGAATTAAATAAGGCGACCATTCGGAATCAGTACCCATTGCCAAGGATAGATGACTTAATTGATCAACTCCAAGGTGCAATAGTCTTCTCTAAAGTTGATCTCGGGTCAGGGTATCACCAGTTGAAAATCAAACCAGAAGACATTCAAAAATCTGCGTTCAGGACCCGTTACGGACACTATGAGTTCCTCGTGATGTCGTTCGGCTTGACGAACGCCCCTGCAGCTTTCATGGATCTGATGACCGCGTGTTTTAGCCGTATGTAGACAAGTTTATCATCGTGTTCATCGACGACATTCTGATATATTCTAAGAACGAGGCGGAACACAAGGTACACCTGAAGATCGTGCTGCAGACATTACGAGAACATAAGTTGTTTGCTAAGCTCAGCAAGTATGAGTTCTGGTTGAACAGCGTGGCGTTCTTGGGTCATGTCGTCTCGGTCGAAGGCGTCGCCGTAGATCCGAAGAAAATAGAGGCGGTGGTGGACTAGAAACAACCTACGTCAGCCAGCGAAGTACGAAGCTTTCTTGGCCTAGTAGGATACTACCGTAGATTCGTGAAGGATTTCAATAAACTGACCTGACCTTTGACTCGCCTTACTCAGAAAGGGATTGTATACAAATGGAGTGATGAATGCGAAGCCAGCTTTAGTGAACTTAAGCGGCGTCTTGTTTCAGCTCCGATTCTTGTACTTCCAGATGGGGTAGAAGAGTTTCAGATATACAGTGACGCTTTAGGACTCAGCTTGGAATGTGTACTCATGCAATGGGACAAGGTAATATCGTACGCCTCTAGGCAACTGAAGCCGCACGAGAAAAACTAACTGACACACGATTTGGAATTGGCGGCGATTGTATTTGCACTAAAGTTATGAAGGCATTATCTTCATGGTGTTGCTTGCAAAATTTTCACAGATCACAAGAGCCTCAAGTATTTATTCACCCAACGGGAACTGAACCTCCGGCAGCGGCGTTGGCTAGAACTTATTAAGAACTATGATCTAACGATCGCTTATACTCCGGGCAAGGGAAACATCGTTGCTGATACTCTGAGTCGAAAGCACGTGGGTTCGTTATCTATAAACAACCATTTACTTTGAGATCTTGAGGCGATGGGCATCGAGTTTCAATTTCGACATCAAGGCGTGCAGCTGGCACCACTCCATCTTGAACCGAGTTTACGTGATAGAATCAAATCAGCTCAGGAGGGCGATCAGTTCCTAGCGAAGGTACGCGGATTGATCTCGGCGGGAAAGATGTCTAACTTTGTGGCAGGCGAAGATAGGGCCTTACAGATGAAAGAAAGGCTATGCGTTCCTAGCGACCCTGAACTCCGAAAGGAAATTATAGCAGAAGCACACTACGTAAAGTATTCTTTGTATCCGGGGAGCACTAAGATGTACAAGGACTTACGCGGTACCTTCTGGTGGCAAGGTATGAAGCGGGATATGGCGACCTTTGTGTCACAGTACATGGCCTGTCAACAGGTAAAAGCTGAACATCAGAGGCTCGGCGGGGAGCTGCAAAACCTCACTATTCTCGAGTGGAAATGGGACAACATCACTATGGATTTTATTGTGGGATTTCCGAAGACGCCATGGGGGCATGATACGATTTGGGTCATAGATGATCGTTTGACCAAATCAGCCCACTTTCTTCCTATAAAAATTCTTAGAACGTCGATCGGTTAGCACAGATTTACATAGATGAGATTATTCGATTACACGGAGTGCCTGCTTCTATCGTCTCTGACCGTGACGGACGTTTCTTATCTCGTTTCTGGACAAGCCTATAGTCTGCGTTGGGAACCAAGCTACAGTTCTGTACCGCATACCACCCCAGACTGATGGCCAAACAGAAAGGACAAATCAGATACTTGAAGATATGTTACGGCTGTGTGCGATTGATTTAAAGACTTATTGGGACACGCACCTTCCATTGGCGGAGTTTGCGTACAATAACAGCTACCAATCGAGCATCCAGATGGCACTGTACGAAGCACTTTATGGGCGCAAGTGTCGATCTCCAATCTGTTGGGACGAAGTCGACGAGCGGCAGGTACTCGGGCCAGAGCTGGTAGAGCAGGCAGTCGAGAAAGTTTGCTTGATTCGGGAAAGACTCTGCACTGCGCAGAGCCGACAGAAAAGCTATGCCGATACTCATCGTAGGCCTTTGGAGTTCATGGTCGGGGATAATGTCTTCTTGAAAGTGACGCCGATGCGTGGAGTGATGTGTTTCGGCATGAAGGGAAAACTGAGTCCCAAGTTTGTCGGCCCCTTTGAAATACTAGGACGGGTGGCAGCTGTGGCATATCGGATTGCACTACCTCCCGCCTTGGCTGGAGTGCACGATGTATTCCATATTTCTCAACTTTGGAAGTATGTGCATGACCCTAGTCATGTGGTTAGCTTCGAACAATTGAAATTGTGCACGGATTTGTCATACTTAGAGGAGCCGGCGCGTATTCTGGATCGTAAGAAAAAAGTATTTTGCAACCGTACGATGTCCTTGGTTCGCGTGCTGTGGCGAAACCATACAGTTGGGGAATCAACCTGGGAAGTCGAATCGGAGATTAAGGAGAAGTATCCTTCGTTGTTCATTGAGTCGGAGGTAAGGCTTGTTCTTAAGTTTTGGGTCGAAACTTTTTCTTAGTGGTATATTATGTAGTGCCTCAAATCCCAATCCGACCGGGACGAGCACTATGTAATTGGGCTTGTGGCTAGTCCGTCTGAGTCATAACTTAGATCTCGGCATCTTCTTGCCAAGGACGAAATTCGATAATCCTTTCCAACTCATGGAAAGGGCTCTATTGAAACAAGTCCAATAGTTTTCGTATTTTGGTTGCTTGGTTTTCTAGATTGTCGCTTTGAGATTTTGATTTGGTGTTGCTTTAGATTTGCTTGGTTTTTGCTGCTGGTTTTATCGTTTGGAGCTTGGATTTTGGGGAGTTCGACAAGGAAGGATAGGCAAGATTTCTAACTCGGTGCTCGTACTGTTTCAGGTCCGCGTAACTGACGTTTGATCGTCACTAAGCAGGATTCCTAGTTTCAGCCTCTTTTCCCTTAACCAGTGAGTGGTTTGGTCCCTTCTTTCCTACTTCTTCATGCCAACATCTCTAAGTTTCAAACGTTAACTCGATGATGCCCGTTTGTACGCCTCGAAAATCCTTAGCCACAGGCATGCCAGCCACTAAGAAAGGAACATGGGATTTGTAGACTAATTTATCATATGCTTGCACACCTTATAATTTGAGCTTGTTTATAAGGAAAGTTGGTTGTTGGTGGCGGCCTGGTGCCTCAGATTGGGTTTAGACTTATGGGATAACTGAATCGGAAAACTGCTTGAGAAAATATGAACTGTTGCATGAGATATATATGTTGCTGCTTTACTTCTTCTGTTTATTTCGATGCATTGTATGTAATATAAATTATTCATGCATTTGCATGGTCTGGGATAACTTGTACAGAGGGTTTAGCATTTTCTCGAAACGGCTTTCCGGGGCACTGGAACCGTATCGATCCGGAGGGAAATATTTGATTCGTGCTCGTCACGATGCATAGCGGGACCTCCAGTAGGGCTTGCTACCCGGGCTGATAGGGCACGCCGCTAATGCTTGAAATATGTCCCTAAGGTATCGATCATACCAATGAACGCATAGAATAGAACGCATACTAACTTATTGTCTTGTGCAGATGGTAAGTATGCCTATGTTTCGTTGCAGGGAAGGCGTGCATCGATTGAGTAAGCAATCGGTGTACTGGTTGGATTCGATGCTATTTTCATTCCTATCAAAACATGCAACTGATATGAATTGATTTCACTTGCTTCCTTATAGAAGTTATCTTAATGCATGCTCTCCCCTAACAAGCTAGTGTCGATTTAATCGAGTGGGTTCATCCCGCTCACCAGTACAAGTTGAGTACTGACCCACGTTGTGGGCAACTATTTCAGGCAATCAGACGGTGCAATGCTAGTGCATAGCGAGGAGGCGTTTGGAGCACCTCTATTTTGAAGTATAGCTAGAGTCAGTTCATTTTGGAGGCATGAACTTCAATCTATACAAGGGCGTAATGTACAAACGACATGGACTATCTGACGGAGCGCGCCCTGTATTTTGAGTTATCTTTTGTAATGCAATTCAATAGCCGAGAAGGCGCATCAATGTAAACTCTATGTAAATTACTCTGAATTATCAATGAAAAAGCATGTTTCTTCCGCATTTATGTTCAAATCTCTGTGAATGTGTTTTATAAATTGTGTTTTAAAATAGGTTCCTAAAACTGCAAGTTCTTGCCTTGTGCGAGCGCAACCCCAGGCTCGCACGGCATCACGCCCCAGCGAGGACGAATCGGTTCCGTAAAGGATCCGACGAGGACGAATGACCCTTTCGGGATTGGGGCGTGACATAGCACGCACCTCTGATGGGTAAGTATGATCCCAAATTGGGCTAGCCTGTCATTCATTAGTAATCTGCCTAGTAATAGCCTATAGAGGCAGAGTTGCATCTTACGAGATAGTCCCTTGAGCGAGAAAAAATAAAAATTCAGTAATTTTGGATGCAATTGCCGAACTACACCAAAGCAGGTTTTTAAGTTGAACTCCCATGTCCCAAATATCACCCCAGACGGGGCCCACGTCCATCTATCAGCTACCAGTTCTTGATCAACCTGGACCACACTCACCAGCTCCCCAATCCTAGCGGTAGGAGGGTATATGTCAGGCCGCCACTCCCCCTCCCTCATAATATGATTACACTTTAGACCTCTATCGACATCCACATGGCCCTGAGGGTCATATATCTCTCACAGACTTTGATGACCCAGCCATGGGTCCTCCCATAAATTAGTGGATGCCCCATCCCAAATTACTCGGCTGATGCACCCTTTCAATGTTCTCGGGTAGTGAAGGAGATTCTTAAAAGTGACAGAATAATTGTTATTGTACCTGCATCCCAAAAGTTGTCGCCCCTTAAGTACCTGCTAGACATCCACTCCGCCCACAGAGACCCGCCCTGGATGAATTTCCATGTGAGCTTTACTCTCGTCGCATCCCGGACCGAGATCAGAGGCCTCAGTCCCACACCCCGTTCCTCCTGAGGCCAGCATAATTTTACCCAGGAGATGGCATATATACCTACTCTCCAAATGAAGTCTGCTCATAGTCTCTCAACTTTTTGAATGGTGGCAACAGGGATCCGGATCGATTATAACCAGAAAAGGGCCAAGGCCGAGATAACAGAGCGTACTAGCTCTATTTGTCTGCCGAAAGATAGGAACCCTGTTTGCCAACCCTCCACCCTACATTGAGTATATTCAATTAGGCTTTGGCAGTCCATGTCCCGAGCATAGTTGACTGATAGCGGGACACCCAGATACTTAACATAAAGCTCTCCTCTTTCAATATCAAGGACCGCAACATATTCCTCCTTCAATGTATAATGAGTGCTAAAGTATACCCTATTCTTCTCCCGATTGAGTTGCAAGTCAAACAGTCTACTGAATTCATCTATAATCCCAGCGATAGCATTGAGTCCCGCCATTGTAGGGCTAAGGAATACCAGAAGATCATCAGTGTAGATGAGATGTGAAACAGATGGTTTAACCTTCTTGTAAAGCAGAATAATCCGTCCTCCATGCACAGACACATCCATAAGGCAAGTGAAGTACTCTATGACGAGTGTAAAGAGGTATGGGGATGGATGATCACCCTGACGTAGCCCCTTGTTGCTGTAAATAAAACCATACGGGAGTCCTCAGATAAGAATCGAGAAGGTAGAAGCAGAAATGAACTCCCTAATCCTGTCCACCAAGATCTTATCAAATCCCTTGACAAGCATCAGTTGACAAAGTCTCAGTTCACCATGTCGTAGGCTTTTCGTAGGTCCAGCTTGACGCATGCCTTCATGCCCCTACTTTGTTGAATTCGGGAACCATCTCGTACGCTAGAAGTATATGCTATGTGATAGATCTTCCCTTAATGAAGGCCGCCTGGTTTGGAAACACCAGCCCCTACAGAATCACCTCCATGCGACCACACATTAGGTGCATAATTATTTTGTATAAGTAATTATAGCACGCAATGGGTCTGAAGTCCGCCAGTGAGGTAGCCCCCTCTTTCTTTGGTACCAATGTCAGGAATATATGATTTAGTTCCTTTAGTATTTTTCCTTCTGTGAAGAACTCATGTACCGCCAGTAAGGTAGGCAACTTAAGCACCTCCCAATGTCATCTGTAGAAGCTGCTATTGAACCCATCCGGACCAGGTGCCTTATTTGGATCCACATTCATAACAATAGCTTCTACCTCTTCCACTTGAACTAGTGGAAGTATTTGGCTTTTGCCAAATGGTGTAACCACTCTCTTGCAGATCAAGTTAGGAAAGCATAAGTATAATCTGTCTAATTGTATAACTTAGAATAATACCTGATCGTCTCATCCGGTAAGTCTGACAGAGAGGCAACCAATTTGTCGTCTCCATCCAGTAGTTGGGAAAAGCCATTCTGATGTTGGCAAGCACAAATCATATCATAGAAGACCTTCGAGCATTTGTCTCTATCCCGTATCCAAGTGCATTTGGTTCGCTGGGCAGCTCGAATTTAGTCTTGCATACGTAGCAGGTTGACCTCCTCTGTCAACTCCTTCTCACATTCCGCCAGATCTTCAACTAGTATATATGGTTGCAAGGAATCCTGGATAGAGTAGAGCTCTGCCTCCTTGTCCACAAATATGGTCGAGGCTGGTCTTTTACCCATCTTCATATAGCAGACTTTATCCTTTTAAGCATCTGGGCCATATTGAACTGCAACGTACCAAGCTCTCGAGATACCAGACTCTCAGCTACCACACCTGCATATCCATCAGATAGGTACCAGCTGGTGTTGTATCTGAATGGACTTGATCTATAGGAGAAATATTATGTAAATGCTATCCGGATAGGAGAGTGGTCACTGGTCCCAACCGCCAAGTCTACTGTAATAAAAAGCAAACAAATTGGAACCACTAGCTGTTACCCAAGGCCTTATCGAGTTGACATGCGAATCTGTTGAGAATAGCCTTATTATGCCACGTCTATAAGTAGCCTGCCCTCTCAAAACATCTGAGCCCATATAGTAACAGGCTTTGTTGGAAATCATTGAGGATAGGATCAGGGACCGGTCTGCCACCAACCTTTTCTCGTTTGTATAGTAGAGAGTTAAAGTCCCCCATGATAAGCAAAGCCAGGTTGAGGCAGACGCCACCGTCGCCACTTGGGTGATCATCCTCCATAGGGTTCCCCTCTCCTAACGATCATTGTGTCCATAGACTTCTTCGAATATAAAGCAGAAGCTGCCCTGTTGGATAATTCCATCGCTATCATCTGCTCGGACATGAGAACTAGACGTCCATTCTAGCAGCAATTATTCCAACTACCCATATTCTGGCCATATTACACAAGTGAAGGTTGTGTATATGAGACCAGTTGGATGTGGTACGCTCTTCTAGTAGTCGCTCCCCTTTTATTTTTGTTTCTAGCAATGCATAAATATTATACTGCTCTTGACGGAGAGTCTCACTAACCTCTTTCCATCGCCCCACCAAACATATCCCTCGGACATTCCATAAAATAACCTATATTGATTAATTAACTTGCATGTCCCCCTAGATGTCACATGGTCCAGCGCTTGGGGATGGAGCCAGAACATCCCGAGATCGATCCGATTCTTTAGTTTTACCAACTTCATAATCCTTCGCCCGGAGTAGCAAGGCGTCCCACTCCGAATTATCCGTGTAGCATTTCGTATCTTCTATAGATCTAGCATCTCCGACTCGTTGAGTCCCATCCTGAATGGGACTAGGGGCATGCCTCTTCCGACTAGTTTGCATCTCCCTCGTTGGCCAATGCATTCTGCTCTTCCCCTGAGCCAAAGACGCATTCATGCCTCTGGTCACCATTCCCCTCTGGGATAAGAATATTATCTTCTCATTCTTTCCAACCTCCAGTTGCCCATCCACCGGGCCCCTGGTGATTGGATCTACCTCCTCTAATTCTCTTGTGGCTACGGTGTCCGTCTCCATAGCCTAAGATCCTGCCCCTCGATTACCAATATCCCCCTGTGCCATATCGGAGATTGTGGACACATAGGGCCCCTCTTTGCAGGCCCTCTCTTCATAGCCGAAGCAAGCACACTTTTCGCAAACCGGCAGGACCCATACATATTCAACCATATGTCTCAGGACCGCACCTGATGGAACATCATATTCAAGATCACGTGGATAATCCCTACTTGCATCAATCTCCATGAACACCCGAGCGTACATCATCCTCGATTGGTATGTAGTTGTGTCATTTGCTTTTATTGGTTTCCCAATAAGACTAGCTAGTGGCATTAATAAGGGAACACTCCAGTATTTCATAAGAAAGCCGGGGAAGCGTACACAAATTGGGACCACATTTAATACATCTTGTTCACACGTGAACTCCGTCATCCACTCCTTCAGGATAATTAAACGTCCATCAAAATTCTATGGTCCTCCCTGGATAATGTGCTCCGTATCCTCCGTTAGGCCAAATTTTATATAATAAAACCCATTCTCGCATCTAAATAACTCCATGGGACCTTTTGGTAACCAAACCCGTAGTGCATAAGCCCGGATCTACCCGTAGAAAGGTTTTTCGCCAAGCACATATAGGACAAATGTATTTTTCCCGAACTCGGTCACTTCCGCTATCTCCTCCGCCAGAAATGATGCCCTATATATGTTTTCCACCCTCATCGGGAGAACATACCCCATAGTCGACGGGCAGCTCGACGGTCATGGCTTACATTCATCCACCCAAGACTTGGTAGGCCCTTGTCGGGTGATCCCTCTGATTAATGGTCACCCCTTCATTGCCGAGTTTTTGACAAAAGCATTCGTCGGAGAAGTGCCACCCCGATTTGGTCGCTCGGACACTGCCCCCAGGCCTCTCATCGGTCCTACCTCCACCTCCTTCCCCTTGTTAGTCGTCATCGGTCGTTTGCGCCCAGTCGAGGCCTTAGATCCTCCCTGCCTTCCTCCCAAAAGCTCCGCCTACTCGTCGTGCCCCTCACCAAGACGATCCGCTTGGGGTTGGAAATGTCATAGGGGGTCCTCGGAGCATCCTTGCTTTCCCTTCACATCTGCCAGCATCCAGACCGGCCGCTTGGGCGGTGGTTGGCCGACGCAGCTAACCACGCTGCACCCAGACGCGCTAGGCCCGACGTTGCACCTGGCCATATTTGGCACCTCCTCCACCGTTCCACCATCGACTACCCACCAGAGACGTCACATCCCACAGCCCCGGGGTCCCAAGCCCCGGAGAAGATCCCATATCCTTTGTGATATATATATATATATATATATATATATATAGTTATCTCTGCTATGATTACAACATACTAGTATTTCCTAGTATCTAGGATTAGTCCCAACACTTAGCTTATATAGTTAACCTATAATTACAAGACTAGGTATTCTCAATACCTTAGCACCCCTCTTAAGCCATACTCAATATATGATACCAGGTATCAGTCTTGATACTTAATCCTCCCCCTTATACTGGATCCAATTGCCTGATACTCTAATAAGTGTATGAATACACTATAGTATCAACCTATATCTAATTGCCCCCAAACCTTGCTATAACTAGTACTACTTTCCATATCTGGAATTACTAAATAACACCAAAACCTACACCAATACTCATAACCAATATCCAATACTCCATATCTATAGGATACTAGGTATCGCCAAGTTACATAGTGCTGTGGATACCCCTCACTATACACTCTCGAGTACAAGACACACTCACTCACCCACGTATTGCTATTAGCAACAACTAACCCCTGATGTAACTACTACTGATGTGTTCAAATAGCACTACACGAAGTGCACTTATGCATGTTGTTGTTGCTTCCAACAGACACACCTACACCACTGCCATCACTTTCCTTCTCATATCAAATCTTGAACATCCCCCTTACACCTTAATGTAGGTACACCCATAATACTGAACACTAGTTCTTACACTAGATATCACTTCTTCACATGTCTAATACCAAGTATTGAACCATAACAATCCACCTTCACTAACCTGTATCTATAATTCCCCCTCGGTTGCTTCATCTACCTACTTTGGTTACAGCAAAATGGAACTGAACTTTCCTTCCATCAATCTGACTTTTCTCATACCAACAAACTGAACACATTACCCCTATATCACCTGACTGAAAACCATATACACACAACACACTCTCTCTCTCTCTCTCTCACACACACACACACTCATTGATAAACACAGTGCACAGTAGCTGAACCCGGTCCCCTTATAGTACCACCTGCACACAGTCCCTCCCTAATATCAAAACCAACAGCAACTGCTAACACACTACCATACCACAACAACAACAGCTGCTAACACATAGTCAGAACAGCTACTACATCACCACTAACACACAAACGCAAACACACTTACATTTATAAGTCAATTCTTCCAACTTGCACAGACACTTATTTACAGGCACACATACATATATATATCATCATAACACATATGCATAGTGATATACACATAAGTATACAGTAATACATATACAAATACTCATATGCACAGCTACATGACACTATAAATAAATACCCTCTCACCACACTAATTTTATTTTATTAAATATCTAGTATGCACAACTAGTGAACTTATGATACACCCTCAAAGAAAATACTAAATTTTCCAATTCTCGACATACACCAATTCTATATATCAAAAACATCATTATACAACTAAGGTAATTAGTTACAATAAAATTGAAGAGTAATTACACCATCTAGCACAAAACCCCCAAAATGGACTCACGTATCATAACATATCATGAAACGCCATGATACGCCCTAATTGTATCCAATTGTGGACACATAGCTAGTCTCACATACTCGATCCAAGTCTAATTAGACCTAATTTTCCTAATAACAAACACTTGATGCACCAATCTCATAATTCCCTCTAATTGGGCATAAATACTCATGTAGAAGTCACAATAAGGATCAATTGGACCTAGTTCTTCATCCTATGGGTAGTCCTAAGTCACGGAAGGGTTCATAATAGTTGAATGTATGAACTAAAGTCTAAATTATAGGGAAATCAGAATTGTACCTATTGGAAGATGAATTTTTAATAAATTGCTCAAATTGACACAATTAGGATAAAAGCTCCTAACCAATTCCTCCTTCTCCAAGTGCTCCTTGCAATCTAAGCACCAATGCTCCTTAGATAGTGAAATTGGAAGGTAATGAGAGTGATTTGAGATGAAATTGATGGAGGAATGAGTAGAATTAGGGAAGAACATAATTGGTGATCTAGATTGGAGTAAAATAAAGTGGAGAGAGAATAAATCTCCCTCCTATAGTGGTTAGCCCCTTGCTTGGGTCTTAAGCAATTACATGATATCCAAAATGCCCCCCACTAGTTATCATGAAGGTATTTAATTAGGAGGGTTAAATTAGGAAGTTTCTAATTCTAATGAAGACTAATTCTAATCTTCTAATTAATGAAGGAAGATGAGTCTAATAGGCCTAGCCGAATTTTTGGGTACAATGTATCATGACTAGTCTAAATTGGTCGACTAGTGTCAATTCCAAATAAATAGGCTATTTTACTAACCTATAAATAAATAGCACAATATATAAAATATAATCACTATATATAAATAATATGGAATGATAAAAATATCCCTATTTAGAAAAGTGGTAGTGACAATAACTCAAACCACCAGCAATATGATACAATAAGTAAGTAATATGTGATAATCAAAAAATAGACAAGGGACCCAAAAATGTAACTTAACAATATGCTCTAATCTAAATGTAACAAGTGCAATCTAATATTAGACGAGCATATAGGGGCTAATAGGAGTAAGGCACTCAAAAGTGCTAGCAGTCAATCAATAGTGGACGTAGGACATATCTCCGATGTGCTAGTAGTCAATGATTGTCCGGCTAAGTTAAACTACATGCTAGTATAGTATATCCATGTCACTACCACATTTTCTAGGAAAGGGTTTTTTGGTTATTTCATAATTAATTAAATATTGTTCATATTGAATAATTATTTATTATATTATTTAATTATTGTTAGATGTTAGTTTATTATTTTAGATTTGTGTTAGTAGACCTAGCTAGTTTAGATTAGATCTATGGACCAACATTTATAATTAGTTAGAATTGACCCCAATTAGAAGCTCATTTATTAAGATGATGATTAATTAAAATTAAACCCATTAGACTAGAACCTTCCCTCCTTAATTATTTATTTATGAGAGGCCCCAAGGGGTATATTGGTTATTGCATAGTAACTTGAGGGAGGGGTCAAGGGGGCCAGCCATATAAAGAGGGGGGAAATTTATCTCTCCTCTTTTTATTTCAAATCTAGATCTAGAATTTTTCTCAACCAAATTCCTTTATTTCTACATCAATTTCCTATAAACTTTCTTCCCAATTCCTTCCTAAATTACCATTGGAGGCTAGTAGAGAAAGGATCTAGAAGAAAAAACAAGAATCTATAAAGAGGAACAAGGATCTACAAGTTGAAGGCTAATTTTATCAAATTTGGAGGTTGCATTGAAAATCCATCTCCCAATAGGTACAATTCAGTTTTTCTCTTTTAATTAGGTTCTAAATATGTATTTTAATTATTAGGAACCACCCCATATAATGAGCCTACCTATAGGACTTGGAATTAGGTTCATAGGAGGCCTATGGAGAAAGTTATGGTGTATTTTGTGTCAATTTTGGGGAAATTCCGATATTGACACATGTTGTATTTGTCAATTGGTCAATTAGACCAAATTTACATATGTTTGATTGTGTGTGGCTAGTTTCATGTCCATAATTGGATACTTGTATGTCGTATCCCATCAATTTGGAGATACGGGTTGATTTGGGAGTTTTTCCACGAGGCTTTGTGCATGTCATATTTTGACACGGACATGTAGATATGTATTTGGCTCTTTATATTGTTCATAAATAGTATTTTAGACTTTCTCGTGTCCTTTGGGGTACGCTTGGTTGTGAGATGGACTTGTATCACAAGCGTATCATAGATCTAGTGTGATACCGGTACAATGCACTCCACGTGTTTGTTGCATTGCTTTTCTAGATTCTAATTGCTTGTGTATAGCTACTAGTATATTAATTATCATAGTATATATATATATATATATATATATATATATATATATATATAGATGTATATGTATATCTACTTGTATTATGTATATATCTATGTATATATATAGTTGTATCCATATATATGTATATAAATATTGTAGTGATATCTATGCATAGTGTTTATGTATGTAGATATATACATAGGTGATTGTGCTTGTGTGCGTGTGTGTGTGTGTGTGTGTGTTGGGAGAGGGGGGCTCGGGCAGTGAGCAGTACACTGCACACAACAACAGCAGTAGCAAGAGCCTTAGCAGTAGCGGCCAGCAGCAATTGCAGCAATATCTGCAATAACAACAGCTATCTCAGCATGTGCAGCCATTGCGAGCAACTACAGCAGAATTCGCATCAGCAGTGAGTAGACCCAGCAGCAGCAACTACTCCAGCAAGTAACAGTATAGTAGAAAGAGTTGCACAAGCACTACAAGCTTGTACAGCAGCCAATGCTCTTGAGCAACAGCAGCAGGAAACTTTCAGCTAGCAAGGTTAGGTGTTCGTCTATGTTAGGTAATTAGGTTAGTTAGTTAGTTCATAGTGAGTTATTAACTTGAGGTGTAGTAACTTGTTATTAGTTATCTATATATATGTGCCATGATATCTAGTACTAGTGATACTATTAGAGTTATATATATATATATATATCTTATGCATTCTAGTTAGTTATATATATGTATGTATATATGTTTTGTATGTTAGTAGTAGGTAGTTGTGTATTAGTAAATATTTAATAGTTATTAGTATATACTAGTAGTTGTATTAGATTAATATAAATATTAGTTGGATAGTTAGTACATACTAAGATTGATATTATCTTGAGATACCAAGGTAAATGTTAAGGTATAGGGTTGATACTCAAGGTATTTGTGTTGGGTATCGAGATGGGTATTTAGTGGTACGATACCGCGTTGGTTCAAAGCAAAGGTATCCACATAGCATTTGTAACTAGGATTAGTACATAATATTGATTGTATATGCATAGTATGCTATTTTTATATCTATTTAGTGGCGTATCTTGAGATACGATATCTTAGCGATTTCATAGTATCCTAGTTTAGCTAGTGTGGCCTAGTTTCATAGTGTATGGACCCAACATCCTAGAGATACTCATTCAACCTAGAAATAGATAGTTTGACCAAGTTTGACCGATTTGACTTAGAGTTGACCTAGTGTGACTATTTTGACTTAGAAATGACTATTTGACCTAGATATTGACTAGTTTAACTTATTTTTATTCTGAAACCTTGTATTGATGTTATATTTCCTATCTAGGTCTTCGAGTCACCATACCGGACATATGTGATACTGTTCACCGGACTTCAGGAGAGTATATTCTTTGATAGTTTCTCATTTATGATATCCTCTATATCTCTTATATCTAGTGTAGATATCCTTGATTTCTTGACACGATGGTTACACGGATTGGTATATCCAGATCTTGTCATGAGATGTTATTCCTTGGTATGTATGATGTATCTTGTGCAAGCCTTCTTCCTTGTTATTCTTGTATATGTATAGACACTAATTTTTCGGAAGACTTGCTACCTTCCTAGAGAATCCCGTGTCATGACGTACCATGGTTGGATCCACTATACCAGTCGGGGGCGGGGAGTATTTAGTATAGATATATGATCATACCCTCCTTGTGTATGTCTTGTTTCTTGTGAGTGTAGGTCATACACCACACGTATGACTAACCAGGCCCTTATCCTTGTGCAAGTTCCTTGTGCAAGTTTTTAAGCCGATCACATGTTAAAGCTAGTACTAACTCACTTACTCATTAGTATTCTTGTTCATTGTCATATTGTTCATTCTTGTATTTATTTTCAGTATTTTATTTATTGTATATCTCTTGTACCTATATGTTGCATCTTGTATATTCACATCTATTTATTGTTACATAGTTTATATCATTGATTAGAACTGCTATTAGAGATGTACTCTGCTCCTTTCCGAACTGAATATATTTTTCCCAGATGACACTGAGGAGTGGAACCCACTCATTATGGGCCTCAATATGTTGTGGGCTTAGAGCCAGAGACACTGGCTCAGGAGGGTCTCATCCCGACTGAGACAAACGACCCGGGACACATAGCTTAGATGTTTAGTTTCTTTTGTACTGGATTTGTCTCCAGCTTATTGTTTTAGTATTTCTCGAACTCATTTGATGTTATTATTATCTCATTAATTGTATTCATGACTCTTCCATTCTTTTATCATATTCGTGCTATTTTCCATCTTAGATCTGTGATTGAGTATATTTATATTGTTTGTGGCATATTATATTGTTAGATAGATTATCAAACAGCATTCTATCGTTGATGCTGCGGTGTAGGCTAGACGTTGTTCCCGACACTCCCTCCTAACTCAATCAAGACACAATCAATAATCATGTGACAATATGCAATCAATATGGAAATACAAAATTGCAAAATGGAGAGGGAAATATGTACTTGCCTGAATACACAAGCTGATCAAATCTGAGTCCTCGTTAGCTCTATGTTAAAAGACATAAATACCCTTTAGATAATTATCTAACTACTTTCCTAAACTCTAAATTCATTTATTAATTTATTTTCCTAAAACATTTCTATATATTAATATTTCCATTAATATTCTATTTACCAATATTTATTTAAAATAAATTTTTATTTGTTATTATTTTCTAACTATTACTATTTTTATTTAAACCATTACTTAAAATATTAAACTATTTTATTTAATATATATATACTTCTTCTCTACATATGATCCTGGGCTTGGCCTACTGTTCACAGAATATAAACTGATCTACTAGCTTTTGTCTATGATCCACAGGCTTAACCCAGTTCACAGGCCCAACTATCCTAATATCATAGTCTCCAACCCAGTGGATTAATCAAATCTGTACTCACAAACCCAAACCTCTCATGACTCGTACCCAGAATTCGGGCATGAGTCGTGGGTACGTCTAGCCTACGTCGTAGCATCAGCGATAAAATGATGTCTAGGTCACAATACTATCTATCACATCTCACAATGATATATATAACCTGTCAATGATCTCAACTCTATAAGGAGGACAAGATGAATATAAATATAACAATAATATCAATACTCAATCACATAGTTCTATAAGGAAAAGAAATATCACGATAATGATATAAAGGGATAGAGAAGTCTAAAAAAATATACATCACACATCCATGAATCTAGAGTCTAAACAACAACATAAGGAATCAAAACAAAATATACAACACAAAGTATCTCAAGTCTATAATCCAACTATAAAAGAATGCTATTCTCTAAGTCTCTACTAATAGATCCAATACTGGAATATGATCCTCCTGGAGCTCCGGGGTGTAATCCTCGTCTACTCCGGGTCCGTAATAAGTGGGACAGAAAGTCTCGAGATCCTCTAAAAAATATTATCCAGTCAGGATTGGAGCGAATCACATAAACTAACACTAGTTCTATTAATTTAACCAAGACTATAAAACTGTAAGCAATAAAAATACAAGATAGAAGAAATACTAGACAATAAGAAAACTGGAACGCAGATAATCATCTCACAGGTAATAATGAACTGTAAATAAATAAGGAATAACTGTATCAGTAGGTAAAAACTGGAATAGAGATATGAACCATTACTAAGTGCCTTGACATATTAATTATTATATGATCGGCTTGGGACGTATCAGGCTTTACCATATATGATTGGCTATGCACAAGTATAGTAAGGGATCAGGTCAATCAATTATGATTGGCTATGCACAAGTACATGTAAAGGGATAAGGTCAATCATATACAGTGAGCTATACAAAAGTAATAAAACCAGACTACACCCTCGTATAGATGAGGATGAGCTATGCACAAGTAGGTGGTATATGATCACATAATCAACTAATACTTTCCATCCCCAGTTAGTACAATGGATCCAATTATGACTCCTCATAACCGGTATATATGATACTAATCCGTGTATCCACTATGTTGGGAACCAAGCATAACACCACGTACTAGAATCATAGTAATTATTAAAATAAGAAAACTGTCAGAGAATGTGCTCGCCTGTGGTCCTGAGCAAAGTGTCAGGATCGATGTCCATAATGGAGTCACAAAAACCTAAATATCAATATCAATATTAAATGGTGGTGTGAAAGATAATTGTTATTAACTATGTTGAAATATAATTTCTAGGCCAAAACTAGGTCTTAAAAGTCAAAATAGGTCAATACCTAGGTTTCTTGGCCGATACTAGATTTTCTAGGCTTTGACAAGGTCAATTAGTCAATACTAGACTGCTACTAGCTATTACCTAGCTGGTACTAATTAGAACTAATGTATTCTAGTTATAATAGTATTACACTAGCTACTATTTACTATACTAGATACTATGAATATCATATACTATGGTATCAAGGTAAACTTACCTTAGCTTGATGTTAGAAACACTAGACTGAAACTAACCCATGACACCCTCAATACCCTCACTTAATATTTATAACTAACATCAACAACCCATTACCTTCATACCTGATACACACATCAACTAGTTTACACTAACATATATGTACATAACGATATATATATATATATATATATATATATATATATATATATATATATATATATAACTGAGGATACCTATATGAAGACTGACCTATACCCTCTTCCTAACATCTACTACCACTATTGCACTGCTCTAGGCCTTGTTGCTCAACTCAACTGATTGTACCTCACTAATACCAATATTACTCACTGATACATACCTAAACTCATATTAAACCCGAGCATAGATGATTGAAACCACAAGATACATAGTTAAATGACTGATCCCCCAACTCAAGTGTCACTCCACTACAATGGAGCAACTGAGCCCGGGCCTCTCTTCTTGCCTAACTTGAAACACATACTCACCTGAGTGGCTACCTACTACACTTGATCTGTAGCAACTGATACACTTTAGTGTATCACCCTCATACTGCCTTACTACAACTTGGTAACATTGCACTAGGCACCTGACCTCCTAATGTGCAACCACCACTCTCAATAGCTCACACACAAGAGTGACTGCTCAAGCACAATTACTACACCCAATATACACATATACCCCCTTGAACTCATGCCTCTTCATCTCACCTCATGAATTGAACTAACTCAAAGCCAAACATCCAGATGCACTGTTGCACACACGGTTTGCACATGGTGTAGACCTTCCATCTTCAGTCCATCTTCTAAATCTTTCAACTAATACACATGTGTATTAGTACATACTATAAGGCTCACACCACATGCTAATATCTGATCTCAATAGCTCAGCAATTACTGGTACACTAAGGTTTGATACAAATAGCACCAACAGACAGTGCAGAGCTACTAGCACATAAGCCTTACACCCAACCCGATATCAATGTGTAGCAGATACACTACCTAGTTGCTATTGCTACTCTCCTAATCTCTACTTGAAATCTCAACCCCTTACAAATTAGGATACCTGCACCTTAACACAGGCATGCCTCCATGTTTCCAATGCACTGTTGCTCGACTGGAGCTCTACCTGTATACTGAAATTCACAGATGTAGGCTACACGTTTCCCTTATCTTCCTTGCACACCGACTCCCACCCAGTTGTTCACTAGGAACACAACTCACATACCTAATATATGAATGTATACACTAAACCACACACACACACACACACACACACACACACACACACACACACACACACATATATATATATATATATATATACACACACACTAAATGGATAATTCACCAAACACCATGAGGGCAAAGGCAAGATATCCTCTAAAGTGTTATGATACACTAGCAACTAATATACCAAATCCCATAATACCCAAATATAACCAAACATACGTATCAATTATAGTTAATAATAGCTATTAGAACTTGATACAAAGAATTAGAACTCAAAAGCATAAAATCCCCAAATTGGAGCCTCGTATCACACCGTATCATACCGTATCACGATACGGTCTACCCGTATCCAATTGTGGACACATATCTACCCCTACATGAACAATTTAACACTAATTAGGTCTACCAAACCTAATAACCAATACTTGGTATCCCATTCTCAGATTTCTCCTAAAATGGACATCAAACTCAATGTAAAATTCACAAATAGGGTCATTAGGAGTTCAAACTTCTCCCTATGGGTAGCCCTAATGCATTGGTACATTCTAAATGCTCTAAATCACCAAATAGAACTAATTAGTAAAGGAATTTCAGAATTTACCTATTGAGAGATGGTTTTCTAATGAATAAGCCAATAGGACACGATGTGGACACAAGCACCAAGCCAAAACTTCTTTTTATCCAAGCTTCTTATAACCACTAGCTTCTAATCTCCTTAGATGGTGAGAATGAGGGAATTTGAGAGGAAAATGGGATTAATTTGGTGGTGGGATGAGCTATTGGGGAAGAATACTAATGGAAAAATAAAATGGAATGAGTGAATGGAGGAGGGAGAGAGATCCACCCTCATATTAGGGCCGGCACCCTCTTTCCTCTTTCCCAAGTAATATAAATATTCTAGAATGTCCCTAGTGGATTGTCATAAAGGAATTAATTAGTGGAAGCCTCTAATCATAATGTGAGTTCAAGCTAATTTCTATTTTAGGAGGGTTAACTTAGATTGAGTCTATTGTGACTAGTCTAATAAGTTGGTTAAGTTGTCATGTCTAGTTGGTTAGGTCCATTAGGATCTTGTATAACTAAATAATCTAAACCCTAACCAACACTAATATTAATCATAACATATGGCATGCACATCTATATAAATAAATATATCCACATTATTTACAATAATACACAATGACCAAAATACTCTTATTCTAGAAATGTGGTAGTGATAAGTCTACCCTCCTTAAAATAATTTTATCCTCGAAATTAAAAATAAATTACCACAAGAACACATAAAGCAAGAAGAACTATACCTCAAGGCTCAAAAAGATATGGGTACTGCTCACGCATTTCATCCTCCCTCTCCTAGGTTGACTCACCGGGAGAGTGATGCCTCCAGGCGATAAGAACCAAAGGAATGGTCTGGTTTCATAGCACCTTCTTTCTGAGATCCAGAATCTCCACAGGCTACTATGGATAGCTAAGAGTCAGACCAATCTCGATCTCCGAGTGATCTAGTACGTGACTGGGATCTGCCACGTGCCATCATAACTATGACACATAGAACACGTTATGTACTCCCTCTAATGCAGGCGGCAAGTCTATTTTGTAGGCCACTGCACCAACCCTCGCAAGAACACTGAAGGGTCTGATATACCATGGACTAAGCTTTCCGCCTCCACCAACGCGAATCGTGTCCCGTATTAGAGAAATTCTCAGAAATACCAGATCACCCACCTAAAACAAATACAGCCTTAACACATAATCTAAATAAAGCAATCACAAGCAATACAAAACTTAACTTATACCTCAAACTCTAGAGGTCTCCGATGGCTGTCGGCCCAATGTCGATGTCTTTCATGTGCCATCCGAAGTCTATCTCTAATCATCTTGACCTTCTCAACTGCATCCACGACTATCTCTGGCCCCAATAAGGCTCTCTCACTGACATCATCCCAAGATAAAGGAGTGTGACATCTCCATCCATATAAAGCCTCAAAAGGTGATATCTCAATACTAGCCTGGTAACTATTATTGTAAGCAAACTCCATCAGGTGCAAATAATCCACTCAAGAACCTCCAAGATCCAAAACACAAGTGCGAAGCATATCCTCGAAAGACTGAATAGTCCTCTCTGACTGTCCGTATGTCTGGGGGTGATATGCGGTACCGAACTTGAGCTGAGTGCCCAAGCTAGCCTGCAAACTCCTCCAAAAGTGGAAAGTGAAACAGCTATCCCAATCCGAGACGATGCTCATAGGAACTCCATATAATTTGATAATTTGCCACTAGCTTTGTAATTATTTTCTCGGCTAGCTTCTCCATAGATGTACCCACTTTAAGTGGTAAGAAGTGGGACCCGATGCCCGACCCAGAGTCTAGGTTTGTAATTGTTTTCTGCCCGCATATATCAGTAATTTCTAGTTCATTGCATAGTGGACACTAGACACAGTATCATACTGATACCGACACATGCACATATATTTTGATTTTGTATAAATTTTGAGACAAAGACACAAGTGCACTCGTGTCAGTCTCACTGTGTCCAAACAGAAATCCTAATCAAAATAAGATGTTTGAAATATGATAATGCATTGGAATCAATTATGCATTGAAGATTCCCGACTCGAGCGCGAAGACCACGGCTCCATGAGTCAAACACGGCACCTTCATGCCAGTACGACACCAAAACCTCGATTCTATCAATTTCATAACTATGTGATGTTCAGGGAAATAGAGAGAAGATTCGATGGAATTCTTGATAATTTGATCCAATAAATCAAAGTAAATCAACAGGAAATCAAAGAAAAATTAAAGAGGATTAGTTTCAATCACTTACCAATCCAATTTTGTTCAAATTTCCTGATCAAACTCGATTGATCGATTTGATCGCTCAGTCACAATTATGATCACAAATCCCCGCTTGATCCCTGTGATTTGATCATGGACTAATAACTGAAATGGATCAAAATTTATAGATTAATGGAATTTGAATAAAATAGATTGGAAGAAAATGATTATATTCGAATCAATAATTACTGATGATCGATTGGCAGAGACAAACTAGCGGAGCTTCACCACTAACGAGCTCAAGATCGACATGGCTGAGCTTCGCTCATTCGGTTACAGAACCGTTACAGTTCTTGGAGAGGAGAGGGAACAAGAACTAAGTATTCTCTGCTGGGTTTTGAATTTGAGAGGTATAGGCTGGATCGTACAGGAATGGGTTTGGGGTTGAAATAGGGGTATTTATACTAGTTGGGGAGAAGGATCTAGAATTAGGTGGTTACAAGGTTGTTACTGTTGTTAGGTTAGTTACAAATTAGTTAGGGTAGTTATTGGGTGGTTAAGTTAGTTAGAGGAATTTTCTAGAATTCTTTTATTTGCACATGTTTAATTACCTACTTTCCTAATTATTAATGCCAAATTTTCTAAATTACTAAGTTGTCACCTCTTTAATTCTAAAAATGTTATTCCCTTCTATAAATATTTTTTTTATTATTATTATGCAAAGAAAAATTTATTAGAAAATCATTTTATTGAGTATTTGGGATAGATGAGTTACATATGTCATGACATCAGTAGTATTATGTTATCTAGACCTTAATAATCACCATATGCTCATCATGAATCAATTTACTCAATCACATTAATTTACAGGAAGATAAGATCGGGAAATAAAAAACTAGACACACATACGCACGGTCACCGCAGTCCACTATCAGAGTTTTTAGACACCATACATGCCAACATAGATTTTGGGAGACAAATTCGATAAAGTAACCACATAACAATTACACATTTGATGCATGCATGCATTAAAATCTTGTCACACCTAGAACCATAATACTAGAGAACTTGAGAGAACGTAGGCTAGCTATGCGATACTAAGTACTCTGTACCCCGTATTATGGTCAAGACTGTCTATCACATTCTATAGCCTAATCCGTTCTCATATCCACATGAAGTAATCAACAAAAAGAAATAAGAATTATGATCATATGGAAAGAAGGTAAGGCCAATCGGCCAAAAATACTCATGATAATCAAGGGACCTATAGTATAAAATAACATAGATTAGAATACCTTCACAGTATAATTCATAATATGATCTGGAACTGAAGCGCACCCTCCAAGCCAAGTCTGGAAGATCTATAGTATAGGTTATTAAAATCTGAAAACAATCCAGGGTTGGTTAGGCCAACCGTAGCAAGTACTAAAAGTACTAAAAAGGAAGGCTCGAGGACGGGCAAAAAATTTTAATAAAAATGCAAGAAAAAACACATATCTTGCCGATAGAATAAACAAGTATTAATTGACATATCATAGAAATGTGCAGTATCAACGTACGTTCACAAAATATAAGGCAAGGAACAAATTATATAATATATGTAAGAGAAATTTTGAGTTGCCCCCACTTTTTTTACCATAATTCAATGTGCACCCACCGAATTACCATAATGCATAAAGCCCCTCACTTTTAACGAAAACCGTCAATGACTAATAGTTGACTCCTTTGACCTACATAAATAAAAAGAAAAATTTTGAGTTGCACCCCACTTATTTTACCATAATTTAGTGTGTGTCCTACTTATTTGAGGGTATTTAAGTAATAATTCAAGGTGTACCCCACTTATTTGAGGATATTTTGGTCATATTTCAACCTGCACCCACTTATTTGAGGGTATTTTGGTCATAAATAAGGGATCAAAGGAGTTGATTGTTAGTCATTGATGATTTTTGTTAAAGTGGGGGGGGGGGGTCATGCATTATGATAATTCTGTGGGGTGTACCTTGAATTATGGTAAAATAAGTGGGGAAAAACTCAAAAATTTTCTATATGCAAATAATACCAAATAATTATAATCAACCTAACAACCACTAATGCCTGCATCATAAAGTGGAATATGAAAACTGTCATCAGGACAATAATCCACCTTTATACCAAACAAGGACAAAAGTTGAACTATCATGGCAGAAAATTATTACATACCAACCAGCTAGCAAGCAACAAAGACCACATATTTGATATAATTATATGGCCACTCCATGCCTATGGGTTACTATGTTGATTACTTGGGTTGTCCTAATTAAGATAAATATAAGAATTCATCAATCGTGCATTGCCTGGACGAACTGCTTTATATATATATATATATATATATATATATATATATATATATATATATATATATTGTCACTACCACTTTTCCATATGAGGGCATTTGTGTAATTTCACCATTTTAAATAATTATTTATTTAATTAATCTGCTGAGTTATATAAACTATTCATATTGTTAGTGATTTTTGGTTTAGGTCAAGCCCTAGAACCCATTAGGTCAAACCCTGTTGACTAAACCCTAATTTGGAAACCAGTTCTAGTGAAACCCTAGAATTCACATTTTAGGGTGAACCCCCAAACTCTAGACTGGCTAAACCTTAGCTAATTAGGTTCTACATGACCTAACCTAGGGGTTAAACCTAGGCCATACACTAGAAACCCTAACTGGGCCTATATATATAAAAGGAACCCTCTTGTTCTTCATATAGAGAGAGAAACCCTAGCCTCCATCTAGAGAAACATCTCCCCACTCCAAAAATTCGAAACCCTAACCCTAGGTTCCATTTCCTCTTCCTCCAAAGCAAGGAACGTGGGTCAGGAAGCCTTGGAGAAGAAGAATCTCATTGAAGAAACTTTCCCTGCAGGTAAAACCCTAGTTTTTATTCATTTAATTCCTGTTTTCAGATGTTCATGGCCATTAGGAACCCACCCTAAGGTTGGAATTCGAATTTTAGGGATTTTTCATGTAAACCTAGGAGATCTAGGGTTTGGTGAATTTTCGTTTGATTTTTCCCAATCTCAGGAACCCAAATCCTAAGGGTTGCTAGTATACATGATTACCTCTCCTACTTGTAGTCTATTATGTTGATTTAGGGTTTGATTGAGTATTTCTGGTATTTTGATGTAGAAATCAGGATTGGAAGAACCCTGTGTACAGTCGGGTGTATGAACATGTATGTGATGTTTAATTGTTATTAGGAATTTACCTATCTAACTTATTTATATTTCTGTATAATTGATATATGAATCTATATGCATATATATGTATTGTGTGTTTTGGGGGCATTCATTTTACAGTAAGATTTGGGGAAACAGGGTGCAGTCGGGTTTTAATGTAGGTATTAGTAGAGGGGTGTTTTCCTGTGTGTATACTGACTTGTGGTGAATTTAGGGTATTAGATGATATGTGTGTGTGTGTCCAGTGCAGGTCGACAAACTGCAAGTTTGTAGAACGTGCCTCCAGGTTTAGTGTTCTAATGTGTCGAGTATGTAAGCCTGTGCATACTCTGGCTAGGTCAGCATAGATACCTTATATAAGTGCAGAGATAAGTAGTATGTATTTGGGGCACGGGTAACAAAAAGGATGGGGAAGGAGCAGTAGATAGTAATATCAAGAATTAAGGGTGCTCGAGTTGTGGCTGTGTATGTATCAGTCAATATAAGTTGTGTGTGTGTGCAGTGAGGTTAGAGGCATACCTAGTGTGTGAGTGAACTGTGAATGTTGTATCTGTGTATTGTGTTAGGAATTTCTGTGTCAGTGTGTAGCAGTAAGTATTTGAGTTATGGTTTTCTAGAGGGTTGATACACATCAATGTATCAGTAGATAGGAATATATGTGTGTGTTTGTGAGGCCAGTTTTGGTGAGTGCAGAATGTATCAGTAATATAGGTGTGTGGCTGTGAGAGTCCAGTGTCATGTGTAACCAGACTTGTGCAAAACTGTGAGGAACTATGAGTGTAGTGTAGATGTATCAGTGTTGAGTTTGTGTATCAGTATTGTCTAGGTTTAGGTGTATCCCTATGTTATTTCCTGTGTGTAGGTATGTAGCTGGGTGAGGAATTCAGAATCTATGTGTGCATGAGTGTATTAATTTGGGTGAGTTATTGTGCCTGTGTGAGAAGGAAGGGAGAGAGGGCAACTGAGAACTGTGGCATGTGTGTGTTCTCAGAGTATTCCTGTGTGTCAGTTCATGAGGTAGACAGTGTGTGTGTATCCCAAATCTGGGTGTTATGTACTGTATGTGGAGTATCAGGCAGTGTAGAATTTCAGCACTGTGTGTAGGTTTATATGTAGCTGTGTGAGAGAACTATGAGGGCTTAAGAAACAGGGTTCCAGTGTGTGTATTAATTCTGTAGGTGAGAGTGTATTACCTAGGAGTGAAGGTGTGCAGTGTAAGTAATAAATTTATGTGTGAGTGTGGCTGTGAATTTGAGTTCCTGTCAGTGTGTGTTGCTGTGCAGATTTTAGTTGGTGTAGCTGTGTAGAATCGAGTTTGGGAGAATATTAGAGGGTGTGAAATCAGAGTGTGCAGGTATGGATGTGCCAGTTTCATAGAATTGTGAGTTATGGGGGTAGGACTAGAAGAGGGATGGGTTATTGCAGTATCAGTGTGATATTGAATACCCTTTGCTACTGATACTCTCACTTAGCCCTGATACTTGGTCTGATGTTCTATTTTACAAGGTTCCTTATGCAGAATTTAGAGAGCAGTGTACATGGGTATGTGTGTGAAAGTTCAGTATGTCAGTGTGTCTAATATCAGTAAGGTAAGGTGGTTTGGGAATGTGGGTAAATACTAAGGGTGTCAGTTAAGATATATACTCAGCATATATATGTAAGTTATTTACACACTAATAGCATATAGTATAAGAAATAGTAACTAGTTTCAGCAAGATACCAATATACCACACTATATGAGTTATATATAATGATAATACCTAGTATAATGAATATTAGCTAGTATTAGTAGTATTACTGAATATAATCTAATATTAGTAAGTATAGAACATATCATATAGTGTATTTAACTAGTATTAGTTAACAATAGCTAGTATGAACCTAGAAGCAAGGTATTAACTAGTTTTGACCAAACCTAGAGTTGACTTAGTAAACCTAGGGTAGACCTAGAAATGGCCTAACACCCTCATTTCAAGTTAGCTAACCTCTTTCAATATTCCAAACACCATTTTAACAGTATTATCTTATATATAGGTCATTGTGATCCCACTTTGGACCTCAATCCTCACATTTTGCTCAGGACCTCAGGCGAGTACATTCTCTGACAGTTTTCATGGTTGATTACTTCTATAAATTGTAGTGTATTACATACTTGATTCCGACACTATGGATACACGGGTTAGCACCCTAGATCCCCATCATGAGGAGTCGTGATTGGAATTCATCGTGCTAGCTGGGGGATGGGGAACTATTAGTAGATTATGTGATCATATCCACCCTTACCATGCATCATAGCTCACCCCATATCTCACGTCGGGTGCGGCCTGACCATCATCATGCCTCATAGCTGTTATATATGATTAGCCTGACCATTATCATGCATCATAGCTAACCATATGGTTAGCCTGACCTTCAAGAATCATAGCTAATCATATATAACCAGCCTGATCTAGTCCCAAGCCGATCACATAATAAACTAATATTTCAAACACATAGCTAGATGTTTTATCTTTATTCAGATACATTTGTTCTAGCATTCACTGTTTATTGTTCATTGCTAGATGCTCTATTGTCTATTTCATTTTCTCCTGTACTTCTCAGTTTCAGCATTTATTTCCATCTTGTATCTCTTACACTGTTTATAGATTTTGTCAATTTAATGAAACTGCTGTTAGTACTTGTGCTTCGCTCCAATCCTGACTGGATAACAACATTTTCAGAGGACCTGGAGGACTTTTGCCCCACTCATTACGGCCCAGGAATAGAGGGAGATTTCACTCCAGAAATCCCAGAGGAGGTGCCTATCCTAGAGGAGAACTTACCAGCCTGTTCTTAGACTACTTTTCTGCATTATTGTTTTATACTGAGACTGAGATGTATTTATTATTTGTGACTTTGTGAGGTCATTTAGACCCAGGATTTGAGTTGGATTATTGTGGTTGGTTTTTAATAGAACTCTTTCAATTCTCATCGTGCCATTATGTTTATAGTTGTGATTGAGTATATTATAGAACTGTGATGTAATTATTATTGTCCTCCGTACGGAGTTGAGACTATTGACAGGATATACTATGTTTGTGACCTAGACAGCGTTCTACCGCCGATGCTGCGGCGTAGGCTGGACGTACCCACGACTCATGCCCAAATTCCGGGTGCGGGTCGTGACACATTTTTAGTGGTGGCCCATGCAGGTCTAGTCCGTAGTCTTAGATTCACAGTAGAGCGATATTGTAGTAATAGGAATTAGGCCAAGGATATGCTCAATCACAATTAGGGAATTCTGATTCTTATGATACTATTCTTAATGATTTATTCCTTTAGAAATTTTTCTGTCCTTCCTTGATATCATATCTATTGCCTTAATTGAATCTTTTGATCTGTCTTCAGGATGCCGCCAAGAAGATCCCAGAGACTCGGAGCAGCAGATACAGAGAGGTCTGCCACCTCTCGCGCTGCCGGACAGACATCAGCAGCACCTCCTACATCTCCAGTACAAGTGGGAGTGTCTGCAGCAGTCGGGGGTCCTCCACCACCTGTTCAGAGGGTCCCCGCAGCTACGACGGAGCTACCACCACCACCACCACCACCAGTTCAGTATCCCGGAGGTGTGCCTGCCGATGGGGCACAGATGTTCGCTTTGATTCAGGGCATGGTCGATGCCCAGAGGACGTCGGCAGAGGCCCAGAGAATGCAGGCTGAGGCCCATCAGGCTCAGACAGAGATGATGAGGGTGAACATGGAGAATGCTCACCAAGTGGCTCTCCAGGCTGTGGAGAGGGTCGCTCAGCAGCAGCAACATCCTGGTCAGCAACAACAGAGGCCGGGCACCATTGTGGACTTCAAGAGGATGATGCCTCGGGAGTTCAAGGGGACAGAAGGGATACTCTACGCCGATGATTGGCTAGAGGACATCGAGAGGAACTTGCGTTTGGCGCAGCTTCCAGAGGCGCTTCAGATCGAGGCCGCTGGCAGCCAGATGTTCGACATTGCCTTGACGTGGTTTCGCACGGAGCCGAGACTCTTGCGCGGGGGACTCACTTGGGAGGCTTTCAAGGAGCTCTTCAAAGAAAAGTTCTTTTCCGATGTCGCCCTGGGAGCTTTGGAGAGTCAGTTCCATAACTTAGCCCAGGGGAGCTCGTCCGTCGACGAATATGCCACGGAGTTTTCCCGCCTGAGCCACTTTGCGCCATCGATGATTAGAGATCCGGGGGACAGGGCCCGGAAATTCAGAAAGGGGCTGACAAGAGAGATCAAGTCTCGCACGTCGGGACGTCGCACAGCTACCTACGAGGGCATATTGATGGATGCCCAAGTAGCCGAGGATGACTTGGACCTCAGGCCCAAGAGGGGACGCGATGTTTTTGGAGGAACAAACAGCAGTGCGGGACCAGGCAAGCGTCCACACTTCCAGCAGCAGAGGCCCTTTCAGCAGCAGCGGCAGACTCAGCCCGCCATCCAGTGTGCGTATTGCGGGAAGATGGGACATACCAGAGAGAACTGCAGGAAGAGGTTAGGCTCATGTTTGTACTGCGGATCGACGACACACCAGCTGAAGGATTGCCCTACCATTCGTCCAGGTCAGGGTGGAGCAGCCGCCCAGAGGGGACCAGGCAGGGTACCTACCGTACCAGGAGGCCAACAACAGAGGGGACCACTTCCACTGCAAAATCAGAGGTTTGCCCAACATCAGCAGCAGAGAGGTGCACCCCAGGGGCGAGCGTACGCCATGGCAGTCGAGGAGATCGAGCCAGCAGGAGACTTGATCACAGGTTCGGTTCTTCTCGATTGTATTCCCGCATTTACCTTATTTGACTCTGGCGCTTCCCATAGTTTTGTGTCTGTATCATATGCACTTCGACATCATTTAGACACAGAACCCTTAGCTAGGACTTGCAAGATCATGACTGGCGGAGGTATTATCCTAGTCCGTGATCACTGCAAGGACCGGAGAGTGTCAGTAGGAGGCCGAGAGTTGAGCGTGAGCTTACTTGTCATGCCACTTCCGGGGTACGATATTGTACTCGGAATGGACTGGTTGAGTAGGCATCATGCCACTATAGATTGTTATAGAGGCAGAGTATTGTTTAGACCACCAGGAGAGCCGGAGTTTGAGGTCGTCAGAGGAACAGCGGAGCAGAGAGGGAGCACATTTTGCGGAGCCAGGACGGAAGAAGAGGAGTTGCCACATCCTCTGATAGCGGAGTTCCTGGATGTATTTCCAGAAGAGTTGCCAGGCTTGCCGCCAGACAGAGACGTTGAGTTCTCTATAGACCTGGTTCCAGGAGCGGAGCCCATTTCACAACATGTCTATAGAGTCAACAACAGCGAGCTGGCAGAACTGAAGAAGCAAGTCGAGGAGCTGCAGGACAAAGGCTTCATCAAATCCAGTTCATCACCATGGGGAGCTCCGGTATTGTTCGTACCGAAGAAGGACGGCACAGTACGCATGTGCATTGATTATAGAGCTTTGAACAATATCACTATCAAGAACAAGTACCCGCTGCCGAGGATAGATGATCTTTTCGATCAGTTGAGCGGGGCGAGGGTGTTTTCAAAGATAGATTTGAGGTCAGGCTATCACCAGGTGAAGGTAAAGAAGGAAGACACGCCGAAGACAGCCTTTCGGACCAGATACGGCCAGTTTGAGTTTCTGGTGATGCTATTTGGTTTAACCAATGCACCGGCAGTATTCATGAACCTGATGAACAAGGTGTTCCACCAGTACCTTGACAAGTTCATGGTGGTGTTCATCGACGATATTCTTGTGTATTCCAAGACCCCGGAGGAGCACGAAGAGCACCTGAGATTGGTCTTAGAGACTCTCAGGAGGGAGAAGCTGTACGGGAAACTCTCTAAGTGTGAATTCTTCCTTGACAAGGTCGAATTTCTTGGGCATGTGGTATCGGGTGACGGAATCTCGGTTAACCCACAGAAGATCGAGGCAGTGGAGTCATGGGCTACCCCCAGTTCGGTAGCTGAGATCAGGAGTTTTCTCGGGCTAGCAGGATACTACAGGAGGTTTGTACAAGGCTTCTCCAAGATTGCAGCGCCGATGACCAGACTGACTAGGAAGGACGTAGATTTTGTGTGGACAGAGGAGTGCCAGGCTGCATTTGATGAGCTGAAGAAGAGGTTGACGACAGCTCCAATTTTGACGTTGCCATCAGGGACAGGTGGTTTCACCATCTACAGTGATGCTTCAGGGAAGGGTCTGGGATGTGTTCTTCAGCAGCACGGGAAGGTAATTGCCTATGCTTCCAGGCAGTTACGCCCTCATGAAAAGAACTACCCCACCCACGATTTGGAGTTAGCAGCAGTTATATTCGCTCTAAAGCTGTGGAAACATTACTTGTACGGAGAGCGTGTGGAGATCTTCACAGACCACAAGAGCTTGAAGTACGTATTCACACAGAAGGAGCTGAACATGAGGCAGAGGAGGTGGTTAGAGTTGATGAAAGACTTTGACATCTCATTGCAGTACCATCCAGGGAAGGCCAACGTAGTCGCCGATGCCTTGAGCAGGTATCCGATGGCTATGTACTTGACGACTGATAGACATTTGTTGGCTGATCTGGAAAGCTTGGAGATTGAGGTGTTAGTTCCCGGTACTGAAATTCAGATATGGGGATTGCAGATACAGTCCGAACTGATGGACAGGATCAGAGCTGCACAGTACGATGATGAGACTCTGAGGAGTATCAGAGCCCAAGTTCAGATGGGATTGTCAGACGACTTCACTATCGCAGATGATGGTTCTCTACGGCACGGCACAAGGATATGTGTGCCGAGCGGGGAGCTGCGCGAGGAGGTTTTGCAGGAGGCACACCGCTCTCAGTACTCGATGCATCCCGGTACCAACAGGATGTATCGAGACTTGAGGGAGCACGTATGGTGGTATGGAATGAAGCGCGAGGTAGCACGCTTCGTATCCCGGTGTCTAGTGTGCCAGCAGGTAAAGGCAGACCGGCAGAGGCCAGGAGGTTTGCTTCAACCTTTACCGATTCCAGAATGGAAATGGGAGCACGTGACCATGGATTTCGTTTCAGGGCTTCCACGTTCTCCAGGAGGGAAGGACGCGATTTGGGTCATCGTGGACAGGTTGACCAAATCAGCCCATTTCTTACCTTTCAAGGTGGGCACGTCGACAGAGAAGCTAGCAGAGATGTACGTGCGACAGATTGTTAGGCTTCATGGAGTTCCTGTGAGCATCGTCTCAGATCGGGATAGTCGTTTCACTTCCCACTTCTGGAGGAGTCTGCAGGCTAGCTTGGGCACTCAGCTCAAGTTCAGTACCGCGTATCACCCCTAGACAGATGGGCAGTCTGAAAGGACTATTCAGACCCTTGAGGATATGCTACGCACTTGTGTTCTAGATCTCGGAGGTTCTTGGGAGGATCATCTGCACCTGGTAGAGTTTGCTTACAACAACAGCTACCAGGCCAGCATCGAGATGTCACCGTTTGAGGCTCTTTATGGACGGAGGTGTCGTACACCGCTATCGTGGGACGACGTTGGAGAGAGAGCCTTGCTAGGACCAGAAATGGTCGTGGATGCAGCAGAAAAGGTAAAACTCATCAGAGACAGACTGCGAGTGGCGCAGGACAGACAGCGGCATTGGGCCGACAGCCACCGTAGACCCCTTGAGTTTCAGGTATAGATTGTTGTTTTTCTAGCTTGTGTTTGTTGTTTAGACTGCATGCTAAGACTGTTTTGTTTTAGGTTGGCGACCTAGTATTCCTACGGATTTCTCCGACGCGTGGAACGATTCGTTTTGGTAGAAGCGGGAAGCTTAGCCCACGCTACATCGGACCCTTCGATATTCTTGCAAGGGTAGGTGCAGTGGCGTATAGACTAGACTTGCCGCCTGCATTAGAAGGAGTGCATGATGTGTTCCACGTGTCGCAGCTGAGACGGTACGTGGCAGACCCTAGTCATGTACTTGACCACTCGGAGATTGAGGTTGGTCCGACGCTCAGCTACCCAGAGCAGCCCGTAGAGATCTTGGACCGCAGAGAGAAGGTGTTGCGGAACCAAACTATTCCTTTGGTTCGGGTTGCATGGAGACATCACTCTCCAGGGGAGTCGACCTAGGAGAGAGAGGACGAAATACGCGAGCAATACCCGTATCTCTTCTAGACTTGAGGTATATTCCTTTCCTGATTTCATTCTTGTTGTAGTTCAGTCCAATTTCGAGGACGAAATTTCTTTTAGGAGGGTAGACTTGTCACTACCACTTTTCCATATGAGGGCATTTGTGTAATTTCATCATTTTAAATAATTATTTATTTAATTAATCTGCTGAGTTATATAAACTATTCATATTGTTAGTGATATTTGGTTTAGGTCAAGCCCTAGAACCCATTAGGTCAAACCCTGTTGACTAAACCCTAATTTGGAAACCAGTTCTAGTAAAACCCTAGAATTCACATTTTAGGGTGAACCCCCAAACTCTAGACTGGCTAAACCTTAGCTAATTAGGTTCTACATGACCTAACCTAGGGGTTAAACCTAGGCCATACACTAGAAACCCTAACTGGGCCTATATATATAAAAGGAACCCTCTTGTTCTTCATATAGAGAGAGAAACCCTAGCCTCCATCTAGAGAAACATCTCCCCACTCCAAAAATTCGAAACCCTAACCCTAGGTTCCATTTCCTCTTCCTCCAAAGCAAGGAACGTGGGTCAGGAAGCCTTGGAGAAGAAGAATCTCATTGAAGAAACTTTCCCTGCAGGTAAAACCCTAGTTTTTATTCATTTAATTCCTGTTTTCAGATGTTCATGGCCATTAGGAACCCACCCTAAGGTTGGAATTCGAATTTTAGGGATTTTTCATGTAAACCTAGGAGATCTAGGGTTTGGTGAATTTTTGTTTGATTTTTCCCAATCTCAGGAACCCAAATCCTAAGGGTTGCTAGTATACATGATTACCTCTCCTACTTGTAGTCTATTATGTTGATTTAGGGTTTGATTGAGTATTTCTGGTATTTTGATGTAGAAATCAGGATTGAAAGAACCCTGTGTACAGTCGGGTGTATGAACATGTATGTGATGTTTAATTGTTATTAGGAATTTACCTATCTAACTTATTTATATTTCTGTATAATTGATATATGAATCTATATGCATATATATGTATTGTGTGTTTTGGGGGCATTCATTTTACAGTAAGATTTGGGGAAACAGGGTGCAGTCGGGTTTTGATGTAGGTATTAGTAGAGGGGTGTTTTCCTGTGTGTATACTGACTTGTGGTGAATTTAGGGTATTAGATGATATGTGTATGTGTGTCCAGTACAGGTCGACAAACTGCAAGTTTGTAGAACGTGCCTCCAGGTTTAGTGTTCTAATGTGTCGAGTATGTAAGCCTGTGCATACTCTGGCTAGGTCAGCATAGATACCTTGTATAAGTGCAGAGATAAGTAGTATGTATTTGGGGCACGGGTAACAAAAAGGATGGGGAAGGAGCAGTAGATAGTAATATCAAGAATTAAGGGTGCTCGAGTTGTGGCTGTGTATGTATCAGTCAATATAAGTTGTGTGTGTGTGCAGTGAGGTTAGAGGCATACCTAGTGTGTGAGTGAACTGTGAATGTTGTATCTGTGTATTGTGTTAGGAATTTCTGTGTCAGTGTGTAGCAGTAATTATTTGAGTTATGGTTTTCTAGAGGGTTGATACACATCAATGTATCAGTAGATAGGAATATATGTGTGTGTTTGTGAGGCCAGTTTTGGTGAGTGCAGAATGTATCAGTAATATAGGTGTGTGGCTGTGAGAGTCCAGTGTCATGTGTAACCAGACTTGTGCAAAACTGTGAGGAACTATGAGTGTAGTGTAGATGTATCAGTGTTGAGTTTGTGTATCAGTATTGTCTAGGTTTAGGTGTATCCCTATGTTATTTCCTGTGTGTGGGTATGTAGCTGGGTGAGGAATTCAGAATCTATGTGTGCATGAGTGTATTGATTTGGGTGAGTTATTGTGCCTGTGTGAGAAGGAAGGGAGAGAGGGCAACTGAGAACTGTGGCATGTGTGTGTTCTCAGAGTATTCCTGTGTGTCAGTTCATGAGGTAGACAGTGTGTGTGTATCCCAAATCTGGGTGTTATGTACTGTATGTGGAGTATCAGGCAGTGTAGAATTTCAGCACTGTGTGTAGGTTTATATGTAGCTGTGTGAGAGAACTATGAGGGCTTAAGAAACAGGGTTCCAGTGTGTGTGTGTGTATTAATTCTGTAGGTGAGAGTGTATTACCTAGGAGTGAAGGTGTGCAGTGTAAGTAATAAATTTATGTGTGAGTGTGGCTGTGAATTTGAGTTCCTGTCAGTGTGTGTTGCTGTGCAGATTTTAGTTGGTGTAGCTGTGTAGAATCGAGTTTGGGAGAATATTAGAGGGTGTGAAATCAGAGTGTGCAGGTATGGATGTGCCAGTTTCATAGAATTGTGAGTTATGGGGGTAGGACTAGAAGAGGGATGGGTTATTGCAGTATCAGTGTGATATTGAATACCCCTTGCTACTGATACTCTCACTTAGCCCTGATACTTGGTCTGATGTTCTATTTTACAAGGTTCCTTATGCAGAATTTAGAGAGCAGTGTACATGGGTATGTGTATGAAAGTTCAGTATGTCAGTGTGTCTAATATCAGTAAGGTAAGGTGGTTTGGGAATGTGGGTAAATACTAAGGGTGTCAGTTAAGATATATACTCAGCATATATATGTAAGTTATTTACACACTAATAGCATATAGTATAAGAAATAGTAACTAGTTTCAGCAAGATACCAATATACCACACTATATGAGTTATATATAATGATAATACCTAGTATAATGAATATTAGCTAGTATTAGTAGTATTACTGAATATAATCTAATATTAGTAAGTATAGAACATATCATATAGTGTATTTAACTAGTATTAGTTAACAATAGCTAGTATGAACCTAGAAGCAAGGTATTAACTAGTTTTGACCAAACCTAGAGTTGACTTAGTAAACCTAGGGTAGACCTAGAAATGGCCTAACACCCTCATTTCAAGTTAGCTAACCTCTTTCAATATTCCAAACACCATTTTAACAGTATTATCTTATATATAGGTCATTGTGATCCCACTTTGGACCTCGATCCTCATATTTTGCTCAGGACCACAGGCGAGTACATTCTCTGACAGTTTTCATGGTTGATTACTTCTATAAATTGTAGTGTATTACATACTTGATTCCGACACTATGGATACACGGGTTAGCACCCTAGATCCCCATCATGAGGAGTCATGATTGGAATTCATCGTGCTAGCTGGGGGATGGGGAACTATTAGTAGATTATGTGATCATATCCACCCTTACCATGCATCATAGCTCACCCCACATCTCACGTCGGGTGCGGCCTGACCATCATCATGCCTCATAGCTGTTATATATGATTAGCCTGACCATTATCATGCATCATAGCTAACCATATGGTTAGCCTGACCTTCAAGAATCATAGCTAATCATATATAACCAGCCTGATCTAGTCCCAAGCCGATCACATAATAAACTAATATTTCAAACACATAGCTAGATGTTTTATCTTTATTCAGATACATTTGTTCTAGCATTCACTGTTTATTGTTCATTGCTAGATGCTCTATTGTCTATTTCATTTTCTCCTGTACTTCTCAGTTTCAGCATTTATTTCCATCTTGTATCTCTTACACTGTTTATAGATTTTGTCAATTTAATGAAACTGCTGTTAGTGCTTGTGCTTCGCTCCAATCCTGACTGGATAACAACATTTTCAGAGGACCTGGAGGACTTTTGCCCCACTCATTACGGCCCAGAAATAGAGGGAGATTTCACTCCAGAAATCCCAGAGGAGGTGCCTATCCTAGAGGAGAACTTACCAGCCTGTTCTTAGACTACTTTTCTGCATTATTGTTTTATACTGAGACTGAGATGTATTTATTATTTGTGACTTTGTGAGGTCATTTAGACCCAGGATTTGAGTTGGATTATTGTGGTTGGTTTTTAATAGAACTCTTTCAATTCTCATCGTGCCATTATGTTTATAGTTGTGATTGAGTATATTATAGAACTGTGATGTAATTATCATTGTCCTCCGTACGGAGTTGAGACTATTGACAGGATATACTATGTTTGTGACCTAGACAGCGTTCTACCGCCGATGCTGCGGCGTAGGCTGGACGTACCCACGACTCATGCCCAAATTCCGGGTGCGGGTCGTGACATATATATATATATATACTCCTGGGGAAAAAAATATAGCTCCCAAAACCCTAGGTGCTTTCCTCTTCTCCCCCGGCAATGGTGAGGCTTAGCGGCATAACCACTGCCTTCTTCTCTAGGCTGGTTGATCATCCAACCGGTAATATGCTCCTTTCCTAAATTTCTGTCTCTTATTTTTAGGGTTTCGGTATCAGGATGTTTGTAGAAGCTGTATCCGGCCATCCACCTATTTCATCCTAGATTATTCTATCGGAAGAACCCTAACCTTTTTGCGGGGAACCAACGATTGCCTTCTCTGAGGAGGACGAACATATACTTATAGAACCTGTCATGTTTTCTTTGGTTGAAAATTTTCCCCATGCTAGTCCTAATATCGATGCAATATGCAAGGCTTTTACGGGCTTTGGTTTTGCTTGGAGATATTGATTTCAAGCATATTATGATATCGCCTACTCTGGAAGAGGATTGTCTTCGTCTTCGATCCAAGCTAGCATGGTTTATCGCTCGTGCTCCAATGAGGATTTTTTTTTATGGATGATGGATTTCGATCCTCAGAAAGAAGCAGTACTAGAGCCTATATGGGTTAATTTTCTTGCGCTATGACACCATCTTTTTGAGCAACATGCCTTATTAAGCATAACATATTCCCTTGGTACGCCCCCCTGAGATTTGATAAAGCTACTATGAAAGAATCTGGCTGAGTCATGCTAGAATTTACATTGAGATGGATCTAAGTAAACCCCTAATAACAGAGTTCGCATAAGCCTTCCTGGAGATCAGAGCTATTGGCAACATATGGAGTGTGATCCGTATCCTGACTTCTGTCATATTGTTACATCAAATCCATGCAAGAATGGATGTAAGATGACTATTAACAAAGTGGCTAAATAGCCAGCAACTAGGCGTGAAAGGGGGGGTTGCTGAAATAGATCCATAAGTGAATTAGAGGAATAATGATGGAAACATAATGATTTATTAACCAGATATTCAAGAAAGACAATTACTGGAGATGGATAAAAGAAAGGAGATGGCAGTAGACATGCATTATTTGGAAGAAGAAGGACATCTAAGAAAGAAAGTTGATACTAGCAATCTAGTAGATGGGGTTACTCCAGAGATGCAAGATATAAGGATGGCTTCTATAGAACTCTTAGAGAAGATTGGTGAATGTAGAAGATAGAATCTTCCATGTGAACAATAGGTTCTTGTGGGTAATAATGAACTACCGAGAAGATAGATGATAATAGTAAAGTAAATTCTCCAAATGAACAAGAGGACATATGGCTACATATCCTGAACCCTAGAGTTCCAACATCTTGGGATCAATAGATAGATTAACATGAGGAAGAACTGGATTCCAAACTAGCTCCGGGTATGAAGAATAAATGTACTAAAAATATCATACTATCTGAAAAGGCTCTCTGGTCGATGACAAATCAGCAATAATTCATCCCGATTTCTTTCCTTATGATTAAATCCATCATTTGGAATGTAAAAGGTATTGCACATCCAGCAACTCTTCGAAGAGTTTATTCTCTATGTCCTTCTCATAAGATTGTTACTAGTACTTATTGAGCCTAAAGTAGCTTCCAAAAAATTAACTGCTTACAAGATGAAATTGGATTTTCCTAGCGCTATTAAAAATAATCGTGGATATATCTAGATTATGTTTAATCAGAGTGTTACCTTAGAAACATAAATATTTGGGATCAATCAATCACGATCTTGATTAATCATCCTTCTATCGCGGTTGGTGTTCTGGTCACGATAGTGCATAGCGCTCCTGATCGACTGGGAAGAAAATAATTATGGGAGAGACTGTTAGGCATCCATGAGGCTTACCAATCTCCAGGCTTTGTCGAGGTCACTTTAATGCAATAGCAAGTATGGAAGAACATCATGGAGGGTTGGCTCCTTCCATGAACTTTATTCATGAATTCAATGACTTTCAAGTAGCAGCATGTCTCAAGGAATTGCCTTATAAAAGCATTTGCTATACTTGGTGTAATAATCAACGGTGGTCAGCTCGATAGTGCTCACATTTGGATCGGATCTGCGTTAATTAGTAGTGGTTAAAAATATTGTTCGTGTCTGAAACTGAACACTTAAACTCGATGGAGTTGGATCATGCTGCTATATTTGTTTCCATCAAACAACATGACCTACAACATGCTAAGATCTTTCATTTTATCTTATTTTGGATAAAGAATCAGTCATTTCTAGAGCTAGTAGCTAATGAATGGCAGGTACAAATCCATGCAAATCTTCTTGTGCATTTGGGTCTGCGATTAAAGCATTTAAGGAAAGTGCTTTCTAAATGGAGTAGAGAATGTTATGATGATATATTTGTAGTTGTTAACCAGGCTAAATAATAGGTCTTTGATGCTGAGATTAATCTTATAGCACAGAATGACCAGGAACATCTTATGTAATTAAATATGAAGAAGGGTGAGTTAAAAAGATTCTTGATGGTCGAAGAGGATTATTGGAAGCAAAAAAGCCAGGTTGAAATGGAAATTGGAAGGAGCTAATAATACATCATATATTCACTCCTATGTCACGTCAAAACAAAAGAAAATTATGATAAATTCTATCAAGTCAGACAATGGGGTGACTATAACTTCATAATATCATATCAAACTTTAAGGGGCTTGATTTTTCAAAACCTATTAATTAAAGGAAGTGTTGAATATGATGAGGAGTTCTTAAGTGCCATCCCTCAAGTTATAATGGAGGAAGACAATGTGATGTTGATAAAGAGCTTACGAAGGTTATTAAGGCTAAGGATGATGATAGCATAGAGGGACCAGATGGTTATCCATGTTCTTTTTTTCTAATACTGCTGGCATATAGTCAATGAGGATGTGCTTCAAGAGGTGAACATGGTTTTAATGGATTTGCTTTACCAAGATCCATGACCAGTACGCTACTAGTTCTTATTCCAAAAAAAAAATCCTTCTTCTTTGGCAGAAGATTATAGACCTATAAGTCAATCTCGTTACTAACAAGATCATTTCAAAGTTAGTTGCTGGCAGGTTAACTACACTAATGGATAAGCTTGTATTTAAGGAGCAAAGTGCCTTTGTTCAAGGTCGAGAAGTAGTTGATAATATTCTTATGGCACTTGAGCTCTTTGGGTCCATGTCCAGCTATAACAGAGAAATGAATATGACGATAAAACTTGATATGGTGAAGGCTTATGACAGGGTGTATTGACAGCATCTTCTTTGGTTATTAAGAAGATTTGGCTTCAAGGAGAAATAGATTGACATTGTATGGCATCTCATATCAAACTGTTGTTTCTATATTCTTATAAATGGAGAAAAGGCTAGTTTTTTCAAGTATACCTGGGGTTTGGGACAAAGGGATCTCCTATCATCTCTTTTATTTATCTTGGTTGCTAAATTGCTTAGTAGGAACCTAAACAAATTGGTGTAGAGGCCTCTATTTACTCTTTTTGTGTTTCTAAGTGGAGGTCCTATTATCAATCACTTATCATATGTCGATGATATTATTGATTCTCTTCTTGATGCACTCCTTCTACCAAAATAATTATGAATGTTTTTAAAGGATTATGAAAAAGTATCAGGGTAAGCGATTAATAAGCACAAGACCTTCATGGTAGCTGGTGTTTGCACATTTTCTGGAGAAATAAAGTTTATTACAACTTTTGGTTACAAACTTTGTTTATTGTGATTATAATACAAGGAATCCTTATATGAAGGAATTTTCTGCACAATCAATGAGAGAGAAAAAATATAAGGTCCAAGGAAGAATAGCAGTGGAAGTCAAATCTTCGCACGATCTCTTTGTTCCGTTGACAACTTGGTGTGATGATGGGAACCACTTACAGATTTCCTAGCTCACGAATGGAGTAGTAATTGGGATCCAAGCTTTTGATCTTCAATCCTTTAAGTAAATGTAACCTGGAGATATTTATAGCTATTTAGCAATATAAAGCCCAAATTTTGGATCCTGCATGAAAGTAGGGTAAGCACCCTATTTCTACCTTCCTATGCGAGAAATTAACGTTCTGTGTGAGGGAGGATGCGTCCGCCATGCATAGGATAGGACTCACGTGCTTGCACTAAGCATGGAGGGCATGACACATGGTGCCTCCTTGATTGAGGCGATCATAGTTTTAAGCTTTGAATTGTACGCCTAATACATGTATTTAATGCGTAGGATTTCCTCGTGATTGGTAGCGCATGCTCAACAATGCAGCATTAATGAGGGAGGGGACTCTACATCGTAATTCGTGGAAAGGGACAGCTGGTGACCCTCGTTAGTGCCACGTGGCTCGCTCAACGACTAATAAACAAGAAACTAGCATTGTGCTAACATCATCATTCCTCATTTTCTATAACTCTAGAATCCATGCAATAAATACGTAGGATTTCCTCGTGATCTATAACGCATGATCAACAATTTAATATTAATGAGGGAGGGGACTCTACATCGTGATTCACAAATAGGGATAATTGGTGACCCTCGCTGGTGTCACGTGGCTGCCTCGATGACTAATAAACAAAAGACCATTATTATGCTGACATCATCATTCCTCATTTTCTATAACTTTTGCATGCCAGAATCTATGCATTAAATGCGTAGGATCGTCTCGTATGTCGGTTTCCTGCTCATTAAATGTAGAAAGAAATTTGCAGCTATGCGTAGGATCTCATCTTGAAAGGGGGCAACATGCCGCAAACGTAGAACTCCAGGTTGTGTTGCATGTTGGATAATCAACAGAGTTCCATTATTATGCTGACTTTGACACTGACATTGCCTCGTTCTTTGTTGCTTTCATACGTCTGCAGAGTAAGAGAAGACGTGATGGCGATAGGCATGTATTTTAATGCTATGACAACATTAAATAAGGAGTCTTTGAGATACTTTATTTTCCCCCATGCCTACATAGGCTTAGGTCCAGCGTGGGGCAATTTTAATATAGAACTCGATAGTGGAGGAAGCTTTTTCAACGTAGGGGATTTGGAGCACTATTATCCTACCGTAGGTGGACTGTCAAAGAGTGCACTCCTTTGATTATTTCTTAAAGATGATTCATCTTAAATGGCTTTAGGTGTCATCTGCGTAGGGCTCTATTAGTCATGAGATTTTTTATTCTCCTATAAGACTACCTTCAAAGTTTTTGAATTCTCACATGAACTTGAAACACTTTGAACAAAAGAGTATCGGAAAATTAAAGTAGCTTCACGTTGCCTAAAAATGTCCCAGGTGTATGGTAGCTTCGAATTTTTAGACTGTGGTACATAGGCTCAAGTAGCCAATGAACCTATATCGGAACTGTCCTTCTGTGTTGTCAACTTGGTAGTTAATACCGCTAAGTCAATGTCACACGTACATGTAGTCAACATGAGCAGTTTCTGAGGTTTTTTTTATTTATGAGGCACTTTTAAACCATTAATTTTTGTGAAAGGTGAGGCTTCTGTGGCATATGAAGCATTGGCCTCATTCCCTATAAATAGGGAAGAAAAGCGGAGGAGAGCGAATTTCTCTTCACTTTGTGGTTCCCTACCTTCTGTCATCCCCCTCTGTAGCCTAAGAGTCGATCGAATGAGAGGTGATTCCATCAGGGAGGCCATGGCTATATGTCGAGAGAAGGTCGCCCAGGAGATCATTATGCCAAGGTGAAGTGGATCCTCAAGGATGATCGTACCTACGGGACAAGGCCAATTCTATAGGCCTCCGAGGAGCCGCCTAAAATGGCGTTATTCTCTAATAGCTATAACCACAATGAAGATAGATCGCCTTTGTGTACCCCCCCCCCCACATTGTTTGGTCTTGGTCTTCTTTTCTTCTTCATTCATGTTGTAAACAAAGGATAAGTGAAGAGAAAAGAATGATATATAGACATAATGCACTCACAAACACAAACACGATGCTTTGTGCACATATCCCTTGAGAAAAAGTTTATGCACTCTGATGGGTAAAAGTTGTCCCGTCTCATATGTATTATTCTCGCAGTGTCATGACCCGCACCCGAAAAATCAGACATGAGTCGTGGGTACGTCCATCCTACGTCGCAGCATCGACGGTAGAATGCTGTCTAGGTCTACTATCTAGCTAACAATCTCACACAACAATATAAGTACCTGCCAAGATCTAAACTCCAAACGTAGGAACAATATGATAAAGATAATACAGATACTCAATCACGATCTAAACATGATAAGATAACAAGAAAGTCTAACAACTACAAAGTCTAAACAATAACTACTACTAAAGACAGCAACAATAATAATAATAACAATAATATCCTGAATCAAATACAATACAAAGTCTCAAACCAAAAGCCGAGGACAAAATCCTGTACCAAAAGCTAATAAATACAACTGAGGTCCTAGTGATCCCGGCTACTAACCCGAAAATCACTCCTGAACTAGGGGGTCCATGTCTGCACCATCGACAGGCTGAGGTCCATAAAACGTCGGACACCAATCTTTCGGATCCTCTAAAAAATATATCCAGTCAGGATTGGAGTAAGTATACCTCTAACAGCAGTTCCAGTTAAATGATAAAAACTATAAAGAAGTTGTTGCAAGTAACACAAGGTGAAAGGAATGAAGTATAAATAAGGAAATATATATATATCTGTCAACTCGTGCATAAAGGTAAAGATGCATAAAAATCAAAAGCAAGATAATAATGACTACATGATACAAGAAATCTAAACTAAGAGCAAGTGTGTGCACAATAACGTGAAGTGAGTCCAGTAAGAGTAAATATAATAAGTCCAGTCCATAAAGTATAAGTGAGACCAGTCAAGAAGTATAAGTGAGTCTAGACTAGAAAGAATAAACTAGTATCTCTGAAATACCTATATCGACATATAAACGGCTAAGGGTAAGTACGGCTCACCGCACACTGGGTGTGCGACTGCTATCATTCCAGATTAGACCAGAGGGAGTGATTCCAGATTTGGAAATATTTACATGTCTACTCGAGTATTTTCTCGCCTTGACTAGTACAAGTGAATCCAAGACCCGACACATAAAATAAATATGAGTCCAGCCAGAAATATGAGTGATGGCTGTAGTGAGTCCTGATGTGATGCCAGTAGTTGATTCCAGAAATAGAGGCCAGACATAAAATATACGTGTCACAAGTAAATGAATCCAGAAATACTAGTCAGTGTCGTACCAGAAAATCAGATAATACTATACTAGAAACTGAATCATAATAATTATCAGATAATAAAAACTATCAGAGAATGTACTAACCGGACGTCCTGAGCAACTAGCGAGGATCGAGGTCCGAACTGGCATCGCGAAGACCTAATATGGAAATCCAAGGTTACTTGGTGCTCTAGAGAGATAAACACATTTAAATAAACTAAAAACAAGCTCCTAGGCCTTTTCTAGGTCAAACGGGTCAAATCGGTCCATTCTAGGTCAAAAAGTCAACTCTGAGCCCAAAAAGTCAATCCTAGGTCAAAACTAGGTTAAAGGTTGACTTTGGCGGTCAACTGGGTAAACTACGGTCAACTCTAGGTCAAACTAAGGTGTCCCTAAAATTCTAGGTCAAAACTTATACCAAGCACGAGGTTTTGTCTTTCCGAAATAAGGGAAGACGAAAAACAATAATAAAGAGTTCAATGGGGAGGTAATAGAATAGAAGTATGGAAATCAAGGCGTTTAAAGAATTCAAATAGGAATTGTCAAGGCAGTTGTGGATTATAATCTTATTTGGTAATTTCTTATTTGCATGCTCGTATCAGTATAGTTATGTAACCGATACGATACGCTCAGACATGTCTAGAGGGCAAGTACATTCGTCTAAGAAGCTAAGTCAATTTTATCTCAATCCACGTAAGTAGTCATGCGAGGGGCGAACCAAGCGCACTATGGTTAATCAGACCATAATACACTGATTCTGAAATATATTCATGTGTATACCCAATAATACATATATCATGATCAAGCTCGATAAAAGTGTAAGCTTGCAAAACTAGGCTATAATAGCAGCATAAGTCGTGGTAGTTTAGAAAATATAAATACGCTGGATTATGATGAAGGAAGGTACATAATAATTTAAGTTCACAAGGAAGGTAAGACTCTACAGTCTCTACAGTTGTCATACTAGCTCCTTGTCTAAGTTGCTAGTCGACCAAATAGGGGTATGGGCTTCTAAGTTCTACAGTATGAATAAATACTATCTTCTTATGCAAGTCTATAGTTGGTGTCATTCAATTATACTTCATCAATGGGTTAAGAGGACTATGTGATACTATGTTGTGAGGTATACTACCCAACTTAGAACAATAACTAATACTGTACTGTCTTAAGGATAAAGTAGAAACTCCTGTTAAGGTATATGAGAAAAAGATATTGGTACATATTAGGGTATCGTATTATAAAACTTCATAGATAATGGTCGTCTTAGGTCTTAATCATAGTGCTCATAGAACAAAAGAGTTAATATTAAGAATGGAAGGGTTAGTTGGCAGGAACTGAAAGAAAAGAAGAACATAATTAGTCATCGCACAAATAGCGAGCGCTAAGTTTCCAGAGGAACAAAATTTGAATTTAAATAGAAAGACTCTAGATAATATCATGGTTTTCTAAGGGGAAGATGGTTTGCTAATCTCTGTGTTCGAGGTATGATCTAGGGAAGTGTTATTTTATTCCTCTTGGCTTCCTAGGGTACTGTCTGCTAATATCAAGACAAGAATCTAAATATATAGTTCTATAATACTATCTCACTATAAAAGTTAGGTTTGGTCATAATATTCAACCTTGGATTTCTGGTGGCCCATCAATACTAGGGTCAAACAATATGGTTAAATTTTTAATTAACTCTAGTAGTGTCTACACCACTCTCAAGTCCTTTATAAATATCTCAAGGGATAATGGTAAACCAATCTATAGATAAGGAATGCTAGGGTTCACTAGATATTCTAGACTTAGTGATGTGTCAATACTCTAGTTGTATTCTCAGTAGGTGTGTTACCCTAATTATCATCCTAATAACATAGATTCCTATACTCTAGGAGAAGGATATACTCAAGGAACTATTAGGGAATCACAGGGATCAAGCAGGATATAATTATTAGGTTAGAATGGATTGGAAGGAAAGTGAATCATAGTCAATTGTAGATGAGATCCTATATTATAATCCTATGTGCAGGCTTGCTCGGTACAGTAACGTAACCGAGACAATATGCTCTCGAACTGCATGGGCCACCACAAAAATATATCATGCCCCAGTCCCAAAATATTTAGGACTAGGAACACGTAAGCATGCCAGCCGTATGTATATGACAACTCCAATATATGGATACCATAATACACACGTACGCTGTAATATGAATATAAACTCACATGTGGTATATATATAGTGTCACAAGTCACAGATATACTAATCTCATCCACACAATAAGTCACAGAAAAAAATAACTAAACTAGAATAAAGAGTCTGAATAATCCAACAATGATAGTCGGGTGGAGAAAAATCCACTATAAATGACTATATCAAAACTAAAATGAGAAAGAAGAGTAAAATCACCAATATAAAATAAGGTGACGATAGAAGTGTCAACTAAAAGATCCATCGCTAGAGATAATCAATGGTGCTCAGTGGGTAAGATCTCCTCGGCAGAAAGTAATGCGTCAGGTCCTGGTCCATACTACTGCGGATACTCCGGGTCGTCTATACCTGGCAAGGGACGAGGTCCTCAGAGGGACGTAAAAAGATACATAGAAGCAAGCCAATTGAATACAATAAACATGCATAATATTTGAAAATATATAAGTACGCTGTAAAAGATAATCTATATGAATGCAAATGAGGATAACTTTTCGACGTATGGGCAAGGGTAGGCTTCTCGATCTAAATCTCACAACTCACACACACGTCAGGAACATCAGAAATTGACATACCGCGGGGGTAGCGACCAACGAGACTCCAGAAATCGACATACCGTGGGGGTAGCGACCAGCGTGACACGCTACCGTAGTCGTGCTAGATACTACGGTTTACCAGAGTGGTTATAGCCCATACGCCTACTGATTGCCCTCTCATGATACTAAGTGTCAAGTGTGTGTCAACATATCTAATATATAGAAATGACTGAAAAAAACTACACATGCAATGAATATACAAAAATATAATAAGCATTCAAAATACTGTAAACAATTTAGTAAGGTATACTTGCCTGGCAAGAAGCTGCAAAGTATAACGTCTAGGAGTCAAGCACATAGGATCAGAAACTACAGCCTCGGAATAAACGTCTCCGGATGCTGAAATAAATATCACCAACGTTCCCAGAATAAGCGATATAGCTAGAAAACACTACCCTTTTGTCCAATTTGGACACAGGGACTGTAGAAGCATGAAAAATACGCTGGGAAGAGCTACGCAGCCTCTTGATACAGAGCAGCGTAAGCAGAGGCCTTCAGAGCCATCAGGCGTACAACAGAGTTTTCTACGCTAAAATACAGCATGAAGAATAAAGCTCAAAGGACCATCCGCATAAGTGCAGTACGTCCAGGCCGCTCCTGCGTGAACAGAGTTCTTCATCGCCTCCATGGCGTAAAACTCATCCGCTCTCAAAGCAGCGTTATAGCGTATGAGGAACGCTTCATCTTCCCCGAAATGAACCTGTCAAGTCACGCAGTGAATCTGACCTCTGACTCCTGACAAAAAGTGCTGCACGACCACCCAGACGACGGCTGGAAATAATGGCAGGCCCCTCGGGACGCGCACCACAGAATGATGGCGGATCACTGCATTTAATGCAGAGGATCTAGTTAAAAGATCACCGAACCGTCGCTTACTGGAGTCCCCTCCGCATAAATCGCTCTTCTGCGTACAAGGAAATACGCTGCCCTGTTTTACACAGGCAAACATGAGCGGTTTTACGATCCGCAGCGGACAAACGCCTGCCATGTCAAAAGCCGCACTTCGTACGGGATTCGAGGCACGTCTCCACGTCTAATTACACAGAGCGGTGACAGTTTCTCTCAAGGCACGTCTCTGCGACAGGTGCACAGAAGGGGTGCAGACCTTCAAAATACGCCTTCGTATTTAATACATAAGATGATGGCAAATCTCTGCAAGAGATTTGATTATATCTTCAAAACCATAATTCCGGCTAAAGGCGTCCACATCAGCACGGTACGCAGCGGCTTCTACGCCCATTCAGGATCTGTGCCCATCTGGCTTCAACGCCCTCTCGGCTTCTATGATCGCTCGGTTTCTACGCCCATCCGGCCTCTAGGACCACTCGGCTTCTACGCCCATCCGGCTTTAATGCCCTCTCGGTCTCTACGACTACCCGGCTTCCATGCCAACTCGGCTTCTATGCCTGTTCGGCTTCTATGCCTGCTCGGCTTCTATGCCATGGTGACGGATATTTGGCTTCTACGGTAACTCCTTTTACACAATGGATACCTACCTACGTGGCTTTTATGACGTGATCTTAGTTGCAATTGTACGCATTGTGTCCCCTTAGTTGGACCCGCGTCACCCGCTCATTCAAAAGATCATCTATACGTAGGCATTGGTTACTTTAACCGTTGTGTAATAGGGTGCTGTACTTTCCACTCCTCGGTTGCTATACCAACGGAGTGGTCACTGTCACCAAAGACTCTATAAATAGAGGCCCCTATCAATGGGGAACAAAGGGGAGAAGATCGAACAAGGAGGAGTAGAGAGAGAGAGAGAGAGAGAGAGAGAGCCCGGAGCTCAGGCAAAGAACGGGGATCGACGACTTCGGCATCGTGCATCCACCCTCTCCTTCGCAGCCTTCGGAGCTGCTACCCGTCTTCCACGGCACTTCTTCAACATCGTGTAGTCCAAGGTCTACAGTGATCGACTGCAGATCGGACACCTATAGCAATTTATACCCAGATTAAATAAATTGTACTCCCACATCCTCGCATAGGATCAAATTGTACAAGTTTGTTTGTGAACCAAAGGGCACGGGTCTCGTATAAACCCCGCCATTGAAATACACTTTCATCTCTTTCGTTTAAAACCACCACAAACAAGATGGCGACTCTGCTGAGGATATCTTTCTCTTCTGACAAGGAAGTAATTGCTCAACACGATGCGGTATCTGTAGGAACCGTGAAGAAGACGCTGGTCGTTCATTTCGACCAGTCTGCCTACGAAGACATGCTTCGGACTGGGGATAGCTCTCACTCTCTCTCCGTCCAGGACAACAGGAAGCTGCACAAAGTATGGATGCCCAAGACATCCTCAACCATTCCTGTGGACTCTCCGATCTCTCCGACCAATGAGGTGGTAGCATCGCTCCCTCCGTGCCCGGCACGTAAAATTCAGTCTTTTGCTACGCGCGGTACAGACAAAACTTTGGGCAAAGCCTCAGCACTAACCCAGAAGTATCCACTGCGCTCTACGCGTAGGAATCAGTCTCCCGCTACGCGCGGTACAGACAAAATTTTAGGCAAAGCTTCAGCGCTAACCGAGAAGTATCCACTGCGCTCTACGCGTAGGAATAAGTCTCCCGCTATGCGCGGTACAGACAAAACTTCGGGCAAAGCTTCAGCGCTAACCCAGAAGTATCCACTGCACTCTACGTGTAGAAAATAGTCTCCCGCTACGCTCGGTACAGACAAAACTTCTGATGATGCCTCGGCGCCAAATCGAAAGTACAAATCATGCTCCGTGCACAAGACAACATCTGACCTCTATGGGGAACCAGATGAGAGCTGTGATCTCCGCGAGTGCAACAACAAGTCTGGGGGTAGTCTCCCTCGACAAAACCGAGCAACATCCGAAGCTGGGGGTAGAATTCCCTCAGAATTTGAAGAGGATGCAACGATGACGATCTTCCCAGAAGACCATGGAACTCAAGCATCAGGAGCCCGAAGGCCAAAAGGGACTTTCTCCTTCAATGAAGATGACATCAGTGAAATCTTCAATACGTTGATGAAGGAAAACAAACTTCAGCTTCCCAACATCAGATACCCTGAGAGGGCTGGCAAAATTGATAACCCAGATTATTGTCTCTTTCATCGGTACATTCATCATCCTACAAAGACGTGCTATGTACTAAAAAAGAGAATCCAGGAGTTGATCGATGCCAAGGTCATCACTCTATATCTGTAAACCATCCTGGTCCGACCATCGATTATCATGTTCATATTACCTCTGATATCGATTGTCATCCCAACTTAACACCCATACTTAACTCTAAGTACGCCAGTGGTGTTGAGTCCACAAAAACTGCTATGTCCATATTACCTCTAGCAGGGCTTGTCTCAAACCTATTGCTTGCACTTAGGTGCGCAAAAAGTGATGGGTCCACAAAATCAGCCATGTTCATATTACCTCTGAGCTACAATCCCCAGTTGAGTTTGTTATATTCATATTACCTCTGAACAAACTATCCTGGTCTGATAATCGATTATCATGTTCATATTACCTCTGATATCGATTGTCATCTCAACTTAACATCCGTACTTAACTCTAAGTACGCCAGTGGTGTTGAATCCACAAAAACTGCTACGTCCATATTACCTCTAGCAGGGCTTGTCTCAAACCTATTGCTTGCACTTAGGTGCGCAAAAAGTTATGGGTCCACAAAATCAGCCATGTTCATATTACCTCTGAGCTACAATCCCCAGTTGAGTTTGTTATGTTCATATTACCTCTGAATAAACCATCCTGGTCCGACCATCGATTATCATGTTCATATTACCTCTGATATCGATTATCATCTCAACTTAGCACCCGTACTTAACTCTAAGTACGCCAGTGGTGTTGAGTCCACAAAAACTGCTACGTCCATATTACCTCTAGCAGGGCTTGTCTCAAACCTATTGCTTGCACTTAGGTGCACAAAAAGTAATGGGTCCACAAAATCAGCCATGTTCATATTACCTCTGAGCTGTAATCCCCAGCTGAGTTTGTTATGTTCATATTACCTCTGAACAAACCATCCTGGTCCGACCATCGATTATCATGTTCATATTACCTCTGATATCGGTCGTCATCTCAACTTAACACCCGTACTTAACTCTAAGTATGCCAATGGTGTTGAGTCCACAAAAATTGCTACGTCCATATTACCTCTAGCAGGGCTTGTCTCAAACCTATTGCTTGTACTTAGGTGCACAAAAAGTGATGGGTCCACAAAATCAGCCATGTTCATATTACCTCTGAGCTGTAATCTCCAGCTGAGTTTGTTATGTTCATATTTTACCTCTGAACAAACCATCATGTTCCGACCATCGATTATCATGTTCATATTACCTCTGATATCGATTATCATCTCAAACTTAACACCCGTACTTAACTCTAAGTTTGCCAGTGGTGTTGAGTCCACAAAAACTGCTACGTCCATATTACCTCTAGCAGGGCTTGTCTCAAACCTATTGCTTGCACTTAGGTGCGCAAAAAGTGATGGGTCCACAAAATCAGCCATGTTCATATTACCTCTGAGCTACAATCCCCAGTTGAGTTTGTTATGTTCATATTACCTCTGAACAAACCATCCTAGTCCGACCATCGATTATTATGTTCCTATTACCTCTGATATCGATTGTCATCTCAACTTAGCACCCGTACTTAACTCTAAGTACGCCAGTGGTGTTGAGTCCACAAAAATTGCTACGTCCATATTACCTCTAGCAGGGCTTGTCTCAAACCTATTGCTTGTACTTAGGTGCACAAAAAGTGATGGGTCCATAAAATCAGCCATGTTTATATTACCTCTGAGCTATAATCCCCAGCTGAGTTTGTTATGTTCATATTACCTCTGAACAAACCATCCTGGTCTGACTATCGATTATCATGTTCATATTACCTCTGATATCGATTGTCATCTCAAACTTAACACCCATACTTAACTCTAAGTACGCCAGTGGTGTTGAGTCCACAAAAACTGCTACGTCCATATTACCTCTAGCAGGGCTTGTCTCAAACCTATTACTTGCACTTAGGTGCACAAAAAGTGATGGGTCCACAAAATTAGCTATGTTCATATTACCTCTAGCAGGGCTTGTCTCAAACCTATTGCTTGCACTTAGGTGCACAAAAAGTGATGGGTCTACAAAATCAGCCATGTTCATATTACCTCTGAGCTGTAATCCCCAGCTGAGTTTGTTATGTTCATATTACCTCTGAACAAACCATCCTGGTCCGACCATCGATTATCATGTTCATATTACCTCTGATATCGATTGTCACCTCAAACTTAACACCCGTACTTAACTCTAAGTACGCTAGTGGTGTTAAGTCCACAATACCTATCACGTCCATACTACCTCTGATAGGGTTTATTTCGAACTTATTATTTGCACTTAATATGCGCAACAAATGATAGGTCCATTAAAAATCCCCCAGTGGGATGACCTCAACAAATACGGTATCGTACTACGTCAGCCTATCATTCAGAGAAGGCGGACAGTCAGCGAATTCGAAAAGTTTTTCGCGCGAAAAAGTCAGCGGTTCCTACGCTAAGGAGCTTTCTACGCTCGACAGCAACAGATCTACGGTTTTACGCTCGCAAGCTATAAGTCTATGGTTTTACGCCCGGATGCCTTTGTGCTCGGTAGCTTTTATGCTCGAGAGGCTACAAACCTACGACTTTACGCTCAGCAGATACCAAATCGATGATCTCACGCTCAGAAGCAACAGACCCGCAACTTCACGCTCGGAGAAATTTTCTTTTCAGAAGCTACAAATCTACAGTTCTATGCTAAGGAGCTTTCTACGCTCGACAGCTATGAATTTACGGCTTTACGTTCGATAGCTATCAGTCTATGATTTTATGCCCGGATGCCTTTGTGCTCAGTAGCTTTTACGCTCGAGAGGCTACAAACCTACGACTTCACGCTCAGGAACTACAAGTCTATGATTTCACGCTCGATGGTGTTTAGTTTATGCTCAGAAGCTGCAGACTAATGATTTTACGCTCCACGACTTCCCGTATATCTAAAGGATACGTCGGCCAGATCACGCGTACATCTGAACGGTCCTCAAAAGTGGTTCATGCTTCATTCAAAGTGTTTCAAATTTTGAGAAATTTAAAAGCTTTGAAGGGGGTCTTGTAGAAGCATGAAAAATACGCTGGGAAGAGCTACGCAGCCTCTTGATACAGAGCAGCGTAAGCAGAGGCCTTCAAAGCCATCAGGCGTACAACAGAGTTTTCTCCGCTAAAATACAGCGTGAAGAATAAATCTCAAAGGACCATCCGCATAAGTGCAGTACGTCCAGGCCGCTCCAGCGTGAACAGAGTTCTTCATCGCCTCCATGGCATAAAACTCATACGCTCTCAAAGCAGCGTTATAGCGTACGAGGAACGCTTCATCTTCCCCGAAATGAACCTGTCAAGTCACGCAGTGAATCTGACCTCTGACTCCTGACAAAAAGTGCTGCACGACCACCCAGACGACGGCTGAAAACGATGGCAGGCCCCTCGGGACGCGCACCACAGAATGATAGCGGATCTCTGTATTTAATGCAGAGGATCTAGTTAAAAGATCACCGAACCGTCGCTTACTGGAGTCCCCTCCGCATAAACCGCTCTTCTGCGTACAAGGGAATACGCTGCCCTATTTTACACAGGCAAACATGAGCGGTTTTACGATCCGCAGCGGACAAACCGCCTGCCATGTCAAAAGCTGCACTTCGTACGGGATTCGAGGCACGTCTCCACGTCTAATTGCACAGAACGGTGACAGTTTCTCTCAAGGCACGTCACTGCGACAGGTGCACAGAAGGGGTACAGACCTTCAAAATACGCCTCCGCATTTAATACATAAGATGATGGCAAATCTCTGCAAGAGATTTGATTATATCTTCAAAAGCCATAATTTCGGCTAAAGGCGTCCACATCAGCACGGTACGCAGTGGCTTCTACGCCCATTCAGGATCTGTGCCCATCCGGCTTCAACGCCCTCTCGGCCTCTATGACCGCTCGGTTTCTACGCCCATCTGGCCTCTAGGACCACTCGGCTTCTACGCCCATCCGGCTTCAACGCCCTCTCGGTCTCTACGACTACCCGACTTCCATGCCAACTCGGCTTCTATGCCTATTCGGCTTCTATGCCTACTCGGCTTCTATGCCATGGTGACGGACATTTGGCTTCTACGCCAACCCCTTTTACACAATAGATACCTACCTACGTGGCTTTTACGCCGTGATCTTAGTAGCAATTGTACGCGTTGTGTCCCCTTAGTTGGACCCGCGTCACCCGCTCATTCAAAAGATTATCTATACGTAGGCATTGGTTACTTTAACCATTGTGTAATAGGGTGCTATACTTTCCACTCCTCGGTTGCTACATCAACGGAGTGGTCACTGTCACTAAAGACTCTATAAATAGAGGCCCCTATCAATGGGGAACAAAGGGGAGAAGATCGAACAAGGAGGAGTAGAGAGAGAGAGAGAGAGAGAGAGCCCGGAGCTCAGGCAAAGAGCGGGGATCGACGACTTCGGCATCGTGCATCCACCCTCTCCTTTGCAGCCTTCGGAGCCACTACCCGTCTTCCACGGCACTTCTTCAACATCGTGTAGTCCAAGGGCTACAGTGATCGACCGCAGATTAGACACCTATAGCAATTTATACCCAGATTAAATAAATTGTACTCCCATATCCTCGCATAGGATCAAATTGTACAAGTTTGTTTGTGAACCAAAGGGCACGGGTCTCGTATAAACCTCGCCATTGAAATACACTTTCATCTCTTTCGTTTAAAACCACCACAAACAGGGACAAAACGATAATTTTGGGTCCACAAGTGGGTCACTTTGTACCGAAAAGTATGCCAGGGGTAAAGGTCTCTAAATGGGACAAAATTATAGGTCAAACAAACTTTAAATGTCAATATGAAGTCAACAGTACGTCCAATTTTGGATTCCGTGAGCCGAATATATATTCGCCCAAAAAGTCAACTGTAGGGCCCGCAAATAGGCAGTTTGGTCAACTGTCTCATAATTGCGTGAAACTTGGGTCACAGGACCAGCGTGATACCACGAGTCTAATGACATAAATTTTGTCGTATTCTGACGAGCGTACACTAAATGGTGCAGTATTTTATAAAAGTTATGATTTGGGGAATTTTCGCGGATACGGGTTGATTCCGACGCGCACACGCTTTCGAATTAGTTTCTATAAAAGTTCACACGTCTGGACATACCATACGCGTCTTTTGGTGTAATTGGTACATGACGGGACGGTCCCGTTTGGTGGGGCGCACTCCGTATCGTAAATTCTAGAAGTTAGAAAACGGGTTTTTCGTATTTTTTAATCCGATTTAACTCAGCATTCAACAACAAATAAAATATTGTAATTGATAGAAATTTATCTCAGTTAGGTGGTCTTCGCATAGCAAGAAGAAAAACTAAATTCGGATCCCTGTGGTGGGAGATACTTGTCCTTAAATATGGGTGGTTATCGCAGTTTTCTGTGATTTAAAAGTTATATTTTTCTCCAACTCTGGCTCGGTTTTCGCTTAGGGTTACGGGCTGTACGAAGTAAATTAATACACAGAGATGGAAGAGGGATAGGTCGTGAATATACCGGTGAAGACGGGGTCGAGTTTGGTCGAGCTTTGGCGCAGGAAATGAGGCACGAACAGGGGTAATCTGCAGTGAATCAGCTGTCGCGGGTATTGACGCGGACGTGGTGGTCGCGGCGGCGGGCGGCGCTAGGAATTCTGCGGCGGCTCTGGGCAGGAGGCGGCGTCTCTGGGTTGATGTTGAGGAGATTAGGGTTTTTTTAGAAATAGTGTGTATATATATATATATATATATATATATAGGAGAGGGGTCGGGGTCTTGATGCGCGCGCGGTGGGAATATGATTTTGCCGCTGTTGCTGATGTTATCACGGGTGGGTCTTAACGGGTTGGGTTGGAATTGGGTAGGTTTTTGTTAGGTTTTGGGTTTTATTAGTTTCTAATTCTTTTTCTTTTTCTTTTCTTTTCTATTTCCTTTTATTCTATTCTATTTTCATTTTATAATAAACTCTCTCTCTCTCTCTCTCTCTCTCTTTCTATATATATATATATATATATATATATATATATATATATATATATATATATATATATGTAAAATTCTAGAAATTTATTTTAGAGCATACACTTAATCTATCAACTGTCCACAAGGTATCCTACATGAAAATAATTAAGGTAAAATTAATAATTGCTCTGTAAATTCTCTATTGCACAAACACCTAGAAATAAAAATTCCATAAGTTCTATTTTTTTAATTAGCTAATAATTATTTTAAATCATTAAATAATTAATTAAATAATTAATACGGTTTTTAAATTTAGGGGTTTTACATTCGCTGCTCACCAGATGTGAGATTGCCCCGCTGCACCTCCATTTGGTGGAGCACAGGATCGGAGAGTTGGAGCTAGGCCACCTGTGGCACAGCATCATGCCCCGCACCCGCAGAGGGAGATACCCCAGCAGGACAGGGCTTTTGCGTTGATGGTCGAGGAGGCCGATGCTACGGGTGTCGGGTTAGCAGGTCTGTCTCTTTTTTTGTTCTTCTTCCTGTCCTTTTCTATTTCTTGTGGTGTGCTTCATTAGTACCTGTTAGACTTTTCTTTTGTGCTGTGGTAGATAGTGTAGTGACCCTGATTGAGACTATGATAACACAACCAGTAGGACCATGGTCTTACATGTTGTTTAGGTAGAATTTCTTAACTGTGATTGTTGGAGGTTTGACCTAGAAGAAGTGCGATCGACTTTAAGTTTCAAGGATAAAATTTTCTATGGAGGATAGGCTTGTCACTACCCCATTTCCAGGGCATGATATTTTTTTATTTTTTATTTTAATTTGGTAAATTGTGTATTGATCATAAATATTTGTATTTATATTTAATTAGTTGGATTTATTTACTTTCATTGGTTGTTTTAGAGTTTTGGCTAGTTTGGACCCTTGTCAGACTCAACCCTTGGTGTATAATAGTTATTTTATCTTTAATTATCTAGCTGGGTTGTTTTGGATTAGTTAGATTGGTTTAAGAAACCCTAAACCTAAAACCCTAGTTTGGAAGACTTAAGTTGATGGTATTGTGGTCTTTGTGTTAGGCTCAAGCCCTAACCCTATATTTTCCTACATGGTCGCCCCCCCTCCCTTTCCATTTCCTTCTTCTTCATTTTTCCACTCTCCATTCTCTTTCCTTACTTCCTTCCTTTACTTCTTCAATTTCCTAGTAAGTATCTTCACCTTCCCTCTCTTCTTTTATTTACTTCTCTCATTAATGTAAACCCTAATCTTTTATTCTTTCTAACCTAGGTGTGTAGAGCCTAGATTTGGTGTAGAAGCTTGGTTTCGAGGCTTGGTGTGGTGAATTCTAGGGTTTTTGGAGACTTTGGCCTTGGAATTTCAACTTCCAAGAGATAAACCCTAACTTTCCTGTTAGTGATTACTCTAATATAGTGTAATTAGTTGTTTAGAATCATCCTAGACCTTAGGGCTACCCAAAGGAGGAAGTTGGAGCTTGTTTGGATAGGTTTGGAGACTTTGACCTAGGGTTTTGTATCAATTTTGGGTAAAATCTGAGATTGGCCCATTTGGGGTGTTGTCCTAGGTTAAACGGACCTAGGTAGACGTGCTTGGGTGTCTTGAGGGTAGGTTCGTGTCCCCGTTCGGACATGCGAGGTCGTATCGCAGAGTTTTGGGCGTTTCGGGCGATTTAGGAATTTTTTTTCGACATAGGTTCCACACACATGTGAAATTTTGTC